>CM057146.1:11901194-12197583 GCA_029964075.1 Patiria pectinifera | reverse complement strand
CACTATATACTATAGTAATTTAGAAATGTATGTAAACAAAAACATCAAGGGAGTAATCCAGTGCTACCACACAAGGAAGAAACTATAATTACTTACCGACGCCATTCTGAGCGAAAGGTACCGTGCCTGATGTCAACCAAAGTGCATAGTTAAGGTCCTGGCCTTCAGTGTAAAACCATAGGCAGGTCACCGAGTTCATTGAAAGGTACCGTGCCTGATGCCTCAACCAAAGTGCATAAGGTCCTGGCCTTCAGTGTAAAACCACAGTGGCCCATGCTCAGTACTAGTGAGACGTACACGATCGAGGCAACAACATTTGCATACAGTCCTACCATGGAGGAACAAAAAACACATTCCTCCGTTGTCCTACACACGGGTCCGCCGCTGTGGGCAGGTCATAGAGTTCAAAGTAATACATCCTTTACTATGGGGCCATTATTGCTTTGTGCACAAACAGCGGCAGTGACCACTGGCCAATCAGCTACGTGATGGCCTTCCATGGGCGTAGTTTTCTTACTGTTTGTGGCTGTCAGGCAAGAATGACTGTACGTTTGTACGTCCACTTTCTCGATTGTAAACGGAAAACATCCAATTACTCCAAAATAAAAGTATTTTCTTTGAAATATCCTGCTGGCGCAAATCATGTATGACGGTGTTCTTCGAAATTCCAAGATCCCTCAAAATCTGTCTTTAAGTTTTACATGTTATGTAGGCCTACTTGTATTCGAGTTACCATGACCAAACATCGAGTCCGAGTCCGAGCCACCTTGATCCCGAGTCATGCAGATCGAGTTCGCACGGTCACAAAGGTCGAGTCCGAGTCCAAGTCACGAGTCACCTTTAATATATATTGGAACTACGGAGGTACTGCTAAAAATTTCACAGTTTTCTCTTATTTAATGAACGGAAATAAAAACGTATGTCAAGTAAGGCAAGGCAATTAATATGGTATGAAGGAACCACGTTTCGAAAACTAGCCAGCTGCATGCCGAACATGCATTTCTTCTGCACCGCCTCGACTGCATATTAATCGCTCTTTCTCATGAGCATGGGCGTCGCCAGGATTTTCCCCAAAATAATTCCTGTATTTATTATTATTATTATTATGAATCATTTCTGGTAATGAAACCAAGGATTCCTCAAAAGCGCCCTAGGCACTGTAGCTCGCAAGCCTGAAGAAACCTGTGGAGGAAGACAATGAGAAGAAGTTACAGTTTTAGAGGTGGGAGGAAAAGCCCAGAAGAGTATTCTGGAGAAAACCCACGGAATCAGGCAGGGGCTGAAAACCCAATCCACATATTGGCCCAGGCGGGATTCGAACCCGGGTCACAGCGGTGGAAGGCGAGGAAAGTACCGCTACGCCAACCTGACTCTCAACATATTCTCGATTTATCAGTTTTAGAGGGGGGCAGGGACATTTTGCCCCCCCCGGCCCCACCCCATTAAATTTACACCAATATGACTTCGCGCCTCTTTTTCTTTTGTTTCCTCTTTTTTCCCCTTTTTTTTTTTTTTTGGCTTTTCCGGGGCGACCCTCTGCCCCTGCTTCGCGACGCCCATGCTCATGAGGATCGTCTTCAAACATGATAAGTGATTCGTGGTAATTTTGCTCGAGTACCGAGTCACGCAGGTCGAGACCGAGTCCAAGTCCATGCACAGGGTCGAGTCCGAGTCATTAAATTGTCATCGTGACTCGACTCCGAGTCCGAGTCACGGAAGATGGGACTCGAGTCGGACTCGAGTCACGAGTCATACAAGTCTGGGCCTACTTACCGATGCCATTCTGAACAGTACGCGTGTCAGCGGTTGCCTCTTCGACTATATGACTACTTGAGTTTCAATCGCAAGGTGTTTTAGGGTCTGATATGATGAGCGACACTCCCATCGGAGCGAATGGTTTTTGAAGATCTAAAACCCACGGTCGTATGGTTAATTTGGTCAGCTGAGCTTGAACTCTTGGTCAACGGGCTCAACCAAACGAACTGAAGAAAACAAATCCGTCATTATACAAGACAAAACTCACGCAAGGTCATCAAAATAAAGTGCACAAGTGCGTGTGATTATAAGCACACAAACTTTTCGCTGCATACGCTCTGAAATGCATTTAATTTATCCACGCATATTGGGTGAAAGCATCCACGCATGGAAAAACCAATGGATGTAATTGCTTAAAAATAATAATAAATTCTATATTGGGTTCCTAAGCTTCAGCCTCATGGCCATAATTAATCGACCATTATGGAGCGAGGAAACGCCCGTTTTCTTTGCTCGACAATGATCATAATTATATCAGGGCATGAACCCAGCCGTTTCCAGTAGACTAAGACTGAGATAATGCGTCGGTGATCATCAGGAGACTATGGATTGAGAAAGAGAATTACCCGGTAGAAGCAAATAATGGGGGAAACAGCTAGACCCAAGGAGAAGTAATTAGAACATATCAAGTACTATTGAGATTTGAGGTGGTAAAAGTTGTTGGGGTGGAGACGCTTTATAGAGCCTTAGTATAAGAATAATCAATTTAAATCATCGCATATTCCCCCTCCCCGAGTTCAGAGTAATAAACTGACAAGTTGAACCTGTGCTTCACACTCGACAAGCATCCGGTGAATATTAATTTGTACATTCAGCCGTGTGGTTGCGAAGCTTAGGCCTACGCGTCGCCGTTGTTAAACAAAGTTAATCCGATTACGTACTTGGACGCTATAACAGAGCAGTGAAATTCATGCGCCCCACAAAGCATGGCCATTTGAACGTTGTTTCTCAGTAAATATGCCCAGTATGATTGAAATGTTAAATTATAACGGAAGATGAAATTCTAAACTTCATGTCAGTGAAATAATCGACGTTATCGATGCCGAAACGTCAATTTTGGTTACTGGTAAAGCTGACAACTTTTTAAAATGCACGTCACCAGGCATATTTTTCCAATTTCAACGAAAAGTACTGAACATATTTTTAGCACATAGTTGGACCATTATAAGGGAAACAAAGCCTGGAAGTCGCATGAAGATACGGTCTTCCAAACGAGAGAAATTAATTTTCAAAGATTTCGCCCGGCAACGTGAATATGTCTGTGTGTATGTTGTTTCATTCAAAATAAAGTATTACGTAACCTTTGGAAGTCGGCCTTCGCAACCACACGGCTGCATTAGCTTGTTACAAAACTTCCATCCATCAAGGGGAACACTCAAAATGTTCATTCTGAAAACAAAAAGATCCGTTTCTTTGACTAACTACCAAACACATTTGCCATTACCAAATTAAAACACAGAAGTTACGAACTCTCTTCTTACATTTTCATTTATTTCATTACTCCAGTCCTGCATTTTACAGGTGCAGAGTTTGAACCATGCAATCACTGAACGACAAACAAATTATAAAAGTCCGTGTAATTTCAGCAAAGGCAGTTTACATGAAATATTTGTACAATTAAATACATTTGTAGCTTTTCCCTTACTCAAAAATCAGTACTTCGCCGAGAAGAATCCATGCTCGTGAATCATGTCTGTAAAGGCCAATCAACATTGATTTTTGAGGTTTGCATCACTCAAGATTGGAAAAATCCGGTCGGGAGGGGAACTTATATTTTATATTTTATAAATGCCACTTCTTCACATTCAAAGTGATTTGAGGGGACAACGTCAGATAAATCTAAAGAAGACACAACAAACATGAAAATAATTAAGTACCAGTCAGCTGTTTAATGACCTACGGTTTGTGTCTAGAATTTATAAGGGTATTGAACCTCACAGTTTATAGCAGACTAGGTTTACAGTTGAGCCGAGGTGTTCAAACAAACAACGCAACAATAAGCCATTTGCGAGTAACCTATGCCCTTTGGGATTTACATTTGAAAAACGTCTGGTACAATGACTTGCTCAGAATGCTTGGCACATTTTAACTGTGAATTCTCCAGACCAAAGACACTGTTGCTAATCACATGATTCGGGGCAAGCTCTTGCATAGTTACGTAAGAGACGCTCAGCACCAATACATCGTTCACAATGGGTGAGAATGGCACAAAGACACCAGACCATGCCGGAGATGGGGGTTGCTAGCATAAGGCTTGCCCCGAATCACGTGATATAGTAACAGTCTCTTTGGTGGGGAGAATGCTAGGTTAAAACGTGCAAAGCATTGTATTAAGTAAGCGTTCCAGATTTTATTCAAATTTAACACGCAAATGGCTTATTGGCCTACCCTTACCATGCCAGCTAGATGTCAAGCATTGACTTTAAAAACTTTACGACCACGAGTACTGTACAACACGCGCACTCGTCATGGTTCTTGACTAGACGATGACGTATGCATTATAGCACTGTGAATTCGTGTGATGTGCTGAGTATGTCGTGCACAAGGTTTGCGTGCAAATCATGCGACTGTGCCTGTGGATTTGGTGAGAAACTTGTCTGGAAAATAATTTTTTTTCAGGAAAAAACATACTTTTAGAAAAAAATATAAAATATAAACAAAATCGGGGCGGGAGTGAAAATCAAGGCGGGCGGTGAAAACCACTGTTCTAAATTATTTTCTTGAAGGCCTTCCCAAAATAAATGCCTTGTGGGATGCGATCAGGAGCTCTCCTCATCTCAATACAGCTGCTCCTGGTAATCACAGAGCTCAGCCCTCCGATGACTTGTTCTTGAAGGCCCTTCAATTAAATTGTTGTCGTGTTGGTTGACATCTGTATCTCCCGTCTCATTCTCTCTGCTTCCAGCTGCCTGTCCTCATCTTGGTACATCTGCTCCTGGAAGTCATAGACGTTCTGTTTCTAATTCATTTTTTTGGAGACTCCCCAAATCATGTCTGGTAGAATTTCATTGAAAGCTTCCATGTTATTAAATGCAACTCTCTGTACATCTGAAAGACCTCCAGCTTCTAGATCATTTTCTTGAAAGCCTTTCAAGTAATGGTCTTGACCAACACCACTTGTTCAATCAGCGACCATCTAAACATCTCCCGACACGCATCCAGCTTCTCAATAATTTTTTTTCTGGAAGGTCCTTCATTTAAATCGTTGTCTTGTAGGTTGCCATCTGTAGCTCGCGTCTCATTCTGTCTGCCTCCAGCTGCCTGTCTTCATCTTGGTACATCTGCTCCTTTTTTCTGGAAGGTCCTTCATTAAATTGTTGTCTTGTAGGTTGCCATCTGTAGCTCCCGTCTCATTCTGTCTGCCTCCAGCTGCCTGTCTTCATCTTGGTACATCTGCTCCTTTTTTCTGGAAGGTCCTTCATTAAATTGTTGTCTTGTAGGTTGCCATCTGTAGCTCCCGTCTCATTCTGTCTGCCTCCAGCTGCCTGAAGTACTCTGTGTCTTCGTCTCGGTACATCTGCTCCTGGAAGTCCCTGACCTCTCGTTCCATCTTCCGCCTCATGTCTCTCTTCATCCCCTCCATAACCTAAGGCAAAGCAAAGCCAAAAAAAAAAAGCATGAACAAAAGGCAGTGTTTCAACTTGGACAATTTCCTTTGGTTTCAGGACATTTTGCGTGGAACACAGCTTTTCCCAAGCAGAATCTTAAACCACGGGGGAGCATGCTATGTTCCCCAGATGTTCCAAGGTAGAGCAAACTGTTCCATGGGTTTGCATTGCTAAACATTCCCCTGTGGAAGCACCTGTTTTTTTTGTTGAAAGGTGTTCCAATATGGAATGGTATATATTTCCATTGAAAACTGGTGTTATTCTCATTGGATCATTGCGAATGTTCCATTTTTTTATTGCTCTCTTAGGAACACCAACGCTGCCCTCACAGGTACCCATCTACTCCTGGGTGGACAGAAGCAATGAATGACAAAGCGCCTTGCTCAAGGGCACGCGCACTACATGTATAACCCCGGATTGGACTCGAACCCACAACCTGCCGAATTACCCCGTAGACCACACATTCAATGCTCCAGACCATTAGGCCCAAAAAAAAAAGTCTCCGGTTTCTGGTATGGAGCTTGCCCAAAAAGTGGTGCGGCGACGCGGCTTTTTTTTTTTTTTTTACCTGATTGTTTTGCTTCAAATGTCGGCTGATGACTGCAAATGGTGCCCGCCTAAACTTAGTGCAAATATATGGGAGTCCAGAGAGGCCACATAAAGCTTATTCTCGACCATAACCCAATCTAAAAACACGTTAAAATTGTGCAGCAGCAGGATTCCAGTCAAACCAGTGACTTTGGCGGTTTTGAGACATCATCTTTCATTGAAAAAAAAACCTTTTTCATTTTGCCGACGCGCATGGCTACGGCGACGCGCGCGCATACCAGAAACCGGAGACTTTTTTTTTTTGGCCTTAGGCCACGGCACTCCAGCTGTTGTTGACTGTGCTCCTCTTATGAAGAGGAGCAAAGTCAACAACAGTTACGGAAAAGTTGCCGTTGGTTTTGCTTCTGTATATTTACACCAAAACTTTATCTTTCCAACCACAGCAGTAACTGCGAGAGAAAATGGTTCACTAGCTTGACCCCTTTACATTTGAGTCAGGGGAGTCAGGTTAGCTTTCCTCGCCTTTCATCACTATGGCCCGGGTTCGATTCCTGCCCGGACCACATGTGAATTGGGTCTTCAGTCCCTACCTGATTCCGTGGGTTTTCCCGAAGAATATTCTTCTGGGGTTTTCCTCCCACCTCTAAAACTGTCATTTCTTCTCATTGTCTTCTCTCTACAGGTTTCTTGTTTGAGGAATGGTTTCATTATCAGAAAAATTCAATCATAATCATAATAATTAATTAAAACATTTGCTAGCTATCAGAGGGACAGACTAAGCAAGTGCTCACCTTTGTCTGTGCTTTGTCCCTCGTCTGCAGCTCATATCTCTCCTTGGCAATGGCCTCTGCAAGCATACTGAACTGATTGCGATAGCTGGAGCAACAGAGGTTAAGGAAATGTAGAATCAACAAAATCTGACGCATATCTAGCAAAGTTTGCCTACGTGTGATACATGTACTGATCTACTGGAGGGAGGGCGAGCGGAGGTTTTTTCTCTCTTTTTTTTATCAGTTCAGACTCATTTTAGGCTGAACCAAAAGTTAACAAGTATCTAAATAGCTGACTAGTAACTAAATGGACTCACAAGAATACACGGACAACAGGTCTGAAAAAAGTGAAGAAGTCTATTACGTCCAGCATTTGTATTCAGCTTGGTATCTGACCAACACTACAAGTAGTAGTGGGTGCATTCGTTTAGCTCACCAGGGTTGACACGGGTCAGCCCCGTGCCATTGGATTAGCTCTGACGTCATTCTCGGGGCTCACCCGGGTCAGCCACCACAGACCCTGCTCATGGAGCAGAGTCAGTGGTGGAAGTACGTCACGCATGCGTTGTTCATTCCCTAGAAACCGACAAATATGACGGCCGGACAGCGGAAATCTCAAGTGGTCTTTATAGTTGACTTTATTTTAAGTCAAAAGGTAATCATTTATTGGGTACATTGCAACTTTTGAGGCTATAATTTCAACCCAACTTTTTTGAGTTTTGAAATGGACTAAAAAGCAGTAAATCTCAAACTAAGACCCAATCCCGAACGTGTTTTTTTTCAGTGGCTACAGCCACGGCTAACGGCGTCACGTGAGGATCGTGATGGCCCGTGGTTGAACGTTGGATTAGCACGGATGTCGAGGCTGACCCGTCTGCCTTACCCATGTCAACCCAGGTGAGCTAAATGAACGCACCCATAGTTTAACACTACATGCAATGTATAGGCTCTGTGCACAGGTACCCTCTCAACGTTAAGGAAGGGAGCACTTGGAGTGACATTCAAACACATTGCCGAGGACACCTGATGCTTATGGGAGGACGCTATGGCTTTGTCTACATTCAGAATAACAGTAGTCCTGCGTACCTTCTGTCTCTCGTGCGCGAACCAGTACGTTTGTTTGTGGTGTAAATCGAGGATTTTCTATTGTTCCTCTTCCCTTTTCCTTTGTTTATACTTTTTTGCAACAGCTCTCATTGGTTTTGTACACATTTCTAACCGAAGCAGTCCTCGTTTTAGTTCCTGTCCTCAATTGACCCATCGCTGTAGAATCGTGTTAGAATCACGTCAACACAGTTTGTGAAATATTGTCCAATTACATGATATACAAACGGACGCGAAACGCGCAACATCTGAGACAAAACTTAGGGTACAAAAATTCCATAGGGTTGTCTAAGGGGTGTGGCCAACTCGCACAATTTTGGCAATAGTTCGATTCATCGATGATCTTGCACGTGTGTGTCCTCGATTTACACCTGAAACAAACGCCAGCAGGCACACATTGTGTGTCCTGTCTAAGAGGCTCTGAAAGCTGGTAAAAAAAGTGTCCTCTCTTAATCTAATGGCGTGTGCAATATGCGACCTGTTCTGTCAAAATCAGACTTTTCGGGGCATAAGGTCAAAAATGAGATTTTTGCATATTGTTAAAATATGTTCTGTTTCCATTTAATAGGTGGTTTAATTTTTGAAACCGGTCATTCCTGGGCAGAGTTATGCTATTTTGAAGTTCATTGGGTCGAAAAGTAGAAAACAGAGAAAATGGACACAAACATCACAAAACAGACATTTCTTTAACTGATATACCTGAACAAATCATCAAAAATACTATAAATAGAGATCAAATTAGGGTTTCAAACTTTTATAGTATATTTTAGACATGCTCGAAATTACAAATATGCAAAAATTAGAAAATAGAAAAAAAATCACCCCCACAGCGTTTTTTGGCCCTATCTCAATTTCAACCTCTGCCCAGAAGCGTCTGCTTTTGACAGAGCAGGTCACATATTTGAAAGATAGCATGTATAATATTCTAATGATATCGTGTGTATATTGCAATGCTACTGTGTGTTATATCATAAGGATACTAGTTCTCTAGTGAGTCGATCTCATCTTGCTGTCGCTTCGCTGACTCCTCACGTTTCTCCCGTGCATACTTCCTCAGGTCACTGATGCGAGCCTTCTGGATGTTCAGCCCATCTTCGAAGAGCTTCTTGAAAATCTGCTCACAAAAGGAGACAAGATACAGTGATCTGTTTCAATTTGGCACGTGTCTTGAAAATTTACATTTGCACGTTCAATTGTTGGACTAATTGCACAGTTCAAACACAACATCCTTTAGAAATGGCCTTATACAGGCAAAATCTGGTTCTAGAACAGTATGATGTCATTGTCCCTGAGCAGGGCACTTTACAGCAATCACATCTCATCTTCTCAGAGAAGAGTACATAGTCCATATACAACACCACTTGGCAACTGCAGTCTTATTCGGGTATTATTTGGTTCTAGAACAGTTTAATGTCATTAAATTGTCCCTTAGCAGGACACTTTACTGCAATTACATCTCAGATTCTCAGAGAAAATTACACAGTCCTATACAACACCACTCGGCAACTGCGGTCTTATTCGGGTAATATTTGGTTTTACTATACCTCATAAATATTCATCAGGCAACCGCGGCATTTCATTAGTCCATTCCAGCAACTTAACCGTGTGAAAGTTTTTACTATCACCCTGCGTCTTCGTACACGCGCGTGACGCACAAAAACCAGGGAGGTACTATCACACACCTGGGTCGCAGCCTTAGATTTGTTCCAGTACAGTGTGACCCCTTTACCAACGACGCATGTACTTTACATGTGTACCGTGGAGAACACCAGTGAGGACAATTGCATGTGCCAGTCTTTAACGGCGTACATCAAAATGGCGACCGGTGGTGCTCGCTTTGCGATTTAACCGAGGAGAAAGTGGGTGAAATTTTACACAATAAAAAACAAATGCAGTGATTTGCGTGAATGTTAAAGTTATTAAATGACACAAAATTAACTTTCTATTCGGTCTGTCTCCTTAAATTAAAATAATGTTTCACTATCCAAATACTGCACGATATAAAACATGGTGAAATGGACAAATGAAAGACCGCAGCTGCCTGATGAATATTTATGAGGTATAGTAAAACAAATACAACATGTTTTTGTGGGGAAAAAGTGAGAACAAATTACCCCTCGGTGTTGGATGATTGGGACTATCATCCAACACCTCGGGGTCATTAGTTTTCACTATTTCCCCACAAACCATGTTGTATTTGTATACTAGAACAGTTTGATGATTTTGTCCCCGACAAGGGAAATTTACTGCAATTGATTTTCATTTGCTCAGCATGCTCAGAGACAACATCATTTTACCAGTTGCTCAAGATAAACTGTATATAAGGGCCGTTCTATAAAGTTTGGATTATATTTTTTCCTGTCCTTCATCTGACACCTACAATTTAATCATTCTGATGCACTCCTTAATGCAGTCGTCCTCCAAGAGTGACTTTATGTATAGCAAAAAAGTCTACCCAACAATAAAATACAATTGTTTGAAGTTGTTCTTTATGATACTTGAATGGTAAATTACAAAGTACCAAGGTAACATGGACAGGACAAATGGCACACTTGGTCCCTAAATTTATAGAATGGCTCATAAATTATAAATTTGGGCGATTCACAATGCATGCGCCACCATGAGTTTGCCATGGAGACTTCATTTTTCAGTGCATTGTGGGAGACGGTCGACAAATTCGCAGCGCGGCACATTTGAAATTGTTCGTTTTTCCCAAGTCAGTAGTTTCGTAAGCGTATGATTCAAGTATCTGAATCTGCTCTTTTCTTTGCTTTTGATCCATACCTTGTTTTTGTAAGGCGGCAGAATGCTATGCCCCAATCTATAACATAGGTCAAGTTGTCTACTGACACTGATTCAAATGGGCCATTTTTTGTCGACCGTAAATTTGAAAAATGGACTCTCCAATGCAAACTCTTGGTGGCACTCTGCATTGTGAATTGCCCGAATTGATAGGAAGTGTACACTGACCTGTTCTTCCCTGGTGCGTCTCTTGACCATGCGT
Source organism: Patiria pectinifera (assembly GCA_029964075.1). Taxonomy (NCBI): domain Eukaryota; kingdom Metazoa; phylum Echinodermata; class Asteroidea; order Valvatida; family Asterinidae; genus Patiria; species Patiria pectinifera. The sequence continues at coordinate 12,186,733 of CM057146.1, read as the reverse complement.
GACTTGGCCCGCAGCTGGAACTCATCATAGTACCGTCTGGCGCGGGCGTTCACCTGCCGCTGCTCCTGAACACGACCCTGCATGGCTCGCTCATTAGTCCTCCTTTCTTTGATCTCTCGCTACGGAAAATAAGGGTGATAATTACATAATGTTGGATGGCTTTGAGAGGGACACAGGAGTACATTGCACGAGCTGCAACAATATTGACGAGTGCAATATTCAATATTAGGTTTTGCCCTTTACAAGTATAAACACTGTATACTCAGTGTGCTACCTCCACGACCTCCTGCTTTCTAGTACAAACGTCTCACCGTTTGACCACCGAGCCCGCGGGATCGGCCGCCTGGCAATATTGTTATAGCGAGTGCAATATATTCTTGTGTCCCCCAAAAAAGAACGCCATCCAATATTATAATTTATATCAGGCTGACTTGATCCGCAAGAAATAGATTTCTAAACATTTCGTAAAATTATTCTTTGCTTAGCGAAGCAAATTTCACGGCGCTCCAGTTACCATTTGTGGTTGTTGACCCTGCGTGCTCTTGGGATGGTACCGCGTGCTACACTCTTTTCACTGGCTAACAACTGTGACTTTCTAAGCTCTCCACTGAGCGGGAACCAGTAAAATTTTAAAATGCCGGGATGAAGATAATATAAAAATAATACTGTCCTCATCCGGGTACTTTTACTGAAATTATATTGCAGTCATCCGGGTACTTTTTACGAAAGCATACAATAAGCGGATACAGTAGATTCCCGTTATAGCGCTCTCAAAGGGACCGAGCTGAACCGAGCGTTATAACCGCACAGCGCTGTAACCGACGTACATGTACATGTACAAATACATGTGCACACGTACATGTACTGTATAAAATACATGTATGTACATGTACACACATACACGTACATGCATGTACATGTATGATGAATGTACGGGTCGGACTATACATCATGTAACATGTATTAAAAGCCTGTGATTCTTCTGTTGTACACCTCCATCAAAATCATATTGTTCGTTTCAAAATGGGGAGAATGAATTCTGTTGCCATATACACAAAATAATGAAACATTTCTGTTTATAAAGTCGAATAAGACAGTTGAGAAAATCATGGAATCTACGGAGTTATTTTTAAATTTGAAAATATGAAAGTTTACAAAACATGTATAACCTATAACTGAACAGAAGGATTTTAGTTGAACATTGGAACAATTTTGAGGGCCGAATGTGTCGCTTAACCAACGCAAAAAAATCTACGAAAAAAAATCTACGAAGTCTTGAACGACCCTGGAGCAGACCGACTACGGACTACGGTTGATTTTTTCCTGAGCTGCTTTATACTCGGGCAGCTAGCATTTCATACCGGTATTTTCATCTTCCAACTTCACCAAAAACATCTCAAATTAACTGTTACAACATTAACATGGAAAACTTTAAACATTTAAAATGATTTTACAAACGAATCTGGAAAACGTTATCCCTACTTCTCTCTTGCAGCGACGAATCAGAAAACCGTACAACCTAAGCTTCATGCACACACAACACAATCCCACTGTATGCAAAACGCACACACGTGCTCGTGGCTCGACTGCGCTGGGCGGAAGTTGCGCTATGAGCATGTGGCCTCCATTCCAGGCGCTCATTCATGCAGCAGGAATACAGTGTGGCTGAGAAGTGTAAAGTCGGCCTTACAATATGGGTGTACAAATGTACAACACAGTGTGCAGAAGGCTAGTCACTGACCACGTATAGTTATTGCATTGTAAAAGGGTTTTTGTTTTTTTGCTGAAGTCAAACTGCGACACGTATACATTGAACCAGACGGACATGTTACGTTTTTTTCACATCCCGCCCAAAACATGAGATTAATCATCATAAACAATTTGTTAAAAAAAATCATGGGTTTCGGACAAACTGTTCTAAACTTTCTTGGATCTAAAACTTAATTGGAGACATAAAAAACCATGGGTGGACACAATCATGGAAAGAACTTTCAAGATTAGAGTTTGAAAATAATGCACAAACAACTGAACACTGAGTTGTAGATTGGTCACTGTTTCGGAGGGGGACACAAAAAGTCCATCACCGTCTGTACCCGGACCCGTTGGATATGCCCAGAACACTACAAGCATATCGGCACGTATGTGTACAGTACATGTATGTACATGTACCGTACGTACACCCACTGTGTGTGTGATGGTGTGTGCGACCACGTGGCGTTAGTGGGCAGACCGCGCCGCTCCTTGCGGTTTTCATCAAATCCGCGAAGAATCTGACACTCCAAGGTGAATAGCGTTATAACAGGAATCATTTTACATGTTTTATATTGTTCCTGGGTCTTAAAATAGTGAGCGCTATATCCCGAAAAGCGTTGTAAACGGGAGCGCTGTAACCGCAGGAATATGTACACAATGAATGGGAGCGCAGTCGGGGAAATGAAAAATGAGCGTTATATCGGCAGGAGCGTTATATCAGGGCGCGCTGTAACGGGAATCTACTGTATATGTTTATCACCGGAAGCCTGATTTAAAAATACTACATGAAGGATATAGTTGGTGAAGTGGTACTCTCCTCCACGTATGTTTGTGCCTGCCACTTAGTTTGACTATTGTGCCCAGGTATCCCACTCGACACCATCAGCCTTTGTCCCTTAATAAGGCTTAAATGCAGCATGACATAATCAGTCTTTTCTTCCTGTAATTTTTGTTTCAATAGGTCTATTGATGCTCCGTATTCAAATGACGTAGTAGTCTTTTTGCAAGCAGTGATTTTCGTTGATAACAAATTTTTTTTTTCCTTAAAAATCTTGAGTTTTTAGGAATAAGTGAGACCTATGGAAGTGGAGCCAGCAATGTCAATGTACCCGTCCAGGTGATAAATAGGGAGCTATATGTTTTTATTCTATTCACAATTATTGATTTGCTCCTTATGCAATATATGCACGGTCAATTGTCATGGCAAAAAAAGAGCAACGAATATTCCTTTAAAAAAATGTAACCCGGTTGATTATATGGTGAGTTTTATTTGAAACTTACTTTGAGTATATATTTGCGGGGTGTAACTTTGAGAAAACTCATATGATAGAACATTTTGGGCACTTTATGCCACCGTAGCACCAGAATATGTTGGTAAAATATTGCCAACATGCAAAGACTAGTGGATGTCTCACACCAGCATGTGCAGCAAGTAAGCCTATATTAAGTGAATTAAGTGACTACACAGACAATAGGAGATGATCATACGTGCCTTGCCTTCCATCACTGTGACCAGGGTCTGAATCCTGCCGGAGCCAACGTGAATTTTCCGCAGAAATGTTATCAGGGGTTTTCCTCCACCTCTAAAACTGTCAATTCCTTGCTCCCCTCCTACCAGGGGGCCCAATACCAGAGATAACTTGATACATCCATGGTGAGACCCTTGGTCTTGCAATTTAAGTCTTGCTTATTAATGAGGGTTCCAAATGAGACTAACCATTCTCTGGTTGTGGCCCAGCTCTTTCTTCATGATTTTGAGAAGGGTCTCCTGCCGTCGCTCTGCATCCTCCATCTGAAAGGGACAAAAAGGAATCAAACCAGGAATATTATTCTGAATTACACTTATGCATGTGAGACAAATAGTTTTGCTTAATAGGCCCACAGTGGGCAATGGGGCTATAAAGCCCGCTGCACAAGAGAGCTACGTACGTAGCAAAAAGTCATTCAAGGCCGTTTGCTCAGCACGTAGCTCACAAAATATGACCGTGTGCGGTGAATTTTTGCTGAATTTTCTACCTCGCGAGGCCGTGAGGCGAAAAACTCAACGTGTGCGGTCAACCTCAGCTAAGTGCTGAGCTAATAAGATTAACTAGCCAATGAAAGCACATTATTCATTAGTCGGTCACGTGATTTAAGAAAACGGGGACAAACGCCAGCAGGCTTTAGTAGATTTCGCACAAAAATATCTTAAAATCACGTGTACAGAGTACATGATTTCATTGGCTAGTTAATCTTTGTAGCTGCACGTAGCTCAGGTTGACCGCACATGGTGAGTTTTTCGCCTCGCAAGGCGAAACAAAAATCAAATAGGATAGCCTCATGGCCTCACAAGGCAGAATTCTCAGCAAAAATTCACCGCACACGGGAATATTTTGTAAGCTACATGCTGAGCAAACGGCCTCGAATGACTTTTCGCTCAGCACACAGCTGTGCAGTGGCTGATAGTTTGCACCTTGTTTATTTTTTTTCATGATAGATGAGGGAGGATATGTGCATGGAAGCCCATTTACCTTGAGCTGGGTCTTGGTCTTCTTGTATTTCTGATCCAGGCCCATCTTGGTCAGCTGCTCCATCTGTCGCATCTGCTTGGCCCACATGTCGTGGGCCGTCTGGGGCGAGACGTGCAGGAAGGGAAACTCCTGCATGACGGTGGGCAGCATCTCATCGTCGCCGATACTCACTGGAGAAAAGACGGAGGAACAAAAAGAAGGGTTGGTGGTGAAGACAAAGAGCTCTGACTGGGCGAGGGGTGAATGCTCACTGGATACTCACGAGGAAAGAAAGAAGGAAAAGGGATATTCACAAGGAAGTCAAATAAAGAACTGCCAGGAAATAGGGGTGTGCATTTACGGGTAGTACAGAAATCAGGTACCTGATTGAAAAAAAAAGCAGGTACTCCGGTACTCGTTAAAGAAACCCAACCCCAAAATATAAACATGGCTGCCAACTTTTCAAAATCCCAATTAGTAATCAACCCGCGCAGTCATTTTCAACTGCTCGTATTATCAAAAGTGTATGTACCAGCTTTACCAACATCGAGTACAGGTACATGGTTTACATGTGCATACCATTCTTGTTGTGAATAATAACGTACTGTAGGCCAAAAGATAATATAAAAAAATAAAAAAATAATAATAATAATTTTTTTTTAAATTCATTTTGTTTTACTGTCTGTATTTGTTTGTTGAAGTCAAATAAATAATAACAGTAATAACATGTGCGTTTTTTTTTTTTTTTTGAGATGCATGCTTTGGATGTTGAGTTTCGAGTTTGTATCGTGTTTTTACACACAATGATGTAGGGCCAAAGTATGCAAAATATTTTTAGTCTGGTCCTCAAATACTCCACTGCGCACACTGCATTGATGTCTATCAGGTGCTTGACGGCATTGCTTATTAGACTTGTCACCAGTCCATCCATTATCGCAACATTTCGCCAGAAGTTTTCGGTCAAAAACGATATTTTACAAGTATTTTTTTTTTGTTAGGGAGAAAATGGGAAATTCGTAATGTTTTAGTGGCAAATCGTATTTTCGTAATTTAACAAACAATTCGTAATAATTACGAAAAATCGTAATAGTTGGCAGCTATGTATAAATCTCGGAACTTGCTGTTCACAAGTGTGGACAGTGATGAGCTCTTTAACTTTACGGTGTAAATTGCATTTACGCAAGAACAAGAATAGTGAATCTGTTCTGTTTTTCCATGTACCCTGGTTTTCATTTTAATAATAATTCATAATAACACGTTCTTCTATAGCCCATTTCAGGATCGTAGGAGCTCTCAATGTACTTGACAATTCATAAACATGTACATGTAGTCTGAGCAGTCTATTGGAAACTATTTTCAAAGAAGTGTGTTTTAAGGCATTTCTTAAAACCCTGCGCAGCGTTTACAAAAACTTTACAACAACTCGTCCCGCACTACGCAAGACCCTATTCATAGCAATACAACAAAAAGCCACGTGCCAGACAGTGTCCAGACAGTTGCCAGACAGTGCGCTGGAAAGATAATTGACTGGCGGCTGTGGTATGCAGTTATGAAGGGAGATGACTGTGTCAAGTTACAGGTCTTTGTTGATTTTCAATGAGACTTGGCAGGAGGCCTGGTCGAAAGTTTGTTGACATGGCCTGGGTGTAACACTGGCAGCAAAGTTCATTGAACCAGCTGATTTGGCAAGGGTTGAATGAGGATTAGATAGGAGGTGAACGTTATTGGCCCTAATTTTTTTTTTTATTCAAAAAATTAGGTTTGTTGATGCCCCAGGGGCATCAGGTCACTCCGCCCAGGGTACAATTCCAGATCAGCAATTGAGCGCAGTAACAGTGGGAGAGTGTTCCAAAGTCTAAGGCCTCCACATGCGAATGCTCTTTCTCCATAGCTCTTCATTTGTCCAGGGTTAATAGTAAGAAGGTACTGGAAAGACAATCTTAGGGGCCTTGATGGGATGTAAGGTACGAGTAGTTCTGAGATGTAGGCTGGACACAGATCACGGACAGCTTTGAAGATGGTGAGAATGACCATATATTGGATGCGAGACTGTACTGGCAACTAGTGCAGATTGTTAAGGACAGGTGTTATATATTCACTCTTCTAATAGCTCTTGATACCAAGCGAGCGGCAGAGTTCTGGATCCTCTGCAGTTTGGAGATTCTTTTTCTGGAGTTCCCAGTTAAATAAACAAATAAGAAAGGACGCTCTCTGTAAATGACAAAGGACCAACACCAGTCATCAGGAAAGGCAAAGATTGCTCACTTTGGGTATGAGAAAGATACTAGGAAAAAGAAAAAGGATAATTCTCTCTGAGAGACAAAGGAAGAAGGATTATCCCTGTGATACGAATACACAAATGTACATCTTTGTAGTCCTATCATCCAAACTCTGGGAACCAGAACGTTGAAATAGGAGGGATACTCACATCGCTTGTGTCTGTGCATGGTGGGACTAGCTGAGGCACTGCGCTTGCGTTTAGACCTGATGGGGCCCTTTGTGGTGTTGCGTGACGGTCTTTCTGTTGTCACTTTGGCTGAAAGAAAAACATTTACATCTTTATCAAATCAAAACATGACACTAATGATTGTTATAAATTACCTTTAAAGCCTTTCAAATAATAGTCTCTTATGAATTTTACTAGAAACCTTCAGGTATCATCCAACATCTTTCAATGTGCTGGTCCTCAGTTGCACATTTTTTTTTTTGCACTCGAAACTTCCAAGAAGCATCTATCCCCATGCTATGTATCTACCCCATTCTTCCAAAACCTCCTGGGGGTTCGAAGGATCTTGGAGTTAGGAATAAAGGATCATCCAGAAGGAACACTTATAGATTCTACTGGGGGAAGCCTAAGTACAATTCGGAACAAATTTAAAGGCCAATGCTTGGCAGTGTTGTAGTCGAGACCATCACAAGACCAGACATAAGACCAGACACAAGAGCAGCACAAGACCATTCAAGAGACCAGTCACAAACAACAGTGGATGAACAATAACAAAGGAATGCCTTTGTCGCAGTTCATTTGAATAGCTTGTGCCCTGAATTGAGACTGGAGGTCTTGTGTTGGTCTTGTGATTGTCTTGCAGGGTCTCGACTACAACACTGATGCTTGCGAACAGCCAATTTCAGCCGGGAACACACTTGGAATACTGGCTGCTAGTTCCCGTTCAGAATGCCCGAGGTAATGAACTTGGAATATCAACCTACAGTGGAATCCACCAAACAATTTATTTTTTTTTTGGTGGTGGTACACTTGCACACATGCCGCACGCATTCTTAAAGAGGAGGCACGCCCATTTTGGTATCACTATTGGTAGAAGGAGCCCTACGTGCATGCGTACAACCTCAGTGCGACTCACACGAGCCTGATGCCATCACAGTGCCACCACAGTGCCACCTCAGAAAATGGCTGTCGCCGAATTTGTCTACACTTTCTTCTAATCGGGTAAAGAAATTTGCATGGTGACACCTTTGAAAACTACAGGTACTTCAGATTCTGTACGTCAGTGTTCATATCCCTAGCTAAAGAAATAAACACAATAGTAATACATACTGCTGTATTTCTGTGCTGGCTGGTACCTGCTGGTCTTGGGACCACTGAAAACCTTTCTGTATTCTGTGTCCTGAAAAAGGATTATTTCTATTAAATAAAATAAGTCTGACTTGCAAACAGATGAGGCACAGGGATAGTAATCAAATACAAAAATAGTCCTGAAAAAAACTTTCTAGTCTGTGTGTACTTGTTCTACATAACCCCGACACACAAAGGGAGAACAACAGATCCTTTCAGTCCTCGGGCGTTGGGTCTTTTGTTCAAAACGGTCCTCTGTAGTAAGTTTGCGTGTCTATGGGAGAGTGGTGTATTACAGGGGCAAAGGGAAACACAAAACATTGTCCTCGGGAGTATAGTAAAATATGACTGTCTGTACTTCTCAGCTGAAACTAACAAACGAGGATTTCATACGAAAACTGGTATAAAAACTTCAGGTCACGAACCTCTAAATACTGTACAATATTTCGGCTTTTATATGAAACTGTAGCTCAGCATATTGTGGTGCTAGTTTACCTGTTTATCTAAGACCCTCTTGTTGCGGTCCAGTTGCTTCTTGAGACCGCTCTTAGCTTCATCTAGGTTGCTCTTATACACATAGCGCAGAACCTACGAAAACAAAATCACTCATTGTTATTGAACCTTACATCTTTGAACTGTACTTCAGAAGCATCATCTAAAATCAGCATGACTGTGGGAGTTGCATTACGTCCTTGGGCAAGACACTTTTCTCCAGCTAGGAGTAAACAGGAATCTAGAGGGGGTAGAGATGGTTATTGATTAAATACAGTAGAACGTCACTATACCAAACACCGCTATACCGAACATTCGGCTATACCGAACATCATCCTTGGCTCCCGATTATTGTGTACAAAACCAACCGAACATTGTTGTTGAAAACCGTAAACAGAAGAGCAACAAGTGGCTATTATTTCCCCAAGGCATAGAAGGGGAAAGCCACCCATCGATGTAGGTAGTAAGCTCAAAACTGTGTATTTACATAATTCAAAAGTCGGCACGTGTTCGAAGTCGTCTTTCAGTAACTACCAGGGCATGCAGGGTGAAGTTCTGGAGGGCGCCATTTATTGAAAAGTGAGTACCGGAGCACCGGCAGCTTAAAATCGCTATATCGGACAATCACTATTACAAATACTTTCTGTGGATCCCACGAGGTTCGTTATAGCGGCGTTCCACTGTATTGACTTATTATTGACTTATTGACTAAATTAGCCACCTACTAAGCTGTAGACTACTGAACATAATTTTATATCATTAAGGGTTAAAATAATTATTAAGTGGTATAGAAACACCTTCAGTAAAGTGTTCTGTAAACCAATGTTGCTTGTGTTGAACAATTGTATTTGGACTGTATTTGTGTGAAGGGAATCACTATTGCATTGTCAGTGGCTTTTCAAACTTCAACTTGGTTCAACACTTCAGCCATGTACATCAGCTTCATGCGCTGAAACTATTCAGTTACATTTAGCTCACTTTTCTACTACAGAGACACCCAAATCGTCTAGCGTGAGGCCAAATATTTAGAGTACTTTCACTACAACTGTTTCAAATATTTTGGAATCCAAGTTGAAGCCGAAATCGAATCTAGAGAAGAAGCTACGATTTAGAAAATGGCTAGGATATATGTGATGCGATCAAGCTAAGTGAGTCGTTTGTCGACCCTGGTCAATTTTTTTTTGACAGATTTGAAAAGAGCACAATATCAGCATTGCTGCTGTGAAAACCGCATGCTGGTACTCGTTTAGCTTGATTGCATCACATACACAGTTGCAATCTTGGTTAAAGAGGTTGTGGAATGCTCAAAGACATTTCCGTCATTTTTTGGGGTATATGTAGCCTAAGGTGTGATGAAATAAAAACGACTATTGTTTTTGTCATGAAATGAGTACAAAAGGTACTTTTGAGAGCTGTTTTTCAGGTCCTGTTTCGACCCGAACGTGCAATTTGTGTAAAAGTCGTCGTTGCGGGCAGCAAACAAAACACAGTAAATCGTGACGTAATAAACAGGACTCGTATATGCTACTCTGCATCGGGAGTCCTGTTTATTACGTCACGATTTACTGTGTTTTGTTTGCTGCCCGCAACGACGACTTTTACACAAATTGCACGTTGGGGTCGAAACAGGCATAACAGGACTTGAAAAACAGCTCTCAAAAGTACCTTTTGTACTCATTTTATGACAGAAACAATAGTCGTTTTTATTTCATCACACCTTAGGCTACATATACCCGAAAAATGACAGAAATGTCTTCGAGCATTCCACAACCTCTTTAAAATGCACAAGATGCCGACCTCCTTCTGTCTGGCATGCTTCTTGTTCTCCTTATTCAGCCGCTTCCTGATCCTGCTCATGGGTCCCGTCGCGTCTGCCTCCAACGCCTCCTCAAACCGCACCCTCTGGCTCCGGCTGCTGGGCACGGGCAGGAGCACGCTCTTGGGTCTGGGCTGAGCGCGCTTCTTCTTGGCCGCGCCAGCTGGCTTGCTGCGCGGCCGCAGGTGGTAAGGTTGGTCCTCCAGCTCTCTGACGGGGTACCGGTGAGGATCCTCTATGATGTGAGATGCAGGGTAGCTGGTAGCCCGTTGGTAATCCACTGCTGTGTCGCTGCATTGGGATAACAGGTCCGAGTCCGCTTCGCTGTCACTACTTTCATGCCTGCAAGATATTAATCTTCAAAATATTAAACCAATGCTACAGATGTTCTCTGACTTTCATATTTCAGACTGAAGGCGCATTTTCAGTCAAAACACTATATTCCCAATTATTCAGTATTCCTCCTGGAATGTTCCCTTGCCAAGTTTTCAGACAATCGGTAAGTTATGGAAAAGACGAACATATAAAGGTTATTTTCCTTTGTTGTGCTGAACAAAATCTTGGACAAAAAAGAGTCTCAATGAACATGAAACAATTCCTGTTGGAAGTGTTGTGTAGTCTATCTTTCCATCAGTTGTCAAAATGATAATAATATACAGGAGTCTTATATAGCGCACGTATCTACCAACAATAGGTACTCAAGGCGCTGGTAATTATGTCTATTTTTTTAACGACAGGTAATGGAAGTCTATGAGAAATACAAGACCCATCATGTAGCACCTTTATAAAGAGCATACAAGGTGCGGCGGCGCATATTGCAGCCACTGTCAGAAACACCGGGCAAACCCCTTCTCTTAGCGGTAAGTGTTACTGTGTTCTTTCACGTGCATTACACAACACACGGGACCTATGGCTTTACGTCCCATCCGAAGCAATAATGGCAAAGTGCCTTGCTCAAGAACACGGACAATGTTCCCCGTCAGGATTTGAACCCGTGTACCACGGCACACGAGTCGAACACCGTAACCATTTGACCATAGCCCCCCACATAAGGGATTCAGGAAACACAAAAGAATCTTACGTGAACCGGGATGCGACAGGTCCTAGCTTCTCATGATAGAAGGACCGCTGAGATCGGTCCCTCTCCTCGTAATCCTCCACAAAAGCCACTCGTCTTGGTCGGGGTGGCAAGTCCTCTTCCTGCCAAACCACAGAAGGATGAAATGGCGAATTTTGAAAAACTTTTCATAAGCTTAATTCTATTATTTTCTTTTCTTCTTTTGTTTTAACAATTACCCCGATCTCACTGAGAGAGAATCCAGTTGAAATAAGTAGGCCATTGAGAGCCCAACACCACTATCATTCGATTCTAAAATGTAACAAACATTCTATGAAATTGCTGTAGTATTTGCTCACTTGAAAAAGGAAAGAAGCCTTTACAACAGTTTTTTTCCAAACAATGATATTTTGGTTTATTTTAATCCTTGATTTCTTGGTGTTTAAAAACAAAATTGGCCAAGTATGTCAGCCGTAATGTAAACCATCCACAGAAATGTTTCATTAACGATGTAGCTAAGGACCATGCAAAACGGTTGTTGAGAGGTGTTTTGTAAAGACAGAAAAGACAACAGGATTTTTAAAAATTATTTATCCATTATCATATTTTTGTTTTACTTGTCGATAAAAAATTTTGGGTCGCGGCCTAAAAATAGGGTCGATCCATTCATTATTATATTTTTGTTTGACTTGCCGATAAAATTTTTTAGGGTCGCGGCCTAAAAATAGGGTCGGTCAGGTAATCGGAAGCAGAAGTATTCTTCTTCTTTTTTTGGCCTAACGCTGAATGCCCCACTGCTTTTTTATGAGAGTATTGTGTACTCGCATAAAAAGATTCTAATCCAGATGCAATTGGGAAACTCACAGTTTTTTTCTCAATAATATCCTGCTATCAAGACATTTCATATGGCAGGTTGCATTAGCACTTGAGCAGGTCAGTATTACTTGCAATGAAATGGAATTTGATGGGGGTACAAATGTTCACAGTCCTTCCATGGTAATTAACCATAGATAAACACAGGCCCGATGAGGCATTTCGGCCCGGTCAGACTCAACTTTACTCTGTCAAACCAGTCCGGGCACGTGATCACTGTACACACACAGGGTCCCATTGAAAGGAGAACTATTGTGCATGCTATTGTGCAAAGCAGCTGCCCCAAGATGGATTATCTGAACAATAGCTAGCACAATGCTTTCTGCCATTGAAGGGGGCCTCCATGATAGTATTGATAGCGTTCGCGAAATGGTCTATTCTTCACGCACAATAACAAGTTGAACCAACATTTCAATACCACTCTTCTGTCTCTCAGACGGCTGCTCAGCCAATCTTCAACATCTTCCATCTTGACGTTCCTCTGTCGTCTCCCCGTTGACTGGTACCCGTCGGTTGAGGTCCCGCCCTCGATTGAAACCCCGCCCCTTGTGGCAGCACTGCTGGCAGGTCTGCGCCCGGATGGGGCCGGGTAGGTGGACCGTAGTGTGTCTGGGTAGGTACGCCCGAGTCTGTTACGGGCTGTGTCGGGGATGCCCATGTCATCGTGGTACGTGAAACGGTCGTGCCATGACGGCGCATCTGAGGTCAAGAATTTTCAATCAAAATTTCATTGAATTTTGTTACAGATTTTTAGTATCAATTTTTATGAACAACTTTTGATGTAACTATGACTCCATAGAAATAAGGTTTCATTTAACCAACGTTGTATTATTATCGGTTTAACATTTTTTTAAAAGTATTTTGTATGAGGTCTGAAAAAAAAGAGAACATTCCTATTACACAAGACTTTCAACTGTGGTTGACCGAGGAAATTGATTGGAGCAGGATCTGAACAAGTGGTGGGAGAAATCAGAGATTTTAAAATCCGAATATTCTTACTTTTTTTAAAAACCAAATAACGGTTATCTGATTTCATTGGATGTTCCCATCCAGCTCACAAAAAAGCGACGAGTGAGGTACCACATGAAATGCCCTTCCAATGACTGGGTATAATTTGCAGGATTTAATGACCACTGGGCCTCTATAAAAACACTCCAAAACTGTAATGTTGAGGGGGAAAAGTGGATGAGAACTCTCCGATAAGTCAAATGGGCAGGCTATGTATATTCATATACATGAACCAAGACATCGACTAGCAAATGAACGAAGTTACAATCAGAGATCATATAGAGCAAATTTTGGGATGTTTTAGCTGTTCTCTTTAGCCTGTGTCTCAAAAAAATGAAAGGCTTAATTTGTATAAAGGCTGGTTTCGGATATCTGGCTTCAAAAATCGAAACCGAATAGTGGAATTCAAACCGAATGTTTAAATATCTGGATTTAAATCCCACCACTCATCTGAACCCCAGACCGCCAGAATACTGTGCCAGCACTCTACCAACTGAACTATGGACCCAATGATTTAATGTCTTTGTTCAAGGGCGCTTGTCAGAAGCCGTTAGTCATATGTGTGCCATGAAGCAGGTGTGCCACGTAGCCAGGGATCGCATCCAAAGTCGTGCGCTAGCAACATGCTGCAAATCTTTAAAATGATGGAGCGCAGTGGCCACCTGTTCTGGGGCACTGAGTTTGTTGTCTGCGGGTAATACTGCAGGTTGTGGGTTCGAGTCTAGCATCTGTTATGGTGTGTGTGCCCTTGGGCAAGACACAGTCACTCATTGCTTCTCTCCACCCAGGAGTAAATTGGGTACCTGTGAGCCAAAGATAGTTAATGTGATTGATTTTAGCTGCTTTGCACCGAAATGGCTGCATGGAGCTGTATACTCCCCAAGGAGCTGAGATGGTATTTGGCATGTTTAATTGGTCCAATGATCAGGGGTAATAACGATGTAAAGCGCTTTGATCTTAGTTAAAATCGCTATATAAGAACACGTTATTATTATCACTATTATGGGTAAAACTAATTTGCCAAATCGAGGAAACATTGCATGGCGGAAACTTGCTCAAACTAGCTCACCTCTGGGTTCTTCTCTCTTGCCAAGCTCCCTTGGTGGTGAGTGTTTGGCAGGGGACGTCTGCTCTGAATCAGGGGGTCTGGAGACTGTGGCATGCGGGGGTGATTTGGGGCGTGCTGGGCTGGTCGGAAGGCTCTTGCTGACTGGAATAGAATCAAATATTCAGGTAACCTCAGCAAACAGATTTGGAAGAAATTTCAATGATATTGCATGCCTTACATACATCTGAGACTGACTGTGACCGATCGCTCCTTGAAATGCAAGGGAATTCCCCACAATGAGAAACAACCATGGGGCACTTACAGCTCATTTTCTTTGTCATGATGAGCCACACACACACGCATGCAAGTGTGTATTTGCCTGCAATCGGGGACCCCCTATTGTCCCTCTACTGTTTGTACCCTAACTTTTTAGGAAGACCTCCCATATGTTTTGTACACGATCGCCGAATTGGGGACCTGCCAGAACTGGGGACACTATTGTCCTCTATTGTTCAACGTCCCCTATTGAATGCAGAAACAAACTCACACACCCAAGGATTCCACCGTGTTTATACTGGTGCACGGTACACTGGTACCGCAGCTACCATGTGTACACATTGGGGTTATTGTGGATCACAGACTGTGTGAATGCCCTTGTTGACAATTATGAGCTGGATTTAGCAAAGCATTTCATCCTTTTCTATTTTATCTTTGTGCATAATTTTCATTTTTTGACATTTTCTGCCTGTCATTTTCAGTGGTTCATTTATCTAAAGTGCACTCTCTTAAGTTCTTGGTTCTTGGTTGGTTCATCTCCTAAATACTCCGCGTGGGAGTTTAAACAGGAGACCGGAAACACCGGGGCAAACCCCTTCTCTTAGCGATAAGTGTCACTGGGTTCTTTAACGCGCATTGGATTACACAACACACGGGACCTACGGCTTTACGTCCCATCCAAAGAACGAAGCAATAATGGTTAAGTGCCTTGCTCAAGGGCACAAGTGTCCACCCGGTGGGCTTGAACCCATGCCACTGTTACCTCTGAAACACCAGAGCATGAGTCCGGTGTTCTTAACCGCTAGGCCATGACACTCCACTCTTAACCGCTAGGCCATGACACTCCACTCTTAACCGCTAGGCCATGACACTTAAGTAATGGGGTCGGGTTGACCAGGCGTAACTGACCCGAAACATAGATATAAACCAATATCTTAAACAAATCGATCTGAACTCCCAAATCCGACCCGAAGCGACCCGACAAAAATTCAAACAAAAACCAACTGGTACCAACCCGAAACCGCACCGACCCGAAAAAAAAACACCAAATATCTGTGTCTGCTTTTTCTGCCTGAACTGACCCGCGTCTAGTGAAAATCGTAGTCTCTCAGTAACTAATCATACTGTACGGTATGGTGAAGACTCCTAACATTACCTACTGCTGGGCCTACACATTATAGACTGTGCGGGATAGACGGCAAACCGCATGCACGTTCACGCGTTGGGTTGACGTTGGTCGTACCATTCCGTTCTCTGGTCATACTAGGCACAGTAAAATTCTGCAATAATATTATACTGCTTGAATTTCCAAACTGCTTCTATTTTTGTTTTTGGCATATTTCGGGTTTTTCACAAGATGGTTTAGCCAACCTGACCCAACACCAGAAAATCACAAACCGACCCGACCCGACCCGACTAAAATGATGAAAAACCGAACCGACCCGACCGGAAGTTGGTTTCATGTCCGGTTAGTTTCGGCTTCCCGGATTTGAACAAATAAAAAAGTTTGCTCTAAGGCGCTGATGGGGCACCAAAAAGAGAAACATTTTTTTGATGGTACACCTCCTGTGAAAACATTGGTGAGATGTAGGGACAATAAGTTGATAACATTCATGGGACACGCTCCACAGACCTGGTTGATGATAGTGATGGTGCGTGTGCACATGATGCTGCTGCCGACCGCCACCCTCCCTTAGACTCCCTGACAGGCTGTCCATACTAGAAGCCGGTCTGTTTGTGATGAAACCAGCAGGCCTGGGTCTCATCCCGAGGGTATCAAACTCACTAGGTGGACGGTTGGTTAGGGGCTTGGGCCACGACACGGAAGAGAAGGAACTGCTGGTCAGGTCCTGTGGAATGAATGGGAAGAAGAGACGACAAAGAAAATTACAGTGAAATCTCGATTAGTCAAACTCTAATATAAACTCAAAATTGTTAATTCAAACAAAGAATCCATTCCCCTCAACAGCATAACAATGATATACAACCCTGCTTAGCTCAAAACTCTGCGAAGTCAAATTTTGAACCGTTTCCTTGAGGTTTGACTTATCGAGATTTCACTGTAAGTTTAGACGAACGATTTGGCCAGAATTCTCAAATCTTTTTCACGACTTGTATAGCAAATAATGTTCGTGTTTGGCAATCTGATGCAAAATAGCTGTTTTGGGGCTTCACTTTAAGCTTTGAAGAAAAAAAGTTCCATTTCAAACATTTTACAATAAGCAAATATCTTGAGGATATATCAATGATGTAAACACACATATTATTGGTTATCGGAAATTATGAAACAGAGTTTCCAATCATGTACTTTGCATAGATCAGTGTTGATAACAATTATGATTTGATTTTATTAAATGAAAACGTTTCTTAACACTAACTCTCACTGATTTTTTTTTCTAAATCTGTCACTGAGAGTAATATTTTAAAAACTTTAGCAGGATTATTAGAATGGGTTGAATTCAGCCACTTTAATATTTTTGGGCTGATGGCTCCCCTGAATTGAGGAGAATTTGGAAGGTTCCTCACAGGGATGTCTGTTGTCTTCAGTAAACAAGATGGATCAAAACTAGTACTTCAGTTTTACATATCACCAAGAGATGTGGCTTACTTAACCTCTCTGTGATGAATAAGTTTAGTAATCCTTGTAATTTTTTTTGTCATGAATATGAGTCTAAACCTGCGTCCACAGGGCCATATTCTCAAAACGACTTTTAGTCATCAAAATGTAAGCATCCCACTACATGTGCAACTTAGACGAGTCTTAATATTCTAGCAGTATTCATGAAACATTTTCACCAAGTGCCCCTTTTATTTTCGTGACTTAAATCTAAGTGCGGTTGGACGTGTCTTAAGTCAAGTTGAGTGGGGCACTAGGGTGTCTTGGCGGCTTTATTTCTGTCCGTTGGTTTGTAATTTTTAGGCACAAAATTGGACTTTCTGTGGGCTAAGGGAAATCTCATCAATATCAAGTTATTGTCAAAGGGAGCCAAGTTGAAGCTAATGTGTGACAGCCCTAGGATTGTAGTTCGTCGACACTCAAACGGATATTATGGATCAATTTATTGATTTTTAGGCGGGCAGCGCAGGTGCGATTGATGACATGTAACCAATGGCATGCACTGTTACCACAGTGACTGCCAACTATAAAACAACAAATAACTGTCCTACCTTCCAGCATGTATGAGAATGCGAGTACATCACCATCCCAATTTGTTTCACACTCGAAATAAAACGAACATTTCACTTTCAAAGGAAGCATGCACACATTGACTGAACTGCCGCTGTGCAGGAACGTTTATGACGTAAATGTGTTGCCCATGACCAAGAAAGATTGCTCTGAATTCTTAAGTTAAGTAGATCACTATAAGTGAGGTGCTTAGATCTTTCGTGAATACCAAATTAAGCGTCCCACCTAAGTTAGCAGGAAGCTTAGATTTAAGTGTGACTTAAGTATTGTCTTAAGTTTGAGTTTTGTGAATACGGCCCATGAAGTACAAGCCTCAATTAGGCAGCTTATTGCTATCACTTCTCTCATCCAGCTACCTGTATTGTGAAGGTGTCTTTGTGTTTTCCGGGTGAGCCAGTGGTTGAGTCTGCGGTGCTGATAGGTGGTGGATTTGATGGGGCCACGGGAGGCTTTTCTCCCACGGCTGTTGGCAGCTGACTGCCCATCCTTGTTGGCTGGTCATCCAGGCTCTGTCTGACTGGTCCATCAGTTGAAGGGGCTTCTTCTAGTGGTTTCAAAGGCAAATAGGATCTTTTCCTTTTCATGCTTTTTTTTCTTCGTTTCCAATAACACTAGTCAAAATACACAGAAGAATGTTCAAAACCTAACCTGTTGAAGTTTTGGCTTAGTGGATGTTACACTTTCGAGAAAAACAGTGAAAAACCATTCACAACCTTTCGATCACAAAATTTTTGAGGACTGAGAAGTGTTCCCAGCAAAAAAAGGGCTTAGGAAGTTTAAGGAATCTTGTCGACCACATCTCCTTTATAATGAGAGGGTTGAGGTTTAATAGCACAACTTTTCTGCTCCACATAACTGGCCCCAGTGTGGCTGAGGACTAAAGCTCAGGAGAGCAAGCAACAAAACAATCTGCTCACCTGGAACTGTCCTTTTGTCCCGTTGAAGGAATCTGAGTGCATCTCGTGACTTATCCACCGTGCCCAGCTTGATCAGTTCGGCTGTGGACTCCCCCTCCGACTGGCTGTTAGGTTGGCTCATGTGCTTGGAGATGTCGCTGATTGTGTGGCTGTCGTAGGGATGACTGCTGGGCATCAAACAATCAGTTAGTAATGGTTTGATAACAGTGTAGGTAACCAGAACATATCAACTGTCAGGAGGGCATACTGGATGGAATGATCTACAAGATAACACCAGTGTATTTAAATGGGGTTAAATTTTTTTTAAAGCTCTTACCTACGAGCGTATAATGTGATTTTTAAAACTTTAAATGACTTTTCTTTTTTCTATGATTTTTTTTTTAGTGATTTAAATCATGATTGAAATCATGATTGAAATCAATGATTGAAATGATTAAAATCAAACAACCCTGGCGAGGAAAGTCCCATTGTGCCAACCTCATCCCCAATTCTGTGGGTGGGAACATGCAGTGTTCTTGGAATAGTCACTGCAGTGCTGTAGTTACATGTATACTCATCACAATGGCAGTCACAAGTAAATCGCAAGTTTAATTCACTAGCCTGGTCACAAGTAACAGGAATTGAAAACATAATGAAATGCATACAATTCATTTGAATAGCTTGTGACTTGAATTGGGACTGGATGACTTGTAATTGACTTGTGATTGACATGTAATGGACTTGTGATAGGACTTGTGATGGACTCGTGATGGACTCGTGATGGACTTGTGATTGACTAGTGATTGACTTGTGATGGACTCTAGAAGGACTTGTGATTGACTTGTGATGGTCTCGTGATGGACTTGTGATGGTCTCGTGATGGACTTGTGATTGACTAGTGATTGACTTGTGATGGACTCTAGAAGGACTTGTGATTGACTTGTGATGGTCTCGTGATGGACTTGTGATGGTCTCGTGATGGACTTGTGATTGACTAGTGATTGACTTGTGATGGACTCTAGAAGGACTTGTGATTGACTTGTGATGGTCTCGTGATGGTCTCGTGATGGTCTCGTGATGGTCTCGTGATGGACTTGTGATGGACTTGTGATTGACTTGTGATGGTCTCGTGATGGTCTCGTGATGGACTTGTGATGGCCTCGTAATGGACTTGTGATGGACTCGTGATGGACTCGTGATGGACTTGTGATTGACTAGTGATTGACTTGTGATGGACTCGTGAAGGACTTGTGATTGACTTGTGATGGTCTCGTGATGGACTTGTGATGGCCTCGTAATGGACTCGTGAAAGACTTGTGATGGACTTGTGATGGACTTGTGAAAGTCTCGTGAAAGACTTGTGATAGACTTGTGATGGACTTGTGATGGACTCGTGAAAGTCTTGTGAAAGACTTGTGATGGACTCGTGATGGACATTGTGTTGAACATTTTTTTGTGTCCAGGCAAACATTCAACTAATTTATGGGAACACAAGTACATTTGTATTTTCCCAGGCTGTTCTTGAAGCGAAACTCTCCCACTCGTAATTCTGCAAAATCATCTAAACCCATTGATGGATTTTGAAGGGTCTGTGAGGATTAAGGTTAACCAAGTATCTTGGATATACACAAAGCAGGCTACCTCAGTGTTACGGCACCTTCACAGTACAAGAAAAAATCACACCACAGTTCAAAACAAAAACTCCTCGAATCAAAACTCCAAAACTTATGAGAGTGACCTACCGGTTGTGCTCTGTAACAGCCGGTCTGTAGTGCTCCCCCTGCCTGCCTCTAGGACCAAGCTCCTCTCTCAAGACATCCGTGATGGCAGACACCGTACCCCTGGTCATGGTGTCGGGGTCCACAAGATGATCAAAATCTGATTGGAGAACATAAAATGCATTTTTTAGCCGCTCTGCTGAAAAAAAAAAAATTTGGCAGCACATACCAAATATCCAAGTATTCCATCATCCACTGAATATCCGAGTGGTATTTTATTAAAAATCAAATTTTTGAAAAGTTTGGGCGGCCTTGAGCAGATGACTAAGAACATCTGTGATATACCCTTTATTAGAACATTAAATTGAGTAGTTGTATTCTTCGTCAAACGCCAGTATGTTTGTGAACAGCCCCTTTACATGTATGCTTTGAGAGCCTCCCTGAAGAATACTAGCCCTAATTCAATGATTAAAATCTGTCAAATATCAACTTGTCAGCAACCATGAATAAAATACATTGACATATTATTATTTATATCAGGCTTCCAGTGGTAAAAGTAGATCGGCGTATTGTATGCTTTCGTAAAAAGTACCCGGATGACTGCAATTATTGTTTTTGATATTGCAGTCATCCAGTGGCGTTTTTTTTATGGTGACTGCACAATCTAAGGCCAAAAAAAAAAAGTATTCGGTCTCTGGTCAGACCAAAGTTCCGGAATTGACGCGGCGACGCGGCTTTTTTTTTGCTTTTTTTTTCAAGCTTGGATTGTACAGACAAGGTGGGGTACTATTTTGCTTTTTTGGTGTCCTCATGTATATTGGTGTCCTCCATAATTTGCCTTGGTGCTTTCGATCATTTGCCTTGGTGCAATTTCTCATTCCTTGGTGCTCTTCGGTAAAAAAAATCGAGGTGCGGCAAAAGAGGGCGCTGTTGAAGCTACCGCGGAACATTTTGGAAAAAAAAAATTGACGCGCATGATTAAAATCGACGCGCAAGCTGACCAGAGACCGACTTATTTTTTTTTTGGCCTAAGCGTAGAAACTCACAGTTGACAACCAGTCAACAGAGCATAATGTGCGGTACCGTAGCGCCTGCATACGGACGCAGCGCGCAGAACTAGCAGGGTATATGTGTGCATTGTTGTCAACAACCACGACGGCAGCTTCGAGTGGCTCAAAATGTGCTTCGGTAAGCAGAGAATAATTCAATGATATTTGAGAACTAAAGACAGTGTCCTGAAGTGTATTTCTCGCAGATCAAGTCAGCCAGATATAAATGATAATAATAATATTGGATGGCTTTTTTTCGGGGAATACAAGAATATATTGCACACACTATAACAATTTTGCACTCGTCTTCGACCCATGCAATATTGTTATAGCTCGTACAATATATTCTTGCATCCCCCTCACCTCAAAGCCATCCAATATACAAATATATCGATTTATGATATAATATTCACAATTTTGTTCTAAAACTTCAATGTCAATGTTCGAATATTAAAATACTTGACAAAACAAACGTGTTAAACAAATTTTCAGTCCAAACAGAATCAGCGAACTAGCAGATCATCAGCTGTCAATCGAACGCGACGTGCACGTGAGTTGACGTTCGATTGTCATGATTGTTGTGTTTACTGCTGTTTGTTTTCGTGATTTTTACATCAAAATCCAAAGAATTCAAGACAGAGGTATAACAAACAATTGTTGACTGCTGAGATGTGGGATATCTGCCTCGGGTGCTATGTGCCCCTCGGGTGAGCAGCATGACCATACCTTCATTGTCAGTAGTGGATCCTTCACTCTCAATGCCCTCCATGATATAATCCATGACCCCCAGCTGGATCTCCAGCAGGTACTGGATGGCCACCCGGTCCCCTTCCACCACGGCCCGCCCGCTGATGTGGGACAGGTCACAGTGTAGGACCTTGTCGGCTAGATGGTCCACCACCAGCTGGACGTTGCGAACCTCATCCTCCTTGGTGACTGGGACGTAGGACACACCTAGGATAAATACAAATACAAGACTATTGACTTGTGCTGTGCTCAAAATTCTGGGTTATGAAATCATTTCTACTCAGTGACTCAGTCATTCAGTCAGAGGACTAGCCTTGCAGTAAACATTTGATGCTCCCCGACAAAAAAAGCAGGCCACTGACTGTCAAATTTGTTGATATATTTTGCTTCATTTTCTTATATTTAACATTTTCTGTAACTTTGAGGCTTGTAACTAGGACAAAAGGGTTAGGGCACAACCAATGCGTTCACGATTGACCAAAAGTCCACGATTGAAATTTGTGTACAAAACCAATGAGAGCTGTTGCTAAAAAGTTAATCGAGTATAAACAAAGGAATGAGGATTAGGCATAATAGGGGGTCCACAATGGCAGGTGTTTACGAAGATGGGTGTGCGTTTGTTTACGATGTAAATCGAGGACACACATGTGCAACATCATCGATGAATGGAAGACAGCAACCAAATCGAGGACGACCTCGATTAGAAAACGTGCAATGAGAGCTGTCATCATCATCATCATCAAGTCGGCCACAGCCGGGCTCCAATACGACTGCTCACTCCCTCCGGTTCGCCATAAGGGTGGCAAGCTTGCTGGCCGTCTCCATTCCAGTATCTCTCTTTAGCATCCACACATAGGACATAGCTTTTTGAAAATAAGAGCTGTTGCGAAAAAGTTAAAGTACAAACAAAGGAACAGGGAAGAGGAACAAAAGAAAATCCCCGATTTACACCATAAACACACGGGTGTGTGTGGGCGAGTTCATCTATTCAAACTGTGGACGAAAAATTCCAGAGAACAAAAGAGACCAATATCGTCCACGATTCCCCCCATACGTCCACGATGGGGCTCGGGTTAAAAACCTATGGGAGTCTTTTTAAACAAAAGAGGGACAATAGGATGTCCACGATCGACGGTGTGAACACGACTGGGTGTGTGTGTGCATAGTGTGAAAAGACTTCTTTAATTTTGAATTGAGACCTCAAACGTGGGTGGTTGAATTGAGACAACAAAAGGGGGTGGTGACTTTTGTTTGCTTAAAAGAGTAAGTAATGTTGACCTGATTTTGATCTGCAAGTTTTTCTGCACCCAAGGTCCCAGTCTGTTTTTTCCCATAACACTGCTGTAGTTTGCTCAGTATTATCCACTGAGCGAAAGAATTATGTTGAACCCTTATGACTTCACAGCATATTTACTTTGGTAATAAATACATGCTTGGGTTTTATAGACCTACACCACCTTTTGAGCTAATACCATGAATAAAATACTTACAGCTTTAAAAAAAAGTTACGTTACCTTTTAATGGGTCGCCCAGGATGCCTTCACAGAGAGCCACAAAGACGGAGGAGGTACACTCTGATAAATCTTTCACACTCGGCAAGTTGACTCTCTTCAGTAACTCATTTGCAATAGCTGTGTCATCTGAAATCATTTCAAAATCAAAATGTACAATGTATGCACAATCACTTTAAATAATGCAGATATATTTTGTCAAGAATATTGTGAGATTGCGGTTGGGATTAATAAGTTGTGATAGCATTCCATTTCAGCCAAATTAAGTTCTTCATTTTTAGAGGAAAATAATCAACTTTTGTGTATACTGATGAAGAGGACTTGCATTGAGACTAAGCAGTAACAAATGGTTGTCTTGGTTGCAAAACAAAATCTAAATTTCAAGTCCATCTGTATTAAAAATTAAAACGTTAGGGAAAAAAAGTTGACAGGGATCTACACACAACATGGACAAAAATGGGCAAAACAGGCAGAGGTTTTTATGACACTAACGCTAACACAACTCAACCAATTAAACCCCAACGGCATGTTTTGCTGGAATCTGTCAGGATGGGTACAGTACCCCTAAACTGACAGTCTTTGACATTGGGTTGGCACACCTCCAGAAACAAAAGTCAGAAATATGTGTGTGCAGTTTCCCATACGGTGTTGGAATCTGCCATGATGGTTCCTAGTTAATCATGCTAGGGAGTTAGGGTTAATCTAGCCTAATAACTTTGCCAGGAATTATACATGTATGTGTGACCTTTTTTGTTGTAGGAATAATCTGCAACACAGGAAACATCACTACAGATTGCAGATTCTCCACAAACTGGTAAAACTCAAATTTGCTTTAAGGCCAAAAAAAAAAGTCTCCGGTTTCTGGTATGGAGCTTGCCCAAAAAGTGGTGCGGCGACGCGGCTTTTTTTTTTTTTACCTGTCTTTTTTGCTTCAAATGTCGGCTGATGACTGCAAATGGTGCCCGACTAAACTTAGTGCAAATATATGGGAGTCCGGAGAGGCCACATAAAGCTTATTCTCGATCATAACCCAATCTAAAAACACGTTAAAATTGTGCAGCAGCAGGATTCCAGTCAAACCAGTGAGTTTGGCGGTTTTGAGACATCATCTATTATTGAAAAAAAAAATTTCCATTTTGCCGACGTGCATGGCTACGGCGACGCGCGCGCATACCAGAAACCGGAGACTTTTTTTTTTGGCCAAATGAAAGTACACTTGATGTTTTTTGGCCATTTCTGATTTTACTTGAATTGCAGACTTGGCATTGAAGCCTACCTCTTGAGGCGTTGCTATCCAAGGCATAACTGGAGTAATCCATGGTTGCTATTGCTAACTTCTGCTTCCTTTAGTTACAACTCATTCTGCATCAAATAAAACGGAAAAAAATGTTGCACTCTACCGCCACTTCCCCGCTTGTGTACAAAGTCTATGGAGAGTCAAGAACATTTTCTTTAGTATTTCCTAACAAAATTGGAAATGTTTCTCAGTCCCCGATTCATGTCATATCATCATTTTTGCAATGACTGACCTTCATTGAGATGATAATAAGCCACTTTGGAGTTACTACTGGGCATGCGCACATCAAGATTCAACAATTTACTTTTGCATGTTTTGTGGATAAACAGTTTGCCATACGCGTGCAAAATCATAGCGGGGTAGCAACGAAATCAAAGAAAGATGTTGTTTCTTGGTTTAAGTTGTTTTGTATGCTCCAACTTTTGTGCGAACAAAAAAGTACTAAAACTACTACCGGTACTATCGAATGTTTAATATTGTACAAGGATGGCATTGGTGCCAGACTTATATGTAGTCAGGCACACAGTAACAGAAGTATAAACACGTGCACGCATGTTCCATGTTGCTGTGTTGTGTGGAGCGGGATCAGCCATTGCCAGACTTTAAATTGTTGTAGGCCTAGGCCTAGTCCCACTAACTGGGGCGCTAGAGCTCCTTTTTTGACATTTGGGATGTTAGCCTGTCGTACTAGCATCCCACTATTAGGAAGAATTCTCAATGTTGCAACTTCCAAAATTCACCACAAAAGTTGCCAAAAATCACGCAAAATACCTGACAAAAATACCTTTGAAAGCACCTACTGGCTTGTCCACATGTCAAAGATGAAGTAATGAGGCATACTCACGATTATTTTTTGGGTTGCAAATTAATCCGTGAAAATTCAACCACTTATAGTACGGATCTAGCCCCATAAATGTGGCCAATTTACTGGACTACCTCTGTAAATAAAGGTCACACTTGGAACATGTACAAAAACATGTAGAACTTTGTCAAATTTTGATTTTCACATTTAGGCTTAGTTCGTAGTTTATTTTTGCTCTAGAAGCATACTCACCCTCTTTATAGGCTAATCAGAAAGTGCTGCCTTTTTCAGATGTCTTTTTTTTTCGTGAAATTTCTAGATTCTTTTGCACACGTTTGCGTATCAAAATTTCAACATGAAATTTCACGAAAAATAGACATCTGCATGTGGACAAGCCAGTAGGTGCTTTCAAAATCAAAGGTATTTTTGTCAAGTATTTTGCGTGGTTTTTGGCAATTTTTGTGGTGAATTTTGGAAATTGCAACATTGAGAATTCTTCCTTAGCAAGTGGGACGCTAGTGTAGTACGGCAGGCTATTCCCTAGCCCCACTAGTGTGGCCGCGGTATGCTGCGCTGAACCTCTGCCACACTAGTGGGGCTAGCTATTCCCAAATGTCAAAAAAGGAGTTCTAGCACTGCGCCCGCGCCCCAGCATGCCCAGTTAGTCATGTTAGGCCTACTGTATTGCCGGTTTGGTTGTGTAACTCTCTTTTCAGTGATACAAAACTTTCTTTAAAAAATGAAATTCACAGGAATCCTAGCTGGAGTTACCCAGCCCTGAGTTTTATCATTGGGTTGTCACCTAGATGACAACCCAATGATAAAACTCAGGGCTGGGTAACTCCAGCTACAGGAATCCCTATTAGTAGTGTGATGATCTATACAATTGAGCCTGCTCGACTCCGAATCGGGTATTTTGTGTCTACGACTTTGTACTGGCACACTTTATCATGGTGAAATGTCGTAGCCGTACTTCCGTAGCCAACAACTACTTGAACGAGGCAGAGCGCTTTTTGGACGCCAGCTGTACGGACGTACACGGAATGAACACGGTCATGTGTTTTGCGTTTTGAACTTGATAACTTGATATTCTATGAAAATCAAAGGCATTTCAGTTATAAAAAAATATAACACTACACTCCAAAGATACCAAATTAATATAAATTACTGGAAATTCACGAAATGGAACTCTCAAAATGAATACAAACCGATTGCTAGTCGCTGTCAACTTTCAAACAAACCGCGGCCATCTTGATTATGCCGGTACTGGCGACTCAGATGATACAACGTTTTTGATTAGTGTTTATTTCACCACGTGATATTAATCATGGTACGCAATTTCTCATTGGAGAATACAGTAGATCACGTGGAGCGGAAGTTGGTTTTGCGGGACTCGCGGGAAATGCGCACGTGTTGTTTGTTGACAACGTACGTAGACAAATTTCTGAACTGTAAAATTTAGGTAAAAATTTACGTCGTGAATTATGAAATCGCCATTTCTTTACTTGTGTGAGTTTCTGATTTTGGGAATGTCTTACAGATATGGATGCATGGGGCAGCTAAAAAACCCTGTGATTTAAGGGCGTAAAAACTGCCATGTGTACTCAGTCAGTCAGTACAAATTACACAATTGTAGCTTGAGTAACGTACTCCAGCTGACATGTTCCATATTCATTCACATGTGGAACATGTCAGCTGGAGTTACTCAAGCTAACACAATTGGGTGTTTTTAAGTTGTTCGGGGGATGGGCCCACTAAGACCTACAAACAGGGCTGTCTGTAACTATAGTGTAACTGTAAGTGGCTCTCTTTTGCCTTTGGTATATGGCGACAGAATATAATCACAAAGACAAAAGAGAGCAAGTTACACAGCCCTGGTTGCCGGGGCTCTAGTATAGCCTCAGGACTAGATCATATCATGCGATGATAAATTAATACTTAAGTGGACTGCTTCTCTGTATAGTATACAGGTAAAGTCATGATAGTCCCAACTAAAGTGAGAAATTTTCCCAAATAAATTGTTGAGACTGTCTGAACTTATTGCGACCATTACCATTAATTAGATGGCATAATTATAGTAGTAATTACTAACACCCAGCATGCATTTTGTATTAAGAGGAACATCAGTCCCATTCATTGTGCACATAAACGCACAGTCGGGACCAAGGCTTTATGTTTGTTATAACCAGAATTTTGTATTAACAGAGTTTGTACTAACGAGAGTTGACTGTACATTGGAAAAATGGAAGCACACAGCTGCAGGCTACTCAGTACTCATCAAATCAAGTTGGGCATTTTTAAATGTATAATGTTAATAATATCTGTGTAATTTCTTTGGCAATTTTAAGAAGTATATATACATTTAAGTCGGGCATTTCATGTGTTGTTTCTTTGGGAATTTTGAGAAGTGTTTGAATGAATATGTACTCGGTGACTGTGGAAAGAGACAATATTTACTTAGCATGATTGCTTTTTGACATTTATGATCCTTATTTCTTTCCCTGAAAAGAAACCCAAAACTGCCAGAAAACAGCAGTAGGCCTAAACATTCATCATGAGCACAACAAAGTTCTTCACATCTGGCAGTCCCACTGCCTGGGAGAAGACGCTCGGTCTGTATGGCAACGTGATGGAGCTCAAAGGTGCTGCCATCAAGAAGCTGGGAGGAAAGAAAGAACTTCTGGATCTGGATAAATGGTGAGCATGCTAGGCTCAAACAGTCCTCTGCAACCCCAAAAAAATAAATAAAATATAAAAAAAAATAATTAATGCAGAGGTATCATCAAGTTAATCACAAGTCTGGCCAAAAAATGAGTCAGGGTAAATGGAGGAATGCCTAGTCAAAGTTCTTATGAATATCTTGTAACATGTGCTTGTTACTTGGCTTGAGACTGAGGGACTTGTGATGGGCTAGTGAGGACTACCAAATACTACTACACGGAGAGCTGGATTGTATAGTTGGGCGCGGATCCAGAGGGGCTTTGATGGGGCCGGGGGAGGGGGTCGAAACACCCCCCCCCCCCCCATGCACTGATACAAAAAATAATTATAACAAAAATCTGACAGGCCTCACGCTCTCCCTCATGCAAAAATTCCTTGATCCACCCCCGACAGTTGCAACTGACGTTCAGCAACAATTCAGTTTGAATTGGAAAGTGTTATAAATATGATTGATTTTTGTACTATAGTATTAGGATTAAAATTTCAGTAATCTTTTGTGCTGTTTTTGAAGGAAGTCAAATTTCTTTTATGTCTCCTTTTTTGACCTGCTAGGTACCAGGAGGACCTGCCCAAGCTGATTCAGGAGCGAGATTCCAAGTACATTACTCATGAAGAGATCACCAAACTCATGAAATGGAAACTCACTGTAATGCTTACTATGAGATGACTTTACTTGTTTCAATATTAGCTAATTAGGTATCAAGGTGACTTTTATAGTGGAGTGCCGTGGCCTTGTGGTCTGGGCCATTGAATTTGTGGTCTGTGGGTAATTCTGCA
Source organism: Patiria pectinifera (assembly GCA_029964075.1). Classification (NCBI taxonomy): domain Eukaryota; kingdom Metazoa; phylum Echinodermata; class Asteroidea; order Valvatida; family Asterinidae; genus Patiria; species Patiria pectinifera. Next base: position 12,157,643 of record CM057146.1, on the reverse strand, counting down.
GGTTGTGGGTTTGAGTCCAGCCTGGGGTTATGGTACGCGTGTCCTTGGGCAAGGCACTTTGTCACCCATTGCTTATCCCCACCACTGATCTTTATATAAAGACTGGATAGCGGATATCCATACACCATTCACACAGTAGACTTTGCATATTGACCAATTCGCCCCCGGTCTCACGAAGATGGCCGCGTATACAGCGCGTGTTTTGTATCAACAGTTGACGCGCATTTTGGTCACGTATACACGTAATGTTCTAAAAAGGACACATTTCCGTTGTGATTATTATTTCAAAAACGCCGAAAAAGTGAACTGCGGCATTAAAAAAGTAAACCACGACGTTAGAAAAACTGTAACCCTTGGTCAGTGGTGGTTGTCAAAATATAAGTTAAGTGAACCGCGATGTTACAAAAGAAATCATGCTGTCTATAAAGACGGCAACTTGTCCTTTGTAGATCACCAGCCGGACTCACCGGTCTCACCAATATGGCGTCAAATTCATTCATTGTGCGACTCTTTATCTGCTATCCAGTCTTTATATAGAGATCAGTGATCCCCACCCAGGAGTAAATGGGTACCTGTGAGGGCAGAGATAGTTATTGTGATTGATTTTAGCTGTGTGCCAAAATGGCAACATTGAGCTGTATACTATCCAGGGAGCTCAGATTGTATTTGGAATGTTTCATTGGCCAATGATCAGGGGTAATAGAATTGTAAATAGCATGATCTTAATTGAAAGCGCTATATAAGAACCTGTTATCATTATTATTATAGTCACTCGATATGAGCCAACACACCACACATCCCATCCAGGATCCCACTTATTGATTCTCACAAACATGAGAGTGGAAAACATTTTATTTTTGAAACCTTGAAAACGCAGTTTTAATCCTGAATGTATGTATGAGGTTTTCTATAATGTGATTTTCAACAAATCTCCCACCGATACATCTGAAGTGTTATTTAGTATTTTAAGTCTCGAGTGAGTGAATGTTCTATAACCTGTCATTGAATTTCAGAGAGGCAAGTTCCGGCCCAGACTCTATGACATGGTGCAGGGCAACAAGCCTGAGCTGGTTGAGTCGGCCAGTAAGAAGGCCTTCAAGAGCCTGCCAAACCTGGCTAAAGCCATCAAGGAATTGACAGTCCTAAGCGCTGTGGGGCCTGCCACAGCTTCTGGTGGGTAGAAATATCTGTGTTGTAGTCGTGTTGCTTGTGATGAATCACAAGTCATCTCAATTCAATCACAAGTCGATCATAAGTCATCCAGTCCCATCATTTGTCCTCATACAAGTTCTAAGGTGTTCACGAAAATGTTCTGAGAGTATCCTTGGTTGATGCTTTAAGTATTTTTGGTATTATACTGGCACGGTCAGAGGCCCTTAAATCAACCACCTCAACTCAGCTAGTCAAAGGAACTGTGACAAACTAGGGCATTTCTTTGTCATCAGAGTTGCTGACTCGAGGCATGTGACTTGGACTCGAGTCGGACTTGAGTCGCTATTTTTGTGACTTGTGACTTGACTTGTAAATACCAGCTTTGACTTGTGACTTGACTTGGACTTGCAAACAATGACTTGTGACTTGACTTGGGATTGCAAAAAATGACTTGTTACCAACCCAAGTCAGACGCTACTCGAGCGACCCAATGGCCAATACACTTTAATTAAGCTATTATACTTATAATTAGCTTTTTCATTCCAGAAAATAGACCTCAGTGACTGAATCCAGTAAAATGAATAGTTCCCACTAGTTTCAAAAGTTTTCAATAAGACTGTCACAACAAAGTACAGTTTTCAATGACCAATTGTCTCTTGCTTAATGTATTGGAAAGGAACCTTTCATGAAAAGAAAGCAGGTTTTTGTCAATTGCATGTAAAATACCGGATAGCCTAACCCATTGGTAGGCGTTTTATATACATGAAAATTGAACAATAAAGTGTTAGTACATGTATACTACATGTAATCGAGTGAGGAAGTCTTTTTTTCACGGTCAACTCAACATTTATTTCTACAATGTAAAGTAAATGTATTAAAGTATACAAAGGGCTAATACCCGACAGATATGTGATAAACTACAAGAATAGTAATTGCAACACATTGAAAAAGGGGAATTAAGGAGGCATGTTCAAAATAACTCGTAAGTTCACGCCAGGTTAATTCTTTTAGCTTATTACAGCTGGACAAAATAATGTGCAACTTGCCGTGTTCTTGGACAAAGATACTTGTGACTTGACTTGTTTTTATACCAAATGACTTGTGACTTGACTTGTGACTGGACCTAATGACTTGTGACTTGACTTGTGACTGGGCCTAATGACTTGTGACTTGACTTGGACTTGCAAACGATGACTTGTGACTTGACTTGGACTTGCAAAAAATGACTTGCTGCCACCTCTGCCTGACATGACATTGGTCTTGACATGATTGTGATCCAGCAGCTCGTGAAGAATAAGGCAAAAAAAAAACAGTTCTGCCTCCGATTACATGGCATTCAAAAATAGGGTAGGTAGGTAGGGAATTTTTTTGGGGGGGGGGGGCAATTTTGTTTTGTGTACGATTATATGGAGGCATCTGCGTGTAGTCAGGGTAAAAGTTAGTAATTGATGGTTTTGGGTGTTTTTCTTGTCATTTTTCCCCTAAAAAAAAAAAATTAGGGTAGGGGTTGTCAGAATAGGGTAGGTAGGGATGCAAGTAGAATTTTTTGTTTGTTTTTGGCCTAAGGCAACCTGGCGCCACTTTGTCATTCCTGCTTCTGCCATTCATCCAAGGAAGACAGATAATAATGAAGATGTGCAGTTACTTGTGACTGGACTTTGTCACCGGTCTTGTAATGTAATATGATCCATCAAAAGTACCTCGAATACAACATAGGTAGAGAAATTTGTGTCTTCCCAGGACTCACTATTTTAACTTCCACGCTAATGAAGAGGAGGTCCTGGGTTTGAGTCCCAGCTCAGCAAGCTTATCAACTGTTTTCTCACAAGCTCTTGGACAACATTGATCATACATCAGTAGGCCTACATAGTAATAACATTACATCAGTAAAAGGAAAAAGCACTTCATTAAAATGTGATCCTCCAGTTAACATTTTCATCAAAGTCTTCTCTTCTTGCTGCCTTTTACTCTGACTTCAGGCATGCAACTGGGAGATCAGAAAAAATAAGGAAACTCCAAATCACACAAGACTCTGTACAGTATTTTTCAATTTGTAATGGCATTCATAAGAGGTAAAAAATGAGGAAATCAGCAGCTCCGAGGAAAAGCTGCATACCTGTGAATTACTTTCTACGTCAGTGCAATTCGCCAAGATATGGTGCTGAGGCCGTCCCCCCCCCCCCCCCCCTTAAAATGTTTGAGTCCCCTTAAATCATCTAGCCTTTTCTCCAGAATAAAAAAAAAAAATAAGGGCTTCATGTGATAATAAGAACAGTTTTTAAAATTAGAAGCATTTAACGACTTGGGATCGACTTATAATGACTTATGATGACTTTGACTATTACTCCCGCTTCTTTGCAGCTGTCTTGGCAGCTGGAGCTCCCCAGCACGCACCCTTCATGGCCGATGAGAGCATGCTGCCCATACCGGGCCTGGCTCCGCTCAAGTACACACCCCAGCAGTATTCTCAATACTCGGCCGAGGTCAGCGCATGCGTCAAGAGGCTCAACAAGGAGGGTGAGTAACAAATAAATACTAGGGTCTACTCAACCGCCATTGTGAAGGATTTTAGGAGTACAATATGCCGTGTTTTCCGCATGTATTTGTTACCCAGCTGTCATGTGGTAACGTTATTTCTATTGGGCAAAGACAAAAGAGAACACTGTTGTAAGTACGTCTGGTCACTTTGCCAAAATATGTGAAAGTGTTTATTCAAACATCATAATAAACAAACAATGTACAAGAAAAAGGTTCAGTCAGTTTCCTAAATAACAACGCTTTAAATCAGTACGGCCAATACTATCAAACTTCAGGAGAAACATCACTTTAAAACTAATGGCCAACTACATGTACTATCTAACCTATAGGGGCAACTTAACTTAATAATCTTATGGCCACAACTACCAGAACTCTTATCTGCCATGTCTTAAAGATAAACACATTACTCAGGCTGGCCAGCACCCTTGTTGCTATAGCAACAGACTTTCCACTGTATGGCTCAACTCCAGCCAAGTCAATGGCCTGGGGCATGACAGGTGGTCTTTCCATTACTACACACACACAAGCAAATCATTGTTCTAGCTAGCCTAATTAGTATTCGCCCTCCACAAGGTGGCAAGGCCATGCTTCAGCTTATCTATATACACTCAGTGCTTGCAATGGAAGTTTTCTTGGCTAAATGGTGAAACTTACATTCAATGTTAAAATCCACAAGCACAATTTAAAAACCATACATGGTCCAGTTTCTTGATCAACTTCACAACCTTTCACCAAACTTTCCTCAAATCCAGGAAACTTAGTGAAACTTTCCATGAATAACTGAAGTGAATAACTAAAGTTCAGTTGCTAAAAACTAATCAAACTTATATCATCTTAAATCTCATCCAAAGTTACAAAAAGTGAATATACAAACAATAATGAAAATATCTAAGCATCATAAAACAAACTTCAATCATGTCAAATCTCTAGGGAACTTGGCAAAAGAGTAACTTGACAAATTCAAAGAACAATTTACCTTCAACCAACTGACCAACTCAAGTCATAGATTGTATACTCCAAGTAAATGAAAATGTGAACAACAGAAATAAAGGAACCTAGAGATGCATATAAAAAGAAAGAAACATTTGTACATACCTATTGGGCAAAGACAAAAGAGAACACTGTTGTGAATACGCCTGGTCACTTTGCCAAAATATGTGAAAGTGACTAGGCACACTCACATGCACTCTGTGTTGTCTTTGGCCAATTCCAAATTTTTATGGGGGTGTTACTTTCTACAAAAACTTCACTCTGGAGGGGTTGTACTACAGAGGGGTTCTACAACACTCCCCTCCAAAAAGAAATGTCGTCACGACATTTTATCGGTCCAACATTGATCTATATACAGTTCTTTGGAGAATCCTGTTTCCGAACAGTATCATGGTGGACAGCGCACTACAGTCATGGGAATTACAGTCCATTCGCGCAGGAACGTCCTGCCGTCCAGATGAGTTTTCCCATTAGCTCCTCTGGTGCCGGGATGAGATCCAGTGGAGGGGATCCAGTCTCCATGGATATCTCGTCCTAGGTCTCACAGACCAATCAGGTAAATGGACAGGTATCTCAACATTGTTGGGTTGTAGTGCGAACTTGGTATTCATGTGCACGCTCATCTTCTGAAGAGAGTACTCCTGGTCCTTGCTGACTCTCCTTCCGCTCATTGTGCAACACGATTACTGTCTCTCGTCATCTGGCTTGCCACACCATGTCTCCACCTTGATGGTCGCTATACTACAGCTTATGGTCTCACTTGTCCAGGCTCCATCCAGTAAGGTGAAGGATTCCATGGCTGGTAAGGCTCTTGCACTGGATGCTGCCAAAAGGGTTGTCCAGGATAGAATGGACGAAAGAACTGCTGTTGTGACGGAATTTGTGCAACTGGCTGCTGGGGGTACTGATGAGCCATTGGTACCATAGTAGGGACTGCCACTGAGTTCAGCATGGTTGGTTGACTAGATGGTGTCCCAAGCCTGTCGTATGTTAACATTGTTGGAGGGTGTCTGCTGCGGATAGGTCGATGCGTCTCCTCATCACCTGCCTCTTGAGGTACGCCACTCACTTGATGTTCCGTACTATCCAGCGTTGGAGATGGTCCTACCTCTGTCATGGCTGACGTTGTAGTAGGTTGGGCAGATGGCACAGCTGGTGTAGTTGTTTCTACTCCTTCCTGGGGCTGAAGCATATCTGTACCCTCATCTACATCAGTGGCTGGAAACTGCAAGTCACCGTGTCCCGAAAGTGCTGCATCCGCTGGGGGGACTGTTGAGACAGCTTCAGGGTACTCTGTCGTCTCTCCTTCCCCATTGCCGACTGTGGAAGGATGGATTACGATGACGGGTAGATCATCGTCCTCGTCCTCACTCTCTGCAGGTGGCGGCTGTACAGCTTGGCTCTCATCTGGTTGGTTCGTGCTGAGTTGTCTGGAAGCAGCTTTGGGCTGTCTTGGCTGAGATTGCTGGGGTGAGGTATGAGTACCAACTTGACTGTTGTCCCCACTGATGAAGTCGCATGGAAACAGTAAGTTCCGGTGCAGCACCTTGCTCCTGCCCTGACCACTCTCGGGTTGAACCTCATAGACTGGGATGTCTTCACCCTTCTGGGTGACAACTCGGTAGATCCGGTCTTCCCAGTACGCTCGGAGCTTGGATGGGCCCTCAGCTCTTGCCAAATTCCTAACAAGAACTCGATCACCTGGGGCTAGGATGGTACTCCGTGCTCTCCGGTCATAGTAAGCCTTGCTGCGCTGTCCTGTCTGGTGTGAATTTTGGGCTGCTACCTTGTAAGCTTCTCGCATCTCGTTCTGCCAGCGTTGGGAATATTCTCGGCTGGTGACCCCATGTCCCTCTGGTCTTTCAAACCCAAAAGCCAGGTCGATTGGTAGGCGAGGATGTCTACCGTACAAGAGGTAAAACGGTGAGTACTCGGTGGTCTCGTGTTTCGTGCAGTTGTAAGCATGCACCATCTTGTTAACGGCAGACTTCCAGTCGCTCTTCTGGGTTTCAGGGAGGGTCCTCAACATCCCAAGTAAAGTCCTGTTGAAGCGTTCAACTTGACCGTTTCCTTGGGGGTGGTATGGTGTCGTGCGGGAGTTCGTTATGCCAGAGTATTCTTGCAGCCTGGCAAAGAGATGGTTCTCGAACTCACGCCCTTGGTCGTGGTGAAGCCTCTTAGGGAACCCGAACTTCAGGATGAAATCATTGAAGATTATGTCCGCTGCTGTCTTCCCGCTTTTGTTCCTAGTTGGGTACGCTTGGGCGAATCTGGTGAAATGATCCACCACCACCAGGATGTACTCAAACCCGCCCTTGCTCCGTTCCAGGTGGACATAATCGATGGAGACAAGCTCGAAAGGTTGCGTTGTGGTGATGTTGACAAGGGGCGCTCTGGTTTGTTTGGCTGGCTTCTTCTGGATAATGCATCGGCACACTTTTGTGATGTAGTGCTCAATTTCAGCTGCCATATGAGGCCAGTAAAACCGCTCCCGAGCAAGATGGATTACTCTTTCTGGCCCAAGGTGCCCGGCATGATCATGCAGCTCGGTGCAGACCAGTTGCTTGAACTTCTGAGGTAGGACGAGTTGTGTGCGCACACCAGTCTTCCGCCAGAGGATTCCGTCACCGTCTACCTGGAGCTTTCCCCACTCGTGTAGAAGTGATATGACTGTCGGTGCCTCACCCTTCCGTTCTTTGCGTGTTGGCAACCTTCCCAAGGTCCTGTAGTGTAGTACCCTTTTGATGCCAGGGTCATCCTCTTGGGCCAACTTGATTTCCTGCTTACTGAACTGCTGAATGGGTGTCTGTACTGTTCCTGTGGTGGAGTCTTGGACGGAGAGTGCATGTGCCCAAGCTGTCTGGCCATTACACTGAGCCGTAATCCCTTGACCGGTGGCCTTCATCACATCTGGGGATACCGCCTCGGTGTGGACACTTTCCAGGTGCTCAACACTCTGTGGGATACGGGACAAGGTGTCTGCATCGCCATTGGCTCTACCCGGTCGGTACTTGATCTCCAAGTTGAAGTCAGCTAACTCGGCAACCCAACGATGCCCTGTGGCATTCAGTTTGGCTGTGGTGAGGACATAGGTTAAGGGGTTATTATCTGTGTATACTGTGGTGTGTTGGGCGTAGTACAGGTAGTCACGGAAATGTTCCGTCACCGCCCATTTGAGGGCAAGAAACTCGAGCTTCCCGGCATGCATGTGGTAGTTTTTCTCGGCTGCTGTTAGCGTCCGGGAACCATACCCGATGACTCGTAGTTTCCCATCTTGCTTCTGATACAGGACCGCACCGAGTCCATCTTGGGAGGCATCGGTGTGTAGGACAAAGGGGAGAGAGAAGTTGGGAAAAGCCATTACCGGGGGTCGCTGCAAACAGTCGAGGATAGACTCCAGGGCATCCTGATGGATTGTCTCCCATCTTATCGGTTCATTCTTTCGTCTGTGGGACCTGCTCTGTTTGCCCTTCAGGTTCTTGCGTTGATGGTGGTTTTTGGGAGCACATTGAGTCTCAGGTTGGCCTTGTTTCAGCAGATGGTACAACACTTTAGCACGTTTGGAGAAGTTAGGCACATAGCGTCGGTAGTAGCCAAGAAGACCAAGGATTTGTTGGACCTCAGTGATGGTTGTTGGTCGTTTCTGCCTCAGGGCCTCAAGTGCCGACGTCTCCTTCGGATCCATGCTGTGGCCATCCGCTGAAACTATACGTCCTAGGTACTTTACTTGTGGTTGGAAGAGGGAACACTTGGCTGGTCTTAACTTCATACCATGCTCCTGCATGCGACGGAGAACTTTTCTCACCCTCTCGACGTGGTCTTCAAAACTTGTACTATAAATCAGAACGTCGTCGAGGTAAACCATGCAGATCTCGTTGTTCATCTCATCAAGGCAGGACTCCATGTATCGCTGATACACGGCTGGTGCATTCTTGAGCCCAAATGGTATACGAAGCCATTCATGAAGACCCCAGGGAGTCACGAAGGCCGTTAGATGACGGCTTTCCTCTGTCATGAAACCCTGGTGATATGCCTTGCCTTGATCTAGGGTGGAAAACCAGCGGTTGCCTCCTAAGCTATCTAGCATATCTTGTATGCGTGGGATGGGCTGTCTGTCAGTGATGGTCTTCAGATTGAGCTGTCTGTAGTCCACACACAGTCTCAGGGATCCATCTTTCTTTCTCACGCAGACGACTGGAGATGAATAGCTTGAAGAAGACTTCTGGATCCATCCTCTGTTTAGGAGATCTGTGATGTAGTCTTTAACTTCACGGTACAAGGGTCGAGGTATCGATTGGTAGGTCCGCTGCACTGGGATGGTATCGTTGAGTTTGATACTCATTTGAAGTTTCTCGATGCTTCCCATGTCTTGCTCGTTCTGGGCAAATGCTCTGGATTCTTCACGGAGCATCTTTGCTGCTATGACTCGTTGATCTTCTGAAAGATGCTCAAGGTTGATGGGAGGGTCCCAGGTACTGTCACTGTTGAGGTTGGACACACTTGCAGCTGCGCCTGCTTCCATCTTTCCTGTGGTTGTAGGTTGTACAGTACCCTTGACTTCTGCGGGGAGTATCGATTTGATTGCCTGTAGAGTGCCTAGGCAGGTCCTCCTCCCAATGGTGACATCATGGCCAGTAGGGTTAGAGACAAGGATGTTGATACGACAAGAGCTGCCTTTAGGGATTGTTACCACGGCATCACTTATCTCCAAGCCATCCGACCACTGTTGTTCTACATCAGCTTCGAACATCACCGTCGTAGATTCAGGTGCTCCGGTGTGAACGCGGCATTGAATACTGGCACACGAACCTTTCTTCACAGTGACATCTCTCCTGCCTGTCTTCACCGTGCAGAGCTTTGATGATTCTGGCTGTTGCAGTAAGTTCACTAAAGCTTGCACGTTCTGCTTCCCAGTGGCAGGAAAGGTGTCCTCCATGGCTGCCAACAGTGATTTGGCTGAATACTCAGGGTCTCGCACTAACTCCTCCAGAACATTGGATCCGATGATAGGGTTACTGAGGGGGTCACTTGTCACCAACACTGGAACCAATAAGGGCTGGTGGCTTCCAGTTGGAAGCTGAAATTCTGCTTCAATGTAGCCATCATACGGGAGCTGGGCATTATTGGCAGTCGTCACCATCAGGGTGTTAGTCTCAAGCAGGTCGGTCACTGGTCGAACAACTGCATGAGGCATGTTCTGGCTGACCCATGAAGAAGACACAAGAGAAACCTGGGCGCCAGTGTCCCAAAGGGCTTTCGTTGCTCTTCCTCCTAGGTTGCACCGGATGGTACACTTTGGGCCGACTAGCTTGACTAACCTGGAGCCCTGCTGGGTGAGTTGTGTTGACAATGCCATGAGGGCTACACTCTCTGGCACATCTGTTTGGTGTGGTGGTTTAGGTGAATGGGGTTGGGGTTGATCAAGAAGAATTGATGGGGATTGTTGTGAGGTCAGGGCAGTTACGCATCCCCTCCGCTCGCCCTGCTGCCGTTTCCCGACTGCTTGGTCTGTCTCCGTTGCTTGCAGCCCCTTCTGAAGTGCTCAGAGCTGCCACAGGCGAAGCAATGGTCACACTCTGGACCCTTCCCAGCTTGACGACAGCTATTGCAGCCCCATTCGCGGGATGGAGGGTTTCTGCTGCCACCTTCACTGGACTTGGGCTTCTCAGCTGATTGGTTGTTGGACACTTTGAGAGCAGCCAAGTCTGCCTGAATTTGTTGAAGTTGCTTCATCAGGTCCAGCTGTTGCTTTTCCACGGCACTCACTTCCTGGACCTTCACGGCTGTCTTGGCCTTTTTCTGTTTTGCCAGTCTCACGATCTCCCGTCCTTCCGCGATCTTTAGTTGTCGGAAGAGGGCTTCATCTGAGGTGTTGGGGTCAAAGAACAATGGCTTCAGCTCGCCTCGAATGTTGTCGTTTTGGAGCCCGGTATTCAATGAGTGCAGAAACATGTTCTGCACCAGTCCAGGGTCATACTTGATGGTGGACTCCATCTTTGACGCCTTCAGGATCTTCTGTCGGAGGTCGAGGGTCCTCACCAAGAAGTCGTGTGCTGACTCTGTACTCCCCTGTGAGGCCGACGAGAGTTCCTGGTACATCTCAGTGGCGTTCCCCTCTCGATAGTGCGCTTCAAGGATTTCCCGAAGGGTTGGCAAGGTTAGCCCCTCTTTGCTCTCCAGGTAGCTCCTCAAGCGCATGCCTGGGCTGATGGACCGGATGACAGCCTCTACAATCTCAACCTCCTTGTACGATTTCCGCAAACCGCTTTCAATCTGCATGATGAGATTACTGTGGGAGAGCCGGTCCTTCTGACCAGGCTCCCCAACCTGGCCACTGATTCGAAATTCCTTTTTCAGTAGGCCAACCATTTGGTTCACTGGTAGGGCAGGGGGGCTGGGGGCCGGTTCCGCTGTGGATGTCGAGCTTGACTCTGGGGTGGCTGGGGGGTCTGTGGAGGCGCTTGACGTTCCTGGAGTGATGGTCTTCAGGAAGTCACGAAGGTCTTTGAAGACCTTTTGACCTTTGTCCTCCATGTCTTCCATGGTCTCGCTGTTGAGGTGGCGGGTCAACCTCCGGATGAGGGCCAGGCGTGCGCTCTCCTTGCTGGCAGTGTGTTCATCAACACCCAGCTTCGTGCACACCTGCTGTAGTTGCTCCTCCTGCAGGCAGCCGATCTGACTGACTACACTTTGCTGCAATGCTAGCAGGGCCTCCATGCTCTTGTCTGCTCCGTCCTCAACTGCGTTTCTGAACCAGGTCACAGGTGTCTCCTTTCACTCCCAACGCCAGCCGGTCGTCCTCACTGCCTCCTGCCGTTCCAGGGCACTATCTGCTGCCGGGGACGTTCACGAGGATAGCTGCCATGCAGTAATGCATTCACATGCATTTACTACGTCCTGGCAAGGTCGCCAGATTTGTTACCCAGCTGTCATGTGGTAACGTTATTTCTATTGGGCAAAGACAAAAGAGAACACTGTTGTAAGTACGTCTGGTCACTTTGCCAAAATATGTGAAAGTGTTTATTCAAACATCATAATAAACAAACAATGTACAAGAAAAAGGTTCAGTCAGTTTCCTAAATAACAACGCTTTAAATCAGTACGGCCAATACTATCAAACTTCAGGAGAAACATCACTTTAAAACTAATGGCCAACTACATGTACTATCTAACCTATAGGGGCAACTTAACTTAATAATCTCATGGCCACAACTACCAGAACTCTTATCTGCCATGTCTTAAAGATAAACACATTACTCAGGCTGGCCAGCACCCTTGTTGCTATAGCAACAGACTTTCCACTGTATGGCTCAACTCCAGCCAAGTCAATGGCCTGGGGCATGACAGGTGGTCTTTCCATTACTACACACACACAAGCAAATCATTGTTCTAGCTAGCCTAATTAGTATTCGCCCTCCACAAGGTGGCAAGGCCATGCTTCAGCTTATCTATATACACTCAGTGCTTGCAATGGAAGTTTTCTTGGCTAAATGGTGAAACTTACATTCAATGTTAAAATCCACAAGCACAATTTAAAAACCATACATGGTCCAGTTTCTTGATCAACTTCACAACCTTTCACCAAACTTTCCTCAAATCCAGGAAACTTAGTGAAACTTTCCATGAATAACTGAAGTGAATAACTAAAGTTCAGTTGCTAAAAACTAATCAAACTTATATCATCTTAAATCTCATCCAAAGTTACAAAAAGTGAATATACAAACAATAATGAAAATATCTAAGCATCGTAAAACAAACTTCAATCATGTCAAATCTCTAGGGAACTTGGCAAAAGAGTAACTTGACAAATTCAAAGAACAATTTACCTTCAACCAACTGACCAACTCAAGTCATAGATTGTATACTCCAAGTAAATGAAAATGTGAACAACAGAAATAAAGGAACCTAGAGATGCATATAAAAAGAAAGAAACATTTGTACATACCTATTGGGCAAAGACAAAAGAGAACACTGTTGTGAATACGCCTGGTCACTTTGCCAAAATATGTGAAAGTGACTAGGCACACTCACATGCACTCTGTGTTGTCTTTGGCCAATTCCAAATTTTTATGGGGGTGTTACTTTCTACAAAAACTTCACTCTGGAGGGGTTGTACTACAGAGGGGTTCTACATATTTTTCTGTGAACTGTGCAGAATTTGTACTTCGGCCTTCTATATACTAACGTATCAATTGATAGTCGTTCAATTTGTTTGGTGGGGAGGTAGGACAGTCAACATCATAACAATCAACATCCGCCGCGTTGTGTTTGCTGCGTTGTATCACAGCTGTGATAGTGCAACCAAAAAGCTGATGATGGTCCCAACGTGCAGGCACTTGCATATGCCATGTGCAGTTGGAAAATGCAGTTTGACGTTGGAGAGGTTCTTCTGCCCATGTGGGCAGTAGGCAGAGTGTAATGGATCGGTCTTTTGAGGGCTTCCAATCTGAAGTAAAATGGTACATGTATTTCCAGTCAGCTGTGTAAATGCAAGTAGCTTGTTATGTAGTCGCCAATCCTGCTTTAACCCTAACAATCCCCATTGAGTCGAACTCCAACGCCAGGATTTGTTGGAATCTGTTGAGTACTGCACTAGTAAACTGATTACGCTTTGCAAGGAGTTATGCATACCACCAATTATAAGAGTCCAACAGTTTTTGTGTACAGTTTACCATATGGTGTTGGAATTTGCAGGAGTGAGGAAGGTTCCTAGTAAATCAATCTGAGGGTTTAGGATTAAACCAATACTGCATTACATGTATAAGGTGATCTCAGTGTACTCTTATTGTTTCCAATTCTTCAAACACAAAATGTAAACTTGAATTTCGGATCACAGCTTTGTATGTTTTGTCTCCGAAGGTTGGGCAAAGATCCTGCATTGGTTAATAAACTGTAACTGCCTACATCAATTACTTTCCTGTCTTCCTTTTCCGTTGCCAGATCCATCCAAACAGTGGACACCGCACAAAGTGGAGCTGGCTCTATGGACCCACTACATGGCCAACAAACTCCAGCCTAGTCTCCTCGAACAGCTAGAAGCCGGCAAGAAAAGAAAGTCATCTGAAAATGGCGGCAAAGACGACACAAAGCGGGCCAGAAAAGGAGATGCCAAGTGACATCTTAACAGTTTAACACATCTTGAACTTTTGCTTTTTTCTTTAACAAAAGCCGTGTTATCGTTGGCTCGTTTGGAACATGTCTTTTGATTGGCTTGCTTTTGAAAGTTGCTACCTCTTCAAGATTGATATACATTGTACATGTATACATAATTTCGTTAATGTCTCCGTACTTTTGTAAACTACCTAGATCATGAAGAGATATATTTTTGTAATTATAAGGGCATGTGAATTACAATATGAGTTTTTTACATTTGTTGGCAAAACTGTTGCAGATTTTGCCATTCTCTATTTTTGGTTTGGCAAAAATTCAGAAACAAATTTCTAGGCAATACTGCGAGTAAGGTTTTTTTTTTCACTGGAAAATGTCAAAATAAAGCTGTGCAAATTTTGTTCCTTGTATTCATGTGATTTGTTTCAGTGACGGTTGATAAGACTGGATCAATGCATTTTTATAGTTGCCTCTTTAACAAAGTTTATCAGTAAATTTATATTCATCTTTGTGACCAACGCAGGTTTAATGTTCCAAAACATGCTGTGATGAGAAAAAACAACAAGTACCAATTTGTACAAGATGGCAGATCATGTTGAAAAATTGAGTTGTGCACAAGTTTCATTTTTAAAGTTGATGACCGCTTTATGTAAAGTACATGTTCATGTATGCTTTTAAAAATGTTGTATTCAGATATTTAAGTTGTTGAAAAGTAATTAAAAAAATTTTAAAAAGAGAAACAAAAACAAGACATTTGCATTCGATTGACCAGTCATTAAAGTGTTTATTGATGTCATCAACCAGGCCTGGAATTGACCTATCGCGGAAGAATCGTGTAAGAATCATGTCAACACAGCTTGTGAAACAATGTCCAATTACATGATATACAAATGGACGCGGAACGCGTAACATCTGAGACTACAAAACTAAGGCCGTGTCCGAAACGGGCTTCCAGCTTGAGCTACGGCCACGTCTATTGTCAATGCATCCCTGTGTATTTTCAATGGGCGCAGACCTAGACCTAGCTCTAGACAGCTGATTCGGATGCAGTTTTAGTGTACAAAAATTCCATATTGTTGTCTAAGTGGCGTGGCTAACTTGCAAACGGCGATAGGTCAATTGCATTAAATCATTAACATTTAGTTTGCGCTATTTCCCACACAAAAAATAAAGCACACATTTATTGGAGTAAGCTGAGGAACTATGGTAAAGGTCTTGAATGGTGACTTAAATAGAGTTCTAATGTGTGCTTGGTAAGGTGAGGTGAGGGGACATTAGAATTAATATTTAAATACATATATAGGAATGCAATCCACTAGTGACTGAGTCTCTCAAACTGAACTTGGCATTGACACAACATTGTGTGATTTGATTTCTGAAATGTTTTGCACAAAGCTAACTGCACTACAGAAATACAATTTTTGTTTTCACTTGACACAATTAAAGTGTCCCCTTCACATAATTATTTGAAAAATTTGGAATTTCATGACAATGTTACTCGTGTGAAGAAAAATATGTTCTGAGCCTTCAGTGAGAGTCAAATAAACAAAAATACGGGCAGTGAATGCCAAGCTCCTTTTTGTAATGATCGGTGATGACTTGCAGATCCTTGACAAAGAAATCCTTGGAGTTTCTTGAGGGTTTATGCATCTTCATCTAAGATTGAAAGAAACGACAAAATGGCATTAAAAGTAATAATTCATGTGACAGTGAAATCTTTTTAAATGACCATAGCATAATGGTCAGGAGCATACATATTAACAACTGAAAGTGCCGTCTGGCATGAAAGTTTTGCATGAAATCTATCCTGCCTGACGCGGTCTGCGTTAATGTAGCCACTACTACATGTAGTATGTACATGTGCATGTAGTGTGAATGTCGAATAAGTAACTGGCTACTATTCAAAGTTGAACGTCAAACGGGGCACCGGCCTCCTTTCCACACCAGTGAATGACCAAAATGAGCCCCCTATTAAATATTTCCCCAAAAATATAGCACGCTATATACCAAGTCACATACCACGCGACTATAACTTTACGGCACGTCTTGCCTCCATTGACAAAATTTTCATTAACAACTTCACAAATTGTTGCAAACAATGTTTGTGAAGTATGTCATTTATTTTGTTTCCTTTTTTTTAAATTAAAATTTGGTATTTCATGGGAACTTGGGGGTTCGTTTTTGGTCAATTTTTTGAGGCCCGACCGACAGACCTACACCAAAGTGACTTGTAGAAGCACCTGCCAGAGCTTAAAAACAGTTGGCAGACAAAATGGGAAATTGAAAAATACTTTTCAGCTGCAACTAAATGTTACAGTGGCACGTTTTACCAATACTTCTCATGCATTTGCTTTCAGATTCACTGATGACAATTATCTAATCACAGCAAAAAGCTACAGGCCCATCTTGTAATGATAACATCGCAAAGCTTGCATCAGTGCCAATCTCAGGAGTTTAATATCCTCAGGATCACATAGGACAGGGATAACTTTTGCTCATCATTGGAAGGCACTCGAGCTTTGTGGAGTGATGAAGCCACGCTTTGTCAAATGGCCTCTGGTGCTTACCATTGTCATCATCTTCATCTGATGAGGAGGACGTCTCTTCCGCTTCGTCGTCAGAGCTGAAGGTGTTATCGGGGATGTCGTAGATGCGAATCACAGGCTGGGTAGAGACAACACAAAAAACAAAAGTGAAGTTGAATTTGAAATCAAGTTTTCTGGAGAAATAGAATGTTTGGTTGTTATTAGCACTGTGCAATGAACCAGCTCTTTGCTTCACACACCTATATGGATTGATCTCGGAAAGTTCCACATTAACATTCAAAAATTTCTTTAAAGTTCAAAATTCTGATAAACCATTATTAAACACATGTATCTACATACATACCCAACCACAAGTTTGTCAGAAATGGTTTTTCTTGTTTTTGGGCGTATTTTAATAGGGTTCACGCTGCACTTAAAAAAAATCTGAAAAAAAACGCCAACATGAAAGTTCTCTTGAACTTTGTAGCGGGTACGTAGACTCAAGATTTATAAACGGGCACGTTTAAGAGCTTGATGAAATTTCAGTAACTGTGAAATTTGGGGTAAATTGTTTTGCTCTAGCAAGGCACTAATGGTGAAAAATCAAAGTGCGCAACATTAAGGGGCCGCACCACATTAGGGTACATTAACAATATATTATCCCAAATTTTAAACCAGCCTGAAATCTAGTGGTTGCACAATGGAATTAATCCCTAATAAACAACACCGAAATTGCAATTCTGCCGAAAAAAAACCCACACAAATACTGCACATAAAACTTCCGCGATCCCCCTGGCAACCTGGCAGTGTATGTACATGAACAGGCAGATAGTAAGGACAATTTTCAGTGACGGCCTTGATTGTCCACCCAGCAGGTACCAGTTCTTAGTTGAATGGGGAGTTTGGGTTGAATGGAGAGTTCAGGTGAGACACCGGACTAACGTATGTTAGAGTCATTAGTATCTCTCCAGAGACCTCGTAAATATCCATATTGGAAAGGATTTTTTTTTGACATCGGCATTATCTCCACAGAGCACCTTTTAAGTCTGGTTGAGATTGATGACTGAACTTACAGTGAACTGGAACACCCACACACACACACACGCACGTTTGTTCCTCTTCCTTTTTCCTTTGTATTCAAACTTTTCGCAACAGCTCTCATTGGTTTTGTACACGTTTTCTAATCGAAGTCGTCCTCGATTTGGTTCCTGTCCTCGATTCACCGATGATGTTGCATATGTGTGTCCTCGATTTACACCATTAACAAACGCACACGGACACACAGAAGAAATACACGATCACAATATCCCCATGTATGGCAAGCCAGGGGGATGCAAAATCTAACGGGAACAAATCCACAAAGAGGATGAGATGTTCATCTACCTTCATGGGGTCCTTGAGGATGAGGTACTTGCCCTCCTTGAGCTTGAAGCACTTGTCGATGATGCAGCGCAGGATACCCCAGCAGTTCTCCATGTTCAGTGTGATCTGGGAGGCCAACTCCACGGGCTTGAACTGCTGCGAGCCCAGGATGACGTGCTTGGAGGAGTCTCGCGGGTTCAGTCGAGAAACATAACTGTGAAATGCGAAACAGAATATTAGGTTAATAAAGTGCCATTCTCCGGGATATTCACGTATTTGATGAAGTGCAAAGAAACTGTTCATTTACAAAAATTTCATCCCGATAAAACTAGATTCTAAAATGTTCGTAATGCATTTCTGCTTTTTCTTATACAATATTTGTAAATGTCTTATCATGTCAAAGTCCACTGCTTTCTGTCAAATGTTTGGTGTATATGCTATAACCCTTAAAGCATTTTAACAAGAACCTTTACGAATCACTGAACCATTGTGCAGAACTCAATAGTATAATGAAGATTGATTTTGAAGGATTGAGTATGTGGGGGGATTAACGAATACATTACATGGCCACGAATCATGCTGAAGCTTCTGACACCGTAAATTTCAGCCACACTGAGGTAAATTGGGCAACACTGCAGAGCACGATAATTATTTTTAGACCTTACCCAAATTTGATCTGATCCGATCCGCTGAGGAGGGCACACACCGTCCACTTGGACAGCTTGAAGCTGTTGTTCTTGAGCTCGGTGGCCAGCACGGCACCACGCTGAGAGTCCAGCTTCTGACGCCACTCGGCTATGCCAAGCGACTGGGGGGAAAAAGTCACAGACATTTGCTTAACAACTTCCTACACTGTGGTATTGTTTGACCTGTTTGAAATGATCACGAATGGTGTTACATAAAGACAAGTCTGGAGAAGTTTGTGGAATATGTGATAGTTTTTGCCAAATCTGACTGGATGGGGGTTGAATGTGAGATACTGGTGGTCACAAATGCAGAGAAAATAAAGTAAGGTTGCTATGTTCATCAGGGTATGGGTATCTAAACGATTCATAATTGTGATGCGATCAAGCTAAATGAGTCATTTGTCGGCAATTTTGATTTTAAGATACAGCCCAAAATAGGTCAATAGGGCTGGAAATTTCAAAATTGACTATTTTGTAAAATCGGAAGGCTACATATATGTCCTCTTTCATGTCAACTATTTATTTTTTTCTGAGAAAAACTCACAATAAAATAGTTAAAATGTGACATTTTTGCTGAGGGGTTAATAGTCAATAACCTTAAATAAAGCATGTTTGTTGTTGCTTAGTAAACACTTCAGTTTTGAATGGTTGATTTCTCTGTTTGGTTTCTCTATTTTCTTCTTTCTGATCTGCCTGTGTTCTAAGTCCCATAACTTTTGAACGGAAGGTCGTATTCACATAGGGTTTTCACCAAATATAAACTAAAAGATAGATCTATTCAATAATGGAAAAAAAAAGTGATAAGGGCCGACAAACGACTCATTTAGATTGATCGCATCACAATAAACAGAGTATAGGGGCCAAAAGCATCAGTTGACTAACCGAAGTTTTACATTACATAGAGTAGGCCTCAATCATTTCTACTGCAATGCCTTTCACTTGATACTTTGTTTGGGCATGGTGTATTTTGCAGCTGACCTGCCATGGATTGTTTAATTTCAAAGACACCTTTCTCAGCCAGTTGCTATCCTCATGCTCACAATAGGACAGGGATAACTTTGCTCATCATTGGAAGGTATGTTTCAAACAGATTTAAAAGACAAGGTTCGTAACTTTATGTGGCCTCAAGAACTGTTTAAAATGATCATGAATGGTGTTGAATAATGACAAGTCTGGCGCAGTGTGTGGAATACATGATAGTTTTTGCCAAATTTGACTGGACGGGGGTTGCATATTATACAAATATTGACTGCTTTGATTGGTGTAGTAAAACTAGCCTCCCGAGGTGATCCATGAAGCATTCTATTTCTCCTCGGTGATCGATGGAGCATTCTATTTTCCCTCGGCTTCATGGATCACCTCGGGAGCCTAGTTTTACTACACCATGAGATAAGTGGTTAATATTTGTTTTAGAACACCTCTCCCACAGATTCTGCTTGATTTTAAGCGATAACTGATTAATTTAATCTGAATACAATAACAATTTACTTCTATTTGAAAACAAAATTAGTTGAAAATTAACTTGCACTTTTTCTAACTACCCCTTCACAAAATGTTTGAACCCAGCTCTGTAGTGCTCGCGCTTGGAAACAATACACACAATGCACAACATACCCCTATGCATTTTGCACACAGTGCGTATAGTACTTTGATTGCTACGGGTATAGTACTTTGGTTGCTATAGGTATAGTACTTTTGGCCCTGCACAGAAAGATAGCAAAAAAAGAAAGTTCATGTGACTCGCTCTTGGCCAATCAAGACACAGAATCTGTGGGTGAGGTGTTATAAGAGGAACTGGTGCTCACCAATTTCCTACATCAACTGTGAACGGATGTAAACTACAATTCTGAGCAAAACACGCATTTGCTCTTCCCTAACAATTGTGGGAAAAACAACCACATGAACAGAACATAAGTGTGCTTTGGACATTCTCCAAAATATACACATTTTAGGGGTCATGTCCCTATAAGAACGGAATTGCCGAATTTATGGTTGTGTACAAAACTACTTTTTAGATTTCAACAACAATTCAAAACTCAAAACTTTTTTTCTAGATTTCCAAGACGTCTATCTCCTTTGTGACAAATCCATTTTATGGCAAAGCAAGAATTGTTTATGACATACCTTAGAGTCCCACTCGTTGAGTGTCTTGATGCTGACAAACTGCGTCTCCCCGTTAGAGCCCATCATGACACTGTCATGCTCACACCGTACAATAATATCCAGGTCATCGCCCACGTTGTACTTACGATACCTGGACGTCAGACAGGGAATGCCAATGTCAGTCAAGGATTGAGAAAGACTCAAAAATCTTCAACTGGACAAGCAATCCTCGATACAGTATGTCCCCCAAAAAGTGTCAGTTGGACTCTTTTTGAAATGACTACAAACCCACGACGTCAATTTATTTTTTGTTTCTTTATTTTGCAGATACTCCATATTCTTGGCCTAAACTCCTGAGTTTCATTTGTTTTTTTTTATCACGCCTCACTACACAATGGTCAATTAATCACAGCAACATTTTTGAGCAACTTTTTGTGACCAAGTTCCTTGCCTTAACCCCAACTCCCTAGGCTTTTTTGTTAGGATGTAGCCTCAATCATGCAAAATCCTCCAATTACCCTCATGAAAAAATAGCATATAAATAGCCTCAATCATGCCAATTCCTCCATCATTTCTTGAATGTGGTTCATGGAGGGGTAACCACTGCCAGAATCCTGCAGTATCCTGCAGCAGTGACTGTCAATATGTTCAGGCTTGGCCAGTGACATCCTGGAGCAGTACGGAGGATTTCAAGCATAATCCAGGCCTATATTTATGCACGGCTGAGCAAAAACAACACAAGGTCCGGCCCAAGACCTTGACAAAGTGCATTCTGCAACATCAGTAACACACTTTTGCCATGTAACCTCAATCCTCCCAATTCCTCCACTTTTGCAAAGAGGATTTTAAAAGATTCAGGGCAGTAATGGTTAATCGATTTCTTTTCAAGTGCATGACGTCGTGAGTTGATTTTCATTTACAATGCAAAACACAAGACTGCTGAGACCAAGCAGTCGGTATTCGGACAATAAAAGACAGCAATCGCCCTTACCTGTATCCAACCGAGGCCACTTCCGAGTCATCATCTTCTTGGAATGGATTGGACTTGTCAAATTTGTACCTTTCACCATTCTGTTTGAAGAAATGTTCATTTGCATTAACAAGATTGGAAAAAAAATCATTTGCATTAGAAAGATATATTCAACTTCAGAGTACCAACAAGTTCAGTAGCACATCCTTTGTACCAATTTGACATCTAGACCCCGCATACATTTAGCACACATCCATCTCCACGAAAGGCCAGCGTTTGCCAGTCTAGGTGGTTACACCCCTCCCCCATCCCCAAGAGAAAAGAAGGTGCCCGCTGCGGTTACATATGATTGTGCATACACTTATCCGATTTTTAAGTTATAGCTTGGGTTTTGTACCCCCCTTCTGGAATCCTACTAGTCTAGGGGCTAGATGTTGTTGCGGTTGGATACACGATAACCCGCAGCCGCGATAAGCCCCCGCCGCGAGAGGGCGCTATCACGACCAGCCTATATCACCCACGAACCCGTCAGAATGTCTGGGCCAGTTCCTACTGGTTGTGTAATGCGCGCATCTGTTTGGCCTAATATATGCAGTGCGCAATTTAAAAGATTTGCAGCACTTCCGAAGCAAACTCTCAAATTTTTTCCAATACTATAAAAAAATGCAGCACGACTTTTGTACAACTTCACTGGTCAGCTCTTCTGTTGTGTGTAGTATGTGTGGGACTGAAAATGGACTGTAATTGCCTGCAGAAGTCACGCATGCCTACTAGCTGCTCCCATTTTTCGGGGGGAGATTTTAGGAGTTGGCCTAGACGTTGCTACTGACAAGTTCATGGGTGATATTGATTGGTTGTGATAGCGCCCTCTTGCGGCGGCGGCGGCGGGCTATCACTGCAGCGGGTTATCGCGAATCAAACCATAACAACGTCTAGCTCCTAGACTAGAATCCTACAAGCCCGAGCACCCATCACATGCGCATTCCGTTCTGCATAGCTCTAAACATGTCACCGTAGGCGAGTGCATTGTGCAAAATACCACTCTGGTAATCATAAGAAGGCTGGGCAACAAGGATAAGTCTATGCCAACCTTTTTGAGACACTGCTGGGAGAAGTTGTGGTTGATGAAGGTGGCTTCTAGGGCCAGGTTGCGGGGGGAGTTCATGTGGTTACCCTCGTCCTGTGGGGTCTCGATGGCTGTCTCATTCACCGTCAGCAAATCTGGAAATAAAAGATGCGATCAAATCAGTTTTACACATTATTATATTTCAAGGTTTATTCACGTAAATGTACCATGGAGAACTGGCTTTGATTAAAAAAAAACAAAAAACCAGAAGTTAATCCTTGGATAACAGCAGTAAATCCAACTCCAAAAGGTAAAACGTTATTCAAAGTTCAACCCTAGCCCCCTAGCATGATTTACTAGGAACCATACCCATCTTCGCAAATTCCAACACCATATGGGAAACTGCAAACACGTATTTCTGACTTTTGTTTCTGGAGGTGTGCCAACCCAATGTAAAAGACTGTCAGTTTAGGGGTACTGTACCCATCCTGACAGATTCCAACAAAACATGCTGTTGGGGTTTGATGGGTTGAGTTCTGTCAGGGTTAAGGAAGACTTCTTTAGGTTTCATATACACTTACCAAATTCTGGGTCATCTCTCTTGTCAAAAAAGAGCTTGCCACCAACATGCTGAAAAATGCAGAAAAAATATAACTTAGCCTGCTATTTTCATCAACGTATCAACACAGTATCTAATCGATTCTCATTTGTCCATTACTAACAGAGTATAAATCATTAATTGGCTTACTGAAGTTAAGGGCTGTGCATCAGAACCCGGTACCCAAGTACCGGACCGCTGATGTCAGGAACAGATTATGGAATCGAGTACCCATGATTAACTTTACATATTGCATAGTCGCTTCTCAGACAATAAAAAAGAAAGGTTTTGAATGTCCTTTTTGGAGAAGTTTACAAATGAAAACCAGGCTACATGGTTAAAAAAAATCCAGATTCGCGTTTATGATGTTTGTGAAAATGCAATTTACACCTTAAAGGGAATATACAACATTAGCAAACATTGAAAAATAAAACTACCAAGTTGTTACGAAATACCTTACTAGGATGTTGGTAAATGACAGTCTAAAGCATCCTGTAAAATTATGGCACCTGGTGTGAAGTCATTTTCAAGAAAATTTTATTTTTTTTATACATTTCCAGCGGTGGTTGGCCGACCACCGTTGGAAAAACCTAACTATTTTGCAACTACTGCTCCAAATTTACCATTTTTTATTCAGTTCAAATTTTGTTTGCTATTACATATTCATGAACGGGTGTAGGCCAGCTAGACTTGTTCCCTTACCTTACAATTTTCCCGCATCTGGAAATTGATCCATTTTATCTTAGGTGGAGTCAGGGAACCAGACTACTTGAATATTTTTGTTTTTCTTGGTTTTTCAAGCATTTTCGAACAAAAAACTTCAAACATGTCAGTGTAACAAAATTTGATCTATTATACTAACCCCCCAAATAGTTCATTTCTGAAAATTACAGCAAAAGCCAATGGTGTACATTCCCTTTAAGTTACATGTATGGAGGTCTCTGTACACACTTGTATCTTGCTGTTCTGACACAATGATGTGGTAGTATTACCATGCAGACCTTCATAATCTGTACAGCAAATTCAGAGATTTAAATTTTGGAATTGGGTTTCTTTAACGGGGACCCGATTCCCGTACTGCCCCTAAATGCACGCCACTACTGAAGTTTTACATTAGATAGAGTAGGCCTCAATTGCTTCTCCTGCAATGCCTTTTACTTAATACTTTGGTATGGTGAATTTTGCAACTGAAATCTGCCATGGACTGCTTAATTTCAAAGACACCTTTCTCAGCCAGTTGCTATCCTCATGCTCACAATAGGACAGGGATAACTTTGCTCATCATTGGAAGGTATGTTTCAAAAAGAGGAAAGAATGTAGAGATCGAGAGCCAGACGCTTTGGTTGTGTACAAAGTCTAGAGAGAGTTGAGTGCATTTTCAAAGTATTTTGTAACAAAGTTGGAAATGTTTCTCAGTTTGACATTCATGTCTTTATAACATTTTTGCAATGACTGACCTTCATTGAGGTAATATATGATGAAAAAAAGTGGCGTCAGCGTGCAACATTTGTTCCCAAAAAGATTTAACAGACAAGGTTTATAACTTTATGTTGCCTCAAGATGTGTTTATAGGCAACGACGAAAGACGGCATAAACTGTGATTCACTGTATTTTGGGAATCTTCTTATATGGGTGCGCTCATTCTAGGAATGTAATGACTACAGGTAAGGCAGGAATGCAAGTAAAACTAGATAACATTCATTTAACAAGGGTGACTAAATCTGTACATCAGTAAGAATTTCTTCAGCTAATGTGGGTCACTAAAACTGAGCTCCTCCATTTTCTTACCTGCACGACAATATCCCAAGAGTAGACAGAGCGCGTGCAGCACATCAGAGTGGCCAAAATGATGTCGGTGGCGAATACCTTGCCTTTCCCTGCCAACTGTATCAGAGGGAAATTGACACGGTGATCAATTAATGAATAGCCCAATTCCGAATAATGTCAAGTTTGAAATAACAGCACTTGATGATTTTTTTTACTTGAAAATGTATGTAAAAATGTGTATGTAATTTATTTACAGGTATGTGGGTAATTTAACAAATATCTTATCTTCCTTCAAACAATCTTGCTTCACACATAGTTCCCGACAATTTATGAACCATGCGTCAGTACAACAGTGAACAGTGCCCATCTCAGTACAGTGAATATCCTCATGATCACATCAGACAGGGATAACTATAGTTCATCATTTGAGGGCACTGAAGAAATACTTCTTTTTTTAAAGGGAATATACATCATTGGCTTTTGCTGTAATTTTAAGAAATGGATGGAATTGGGGGGTTGGAAATATATAGCAAATATTGTTACACTGACTTGTTTGAGGTTTTGGGTTCAAAAATGCTATAAAAACCAAGAAAAACGATCATTTTCCTGTAGTCTGGTTCCCTGACTCCATATAAGAAGAAACAGAACAGTTTACATACATTGGGGAATTGTAAGGTCAGGGAACCAGTCTAGCTGGCTCGTACCCGTTCATAGGTTTGTAATCGATTGCAAACAAGTGCGATGGTCAATTGGGGCCAGTATTTGAAAAAAAGCCAGTTGTTTCCAACGCTGATCGGCCGATCAGCGTTGGAAATTGATACAAAAATACCACTTTTCTTGAAAATGACAGTATACCAGGTGCCATGATTTTACAGGATGCTTTACACTGTCATTCACTAACAGTCCAGCAAGGTATTTCAAAATGATTTGGTAGTTTTATTTTTTGATGTTTGCAAATGTTGTATTTTCCCTTTAAACCCTTTTACTGTGCAGAACCACATTTTCTAAAGTATGCCCAAAATATGTTCAGTCAGGTAGGTTACCCATAACCGAGCCTTTTTGGGTCGGGGTGGGGGGGAGGGGGGGGTGTTAATGGATGGGTCAGGTTTTTTTATGGTTACCTATGGAAGCATTTGTATGAACATATGTAGTACAGTTTTGATGAATATAGTGACCAAAATTTAAAAGAAACCATGTTTTCTTGGAGTTTCCTTTCATCGAAAAACTAGAAAATCTATTCAGAAACAGTTCCAGTTGAAATTCAAGTGCAGTTTCATTACAACAAATTAATGAAGTCACAAAAAAACTACATCATGAACTTGAGTGACTTGTACTTGTAGTGCCTACCTTTCTGATGATTGGGTCGTCCGTGGTGGTGACCTTGTGGAAGATGCGATTGACCCTGGCTAGTCTCCGCTGAGACTTGGTGGTGATCCGGTCAAAGGTCTTGTCATAGTACTCCATCTCTCCACATGTTACCCTGAGAAGCGTAAAAACCAAACCACGATCGGGGTGCTTGAAAAGAGACTCATGAAAAATGGAGTCAGTTGATTTTGGAGGAATGTTTAGTCATGCATAAATGTAGGCCCTTGATATACTGGATATCATCCCCAATGCTACTGGATAAAATCTGTACAACTCCAAAGTGATTTGGAGGATTTTGAAGGATTGAGGCAGTTGGCTCCCCTCAACTGAACAAATTCAATAATGGACGACTTTGGAGGATTGGGACTGTATGAATTTTTTTACATAGTGGTAGCTGGAGGATTTTGCAGTTTTGAGGTTGCATCCTAGCAAAAAAGGCCTAGGGGATTAATGTCATTCTTCATATGTTTTTTTTAATTACTATTTCATTTCATAATATAGATGTAAATACATTTTAAACCTGCATTATCTGATTATAACACATACACACACAAACAAATGTAAAAAAAAAACCTAAATAAGGGCTAAAGGTACCATCATCAGAACGTCTTAATTATCCACAGGTTTTATGAATGTCTCGGCCAGGGATAACTTCATTCATCATTGGTAGGTACAACCAGATCCAACTAACTATCACTAAAAGATGACGAGGACAAAGAATATGTACTGGTTTACAGTTTTCCTTGATAAACAAACAAAAGAAAGAAAGAAAATCAGCGGTGGATCCAGTCAGAAGCCATGCACTAAACTCACAGGTCTTCCGACTCGGAGACGTCCGGGTAGCGGAGCTTGTTGAGCCGAGGGAAATCCAGCTCTTCTATGACCTCCCACTCGCTGCGGACCTGCACCGAGGCACTCCGGGTCTTCACTGGGCCCTGGTCATGAACAAAAGAGGAAAAAAAAAGTTTACCCTTTCTCTCAAAGCAGTGTTGCGGTTGAGAACCTCACAAGTCCTCTCAAGTCTATCACAAGTCCTCCAAAGTCTTCCAAAGTTCTCACTTATTTATAACAGGTCCTCAAGTCTCAAATCAAATCACAATCTACACATACAGGGTGAGTAAAAAAAAAAACGAAACCCAAATGTCGGGCCCAATAGTGAAGTTCTGCATGTAGCACTTTCAAAATGTAGGATATGAAAGCCCAATTCGGAAGCTTTCTTTTAGTACAAGAATCATTCAAATCACTCGTGTACTTTTCAAGTTACGGAATTTTCAACACAACCACCGTTTTAAAGTTCTGTCCACGGATCACAAAACAGGTATGCATTCTTTCAGCAAAACGAAAAACAATTCACACACATCCCTATGTGATTTGTTTTTTGTTTTACTGAAAGAGCACTTGCCTTCTTGTGATCCGTGGACGTAAAACGGTGGTTGTGTTTAAAATTTAAAACTTAGTACACGAGTGATTTGAATGATTCGTATACTAAAAGAAAGCTTATGAATTGGGCTTTCATATCCTAGGTTTTGAAAGTGCGACATGCAGAACTTCACTAAAACAATAGTCCCGACATTCGGGTTTTGCTTTATTTGACTCACACTGTATTCAAATGAACTGTGAAACAAAGTGTTCCTTTTTTATTGTTCGTCCCCTGTTACTTGTGACTTGCGAGGGGACTTGTGATGTACCTTTGTCTGGACTTGTGATGGCCTTCTAATGGACTCGTCTACAACACTGCCTTAAAGCTACAGTCCATCATTTGCAGCCATCCGAAAAAGTAACTGGCGTGTTATTGTTGAAAAACATACTTGGTTGAAAGATAGTAAGTGGACTAAGCTCCCAGTGAAATTAATCTTTCTGGCAAGCTATCATTTTGAAGTAATCAACGAAAGAAGGCCTTTCCAACGGTGCGTCTTAAGACGCACCGTAGGAAAATTTAAATTAGTAGTTCGTTTTGTTATTCGGCGCAGCGCGCGCAAGCATTGGCACGACCGACGCACAGGCGCGCCCAGTTGCTATAATTCGTCGGATCAGTGCGCGACATCATGTATAGCTGCAATTCAGAACCAAATCAAAACATGATTCAGCAACGTTTGATTTGAAATTGAGATCCTAGAATGCTGTTTTTCTCGGAATATACAGCTGAAGCTGAGCTGAAACTTCATCAGGTTAGTTGTTCAGTATCCTCCATTAGATTTTGAACACTTTTGTTGCTTCAAAGGAACAAAATGCACAAATTACAAGTGATGGACTATATCTTTAACCCCAACCCCATAAAAAGTGGTTTACTAGGAACCTTCTTCACTCCTACAATTCCAACACCAGGCGGGGATAGGAACCACTGTGCCAACCTGACTCCCCTTAGCAACTTGGATGCCCTATTTTCCAATGTTTGCTGCCCCGAAAGGGCCAAAGGAACATTCTGCTTTCCATTGACTGACTGACTGACTGACTTCCCTGAGGAAAAATAATATCTTATCTTCCTTCAAACAATCTCACTTCACACATAGTTCCCTAAAATTTATGTACCAAAAGTCAATGCAACAGTGCCCATCTCAGTACAGTCTATATCCTCATGATCACATCAGACAGGGATAACTTTAGTTCATCATTGGAGGGCACTGAAGAAAATGGATTAAATATTTTTTAAATGGTTACCTAAAGCAATTTGTGTGAACATATGTAGTACAGTTTCAGGAATTTTAGTGACCAAAAAATAAAAGAAAAAAATATTTTCCTGGAGTTTGCCTTAACTAAGACTTCAGGGCCAAGCTCGACTGGGCAAGCCTGGTCTTGTTAACCCTAACCCTGCTAAATGCAACAGAAAGCGACAAAGGTAAAAAGTTGTTGTATACTGTTTCATTGAGCAGCCAACAGTGTTGGAGCAAAGGCTTTGACCCTCAAGGCCAAGGCCAAGGCCAAGGCTTTGCCCCTCAAGGCCAAGGCCAAGGCCAAGGCTTTGATCCTCAAGCCTCGAGGCCAAGGCCAAGGCTTTGATCCTCAAGCCTCGAGGCCAAGGCCAAGGCTTAACCCTCAAGGCCAAGGCCCTGTTTTATGAAATGACCACTGATATAGAACTACATTTGTAATTATAGTCACATGAGTGACACATCATCACGCAAGGGCGGATCCAGAACACAATTTTTTGGGGGGGGGGCAAAGAAATTTTGGTCCCCCCCCCCCCCAAAAAAGTGGGTCAAAAAATTACGGCTTGGGCTTCGGGGCCCCGCTTAAGGGCCCCGAAAAATTTTTGGATTCGAGATGCTCTGTGGTGCAATTTGAGGCAATTTCTGACCATTTTAACCGATGGTTTTTTTGAGGAAAAGATGGTGGTGTACTCATTGCCTGCCTTTATTACGATGTCACATTAA
The DNA here is from genome assembly GCA_029964075.1 of Patiria pectinifera. Lineage (NCBI taxonomy): Eukaryota > Metazoa > Echinodermata > Asteroidea > Valvatida > Asterinidae > Patiria > Patiria pectinifera. Next base: position 12,128,042 of record CM057146.1, on the reverse strand, counting down.
AAAAAAATGGTTTGGGTTTTTTTTGGGGGGGGGGGCATGGCCCCTTTTGGCCCCCCTGGATCCGCCCTTATCATCACGAATTGCTCGTTACGAAGAACATTTCTTCAATTGCAATCAACATGCTCGCATAGGCCTACACCGTTTTATGACTGCACTGTATCTATTAAAGTATAAGTTCAGGTCTTCAATATGGTTTAACTAAACAAAATAATGATTTACTTCTATATTGACACACAATTCTCCCAAGTGTAACAAAAGGGGGATCCAAGAATCTGATTTGGGAAATTTTTATTTGCTGGCCCAACATGGTCAGAAATATCAGCATTATCTAAAACGGATACATGCAAATTTTTAGCACTTATCAGGGAAACATATACAACCAATCAGATCTATTCCATAGTTATATGCAATTAAAGTGATCATCTCATTAGCCCCATAAGTGCACAGAATATTTTGCAGCAAATCTACTACAATGGTAACAAAAGTGGAAGTGTGCCCAACACACAAATCTATAGGGTGCTTCCCTCCTCCATGGTAATACGATTAAAATGGTAACGGCTAAATTTCGAACAGATTTATCTGGAAAATGCAAAAATCTATGGGCCTTGAAGAGCCTTGACTCAAAATTGCAAGGCCCTGAACCCTCAAGGTCAAGGCTTTTGCCCTCAAGCCTCGAGGCCAAGGCCAAGGCCCTAAAATTGTTGCATTTAGCATGGTAACTGCTCATAGGTCTGAGGCAATACAATGGAATCCACTGTTGCATTTAGCAGGGTCACTGCTTGGTACCAAGGCTGGTATGCCATGGGTTCACTAACCATGCTAAATGCAACAGAAAGCAACAAAGGTAAAAAGTTGTTGCATGATGTTGCATTGAGCAGCCAACGCAAGTCACGGTGCTCTGTTGCATCTTGTTGCATTTAGCAGGGTAACTGCTCATAGGTCCGAGGCAATACAACAAAATCTACTGTTGCATTTGGTTGAATTTAAGCAGGGCAAGTGCTTGGTGAATCCACTGTTGCATTTAGCAGGGTAACTGCTTGCTACCAAGGCTGGTATGCACTGGGTTCACTAACCATGCTAAATGCAACAGAAAGCAACAAGGGTAAAAAGTTGTTGCATGATGTTGCATTGAGCAGCCAACTCAAGTCACGGTGCTCTGTTGCATCTTATTGCATTTAGCAGGGTAACTGCTCATAGGTCCGAGGCAATACAACAAAATCTACTGTTGCATTTGGTTGAATTTAAGCAGGGCAAGTGCTTGGTGAATCCACTGTTGCATTTAGCAGGGTAACTGCTTGCTACCAAGGCTGGTATGCACTGGGTTCACTAACCATGCTAAATGCAACAGAAAGCAACAAAGGTAAAAAGTTGTTGCATACTGTAGCATTGGGCAGCCAACTCAAGTCACAGTGCTCTGTTGCATCTTGTTGCATTTAGCAGGGTAACTGCTCATAGGTCCAAGGCAATACATCAGAATCTGCTGTTGCATTTGGTTGCATTTAAGCAGGGTAAGTGCATGGTGCCAAGGCTGGTGCATCCTGGCTTCACTGCACAATGCAACGGAATCCACCGTTGCAGTTGGAGCATTTAGCTGGGTTCTCATTTCAATTGTGTTGGACATTGTTGCATTTAGCAGGGTACATCAAGAAAACCCGATGAGGATTAGGATTAATCTGCATGTGTGTCAAACCTTACCTGTTACAGAAAAGACAAGTTGCCCTTTTCTTAAAAGCTAAATTACTGAAATGCATACAAAGAATGTCCCGAGTCTGCACTCACCGAAGCCTTCCAGAATCGGTTGTTGCCCTTGTCCGACCACTTCTGGCGTCCTTTACCGTACTGCTTCTGCAGCCGGCGCACCTGTCGTTGTCTCTCCTTCTGGGCCTTGGTCAGCGTCTGCATGTTGACCTGCTGCTGACGCTGCTCCCGCCGATCACGATCACGTCGCATAGTGCGTTGCTGCAAGGATGCACAAAACAAAGGATGTCACTTAGTGAGTGCAACAGTAAAGAGAAAGCTTTACTGTTGAATTAAACGGACATTTCATCCTGGAATGTGTCCCATTGAGCTGCAAAACGCATTTTAAGCCAAATGACGTGAATAGTCTCTGGTCAGCGCGTGCGTCGATTTTGATCATTGAGCCTCAATCTTTTTTTTCTTTTTTTTTTTTCAATTTTTTTTTCGGTAGCTACAACAGCCCCCTCCACTGCCAGACTGCCACAAATGTTCGTACCCAAGGAGCACCAAGGAATGGGGAAAGGCACCAAGGCAAATGATGGAGGGCACCAAGGCAAATGATGGAGGGCACCAAGGCAAATGATGGAGGGCACCAAGGCATATGAGGACACAAACAAGCAAAATGGTACCCATCTTGTTTGTACAATCCAAGCTTGAAAAAGACAAAGGCATCGCCGCATAAATTCCGGAACTTTGGTCTGACCAGAGACGGACTTTTATTGTTTGCCTTTTTTTGGCCTAACAGCAAAATCAAAATTCCAAATGAAATTATGGTCAAAGGCTACCGGATGCAAAGCCGAGGCAACCTTTTGTATTCATAGAAGTGTCCGAATTTTTTTTGGGGGGGGGGGGAGAAGGAGGAGGGAGTTACCTTTTCCACGGGAATACATGGAATCCATACCATAATTCACACAGACACATATTCTGTTTTACCTGAGTAAAGCGCATCCGGTTGCGCAAGTAGATGGGTTTCTGGGTCCGCGCCGTATCTACCAGCTGGAATGAGGATTCATCCTGCTCATGGTAGTAGGTGTACTGGTTACCAGACCCAAACTGAGACGAGTACTTCCCTGTGATATGGGATTGAAATAATACAAGCCATGCTACAGTCATCGGCGATGGACACCTGGTATGAAAGCCAATTTGAAACCCTCTCAGATGCTTCTCAATAAGCCTCTGTACTGAAGACGTCACACATTGCTTACGTGTGCGCTTTTCTATGGGGCTTTTCCATAAGGCCTGACTGAAATGTTGCGCAGCGTTAAATGTTGCGCAATAAATTGTGGCGCAAGTCCAACGCAATTGCTTGAATAGGCTGCTGGTGTTCTAGAAGATTGTGGCTTCAACAGGACCAAAAATAATCAATAAGGTGTTTCACGGTAATAATGCGCCATCTTGCTCACGGGCCTGACGGGGCACAAAAAACACACGTTGCAAGACGCGGGCGCATTTTGGAAAAACCGCATGATGACTTTTGGAAGCGTTGAAGTTTTCCATTGACAACGATGCATGCGTATACTCCTAGAACTATGAGGCTCCACGTAGTGGAACCTCATAGATGAAGAACCCCGCAAAATTGTTTTCAGCACAAAACACTAATTAAGTACAAAAACGTCCATCAAAATGCAGACATTTCCCTCAGAACCGCTGCACAGTTTGCCCCCAAACTCCGTACTACACCTCATGACATACTCACGTAATATTTGCAGAACAAACATCGCTGGATTCTGTCGGTTTTTTGGCTAAAATGATGAAAATATGCCCTTTCCGCACTGAGCCAACCTGACACTTGAAACATGCACGCATATGATCCATCCATCCAGCGATGATTTTTCGATTCGCTCGGAGCGCGCCACTACGTGGAGCCTCATAGTTCTAGGAGTAGCATGCGTACACAGCAAGGGTGGAAAATCACCACAAGGGGCCATGGGCAAGACGACCATGATGGCACATACCAACGCTGTGAAGTGTGATTGTGAAACACCTTGACCTTATTTCATTCATAATCATATCTGAACTCATCTTACCTAAGTATCTCTTGTCTTGGTATGTCGCACCAGTCCAGTCAGACACCTTTAAAGAAAAGTGTATTTAGTTTTTTCAATGACAGAGCACATTACGTGTAATTCAGCATGGGGCAAAATGGTATTGGGGCGAAGTGACAAAGGCAAAGGCGCGGCGACCAAAGCCGGACGCCTACCGTCATGACCGTACCTTGCCAAGTCGATCTCCTTTTGAAAACGGCTGATACGGAATATCTTTGAACTTCTCCGGTACCGCACACGGCCCCCAACCAGTAGGATTCTCCTGGATGACAGGAGCGACGAAATGTGCCGACATTTTGGGGCGAATTCTTTCGCAAAATTTAGTCACAGCTGCTCTAAAACCTTTACACAACCATGTGAGGATATTATATGACCTTGTTCCCGCCCCGCAATTGGCGCGCTGTTCCTATTCTGGTTAGTAGTGAAACCAGACTATTCGTTGCTCATTTTGTGTACCGCCCTCTATCTTGCCTGATGAGCTGTTCGTCTAGGGCGCGCGAGCGAGGCGCGGCATGCCTCGGCTGGGGGCGGCAGTATGTTAGAAGACATGTGGATGAACACTGGGATCTGGAGTTTTATAAGCTATTCAGAAAACAACTGCTATCTGCACACCCTGTTTTTCATATTATGGCGTGTCAAACGTTGCAATATTCAATATTTTGCAATATATATGTTGGATGTTCAATATGTGTTTGTTATCTTTTACATTTATCATGTTTATGTGCGATGTTCAATATAAGTGTGCGATGTTTTTCATTATTTGCGCGATGTTTTACAATATATGTGCGATGTTCAATATATGTGTGCGATGTTTTACATTTATATGCGAGGAAAGATTTCCATATACGAAGTTCACTAATTTTCCTCTGTATTGACTAACAAGCCCCCAGATAGCAATTTCATGTCATCAAAGTCAATTTGAGAAGTGAGAAAATACAAGCATTTTCTTAGAAAACACTTAGAATTTTTCAGTCCAATCTCATAGGGTTTGTACACAGGGTGTTGAGTGAAACATTTCAAATTGTAAGGGATGAACATTGCATATTTTAGCAAAATTGGGCAAAATCAGATGTTTCCGAAAAATTTCAGATGTAAGGGCCGGATTATCCTTGCTTTTTTATTGAAATTTGGCGAAGTTAGATGTTTATGAAAAATTTCAAATTGAAAGGGGTTAACCTCGCATTTTTTAAGCGAAATTGGGGAAAAAATCGGATGTTCCTGGAAAATTGCAGATTGTAAGGGGTTAACCTTACTTTTTGAATAAGATTGGGGAAAATTAGATGTTCATGAAAAAAATTCAAATTGTAAGGGGTTAACCTTGCATTTTTTTTTAAAGCAAAATAGGACACAATCAGATGATTCTGGAAAATTGCAGATTGTTAGGGCTTAACCCTGTATTTCTAGCAAAATTGGGCAAAAAGAAATGTTTATGAAAAACTTTAAATTGTAAGAGGTGTACCTTGCATATTTAGTAAAATTTGGCAAAATCAGATTTGTATAAAAAATCTAAAATGGTAAGGGGTTAACCTTGCTTTTTTAGCAAAATTTGGAGCATATTTTACTAAAATTGGGCAAAATCAGATGCTTCTAAAAAATCCAGATGTAAAGTTTCCACAAAAACAGCTGTTGAAAAAGAGCCCAATGTTGAACTTTACTGAGTCTGAGGTCTATCGAGGGGACGATCCTTATTTCAACTCCCGGAGATTCGCTGACAGTCTCTATTTTTCTTTTTAAGAAAGTCGAAATAGCTGAAGAGGGAGGTGAGAATCTATATGTGCCCAGATACAAAGAGTAGAAATCTACGCGTCTGCCTTTTGAAAATACACAATTGCGGTGTTCATTGTTGCGTAATGATCACGCAATGATCCGCCTAGCACACGACTTTTTTGCACATTAGGCTGTGTTATGCAGCTTCCTAACAAACCAAACACACTGGGCTCATTATATCGACTTGTTTTTACCCATTAAGGTATATAAAGCAAATGGACCCAGTAATCTTCCTGGCGCGTTTGCTCACCTATAAAGACAACTTTTCTCAGTTTAAGGAAAATTCTAAGGTAACGAAATGGCCGAGTGGTTACTATTCGTCGTCCACGGTTAGCGGGGTCCCGGGTTCGAATCCCGCTGGTGTCTTTTTGGTTTTTAACGAATGAGTTCAATTATTCACTATAAGAGATTTAATTTCCCGTCGTAAAGTACCAACAGTACCTTAGCTTAACCGGTAAGCACTGCTGCTGGTACTGTCCGCGAGTTCCAGGTTGGCGCCTTCGTACAGGTTCAGGGCATGTGGTCCACTCGGAGGATCAGGGCTTAGGGGCCGCCCTGTTCCTCCCTTAGCTCTTTGCTTTTACATGGTGCCTGGCCCTCCGGGGTTATATGGATGGATAGGGAAGGAAGTGTGTATTGGTCGGGGACGCCGAGACCCCGGAAGAGAACTAAGGGATCGGCTGGGGCATTGTTATGGCTCAGACCGATCCCTGAAAGCTTGACTAGCACATAACTTTTTGATATTTTTTACCCTCTATCTTTTATACTTTGGTTTAGTTTGATATCTACAGCTGCTCGGCAGGTCTACGGGTAGTATCAAAATTGAAACAAAGGTGTATGTCATAAATCAATGAATATTTCATAATTGACTATAATCAAAACGGAGTTTCGTTTGATCAATTTGACTATCATTATATAATGACGCGATTGCCAATTGACGTAAGAAACGCCATAAATTATACCGGGAAAGAATAAAGATGTACATTGTAATATAAATATTATTTATACATCTTTCAAATAACGTGTCTTTTATTGTGAGCATTCCAAACAATACAGCAATTCGCAATAGTAATAGAATGGTATATGATAGCACGATCAATGCGTCTCTATTAAATTTAAAAAAAATATAATTTAGGCCCCTATGTGTGACATATTCTTTGATTGACTATGAGCATTCCATACGAATGAGTTAATTCGCAAAATATAGCAACCAAAAAAAAAAAAAAAAGGAAAAAGAGAAAATTCCTTTACCCTAAAAACTGGAAAAAATTATTTGTTTTAAAAAAGTCAAATGGGACACTTCATGTATTGATTTAACAGTTTGCAAGGGGTTAACCTTATATTTTAGCAAAATTGGGAAAAATCAGATGTTTCTGGAAAATTGCAGCTTGTAAGGGGTTAACCTTGCATTTTTAGTAAAATTTAGATGTTTATAAAACATTTCAAATTGTAAGGGGTGAACCTTGCATTTTAAGCGAAATTGGGCAAAATCAGATCTTTCTGGAAAATTTCAGATTGTAAGGGGTTAACCTTGCTTTTTTAGTAAAATTGGGAACATTTAAATGTTTATGAAAAATTTGAAATTGTCAGTGGTTAACCTTGCATTTTTTAGCAAAATAGGGCAAAATCAGATTTGTATGAAAAATAAAAAAATTGTAAGGGGTTAACCTTGCCAAATTAGGGCAAAATCAGATGTTTCTGGAAAATTGCAGATTGAAAGGGGTTAACTTGGCATTTTTAGCATAATTGGGCAATATCAGATTTATATGAAAAATCTCAAATTGTAAGGGGTTAACCTTGTATTTTTAGCGAAATTGGGCAGAATCAGATCTTTCTGGAAAATTTCAGATTGTAAGGGGTTAACCTTGCTTTTTTTAGTGCTATTTGGCAAAATAAGACGTGAATGAAAAATTTCAAATTGTAAGGGGTTAACCTTGCTTTTTTAGTAATATTGGGCAAATTTAAATGTTCATGAAAAATCTCAAATTGTAAGGGGTGAACCTTGAATTTTTTAGCAAAATAGGGCAAAATCAGGTGTTTCTGAAAAATGTCAGATTGTAAGGGGTTCACCTTGCATTTTTAGCAAAATTGGGAAAAATCAGATTTGTATGAAAAATCAAAAATTGTAAGAGGTTAACCTTTGCCCAATTAGGGCAAAATCAGATGTTTCTGGAAAATTGCAGATTGAAAGGGGTTAACCTGGCATTTTTAGCAAAACTGGGCAATATCAGATTTTTATGAAAATTCTCAAATTGTAAGGGGTGAACCTTGCATTTTTAGCAAAATTGGGCAAAATCAGATGTTTCTGAAAAAAATTCCGATGTAAGGAATTAACCTTACTTTTTTTTCAGTGAAATTTGGTAAAAATTAGATGTTTATGAAAAATTTCAAATTGTAAGGGGTTAAGATTGCATTTTTTTTTTATTTTAGCAAAATAGGGCAAAATCAGATGTTTATGGAAAATTTCAAATTGTAAGGGGTTAACCTTACATTTTAGCAAAATTGGGCAAAATTAGATGTTTCTGGAAAATTTCAGATTGTAAGGGGTTCACCTTGCATTTTTTAGCAAAATTGGGAAAAATCAGATTTGTATGAAAAATCAAAAATTGTAAGGGGTGAACCTTGCTTTTTTAGCGAAATTGGGAAAAATCAGATTTGTATAAAAAATCAAAAATTGTAAGGGGTTAACCTTTGCCAAATTAGGGCAAAATCAGATGTTTCTTGAAAATTGCAGATTGAAAGGGGTTAACCTTGCATTTTAAGCAAAATTTCGCAAAATCAGATGTTTCTGAAAAAAATTCCGATGTAAGGAATTAACCTTACTTTTTTTAGTGAAATTTGGTAAAAATTAGATGTTTATGGAAAATTTCAAATTGTAAGGGGTTCAGATTGCATTTTTTTTAGCAAAATAGTGCAAAATCAGGTGTTTATGGAAAATTTCAGATTGTAAGGTTAACTGTGCAGTTTTAGCAAAATTGGGCAAAATCAGATTTGTATGAAAAATCAAAAAATGTAAGGGATTAACCTTGCCAAATTAGGGCAAAATCAGATGTTTCTGGAAAATTGCAGATTGAAAGGGGTTAACCTTGCTTTTTTAAGCGAAATTGGGAAAAATCAGATGTTTCTTAAAAATTGAAGATTGTAAGGGGTTAACTTGGCATTTTTAGCATAACTGGGCAATATCAGATTCATTGGAAAAATCTCAAATTGTAAGGGGTGAACCTTGTATTTTTAGCGGAAACTTTACATCTGAATTGATAGAAGCATCTGATTCTGCCCAATTTTAGTAAAATATGCTCCAAATTTTGCTAAAAAATGCAAGGTTAACCCCTTACAATTTGAATTTTTTTCATGAACATCTAATTTTTCCCAATCTTATTAAAAAAGCAAGGTTAACCCCTTACAATCTGCAATTTTTCAGAAACATCAGATTTTTTTCCCAATTTCGCTTAAAAAATGCAAGGTTAACCCTTTATAATTTGAAATTTTTCATAAACATCTAACTTTGCAAAATTTCACTAAAAAAGCAAGGATAATCCCTTACATTTGAAATTTTTCGGAAACATCTGATTTTGCCCAATTTTGCTAAAATGCAAGGTTAACCCCTTACAATTTGAAATTTTCCATAAACATCTTATTTTGCCCTGTTTTGCTAAAAGAAAATGCAAGCTGAACCCATTACAATCTGAAATTTTTCATAAACATCTAACTTTTACCAAATTTCACTAAAAAAAAAGTAAGGTTAAATCCTTGCATCGGAATTTTTTTCAGGCACATCTGATTTTGCCCAATTTTGCTTATATATGCAAGGTTCACCCCTTACAATTTGAGTTTTTTCATAAAAATCTCATTTTGCCCAATTTTGCTTAAAATTCATTTTATCACTGAAAGATAAAATACATTATTCTCCACGAACACACGGCTGGCTGAGTTTCAAACTCTCTGTTAATCAGCGGATGGTTGCTATGGTATGGAATTAGTAAACATATTGATTGCCCAAATTGCAGCTGGCCATCCATTGCTGGCATCAAGCCAAAAGTGCTGTTCATAGGCAGAAGTTGATGTAACTTCCAAGGGAGATATAAATATTGATACAAAGGTGATAAGTCCACGCGCGCGCACAGACGCACTACGTGCACGCCGTGGATGAAAGGCCAGTTCGGCGTAGCTTTTTGAGACCGCAACAACAAAAATAAACCCACCTCCTCCCCTTCAACCACCATACTTTTATACTTCTATAAATGGGCGAAGTTGGCTGGGAGCGACGGGCAGTGCCTCAATTCAAACTAAATAAACAAGTTGGGTGAATAGTTCTTAAGTAAAACCTTTGAATTTGGACGTTAAACATTTAACAAGTTGTGTTTAATCTTTGTAAAAAAGTACGCCAAGCACCCATTTGTACTGATGGGGCATGCCAACCGTATCTACGAGCGGTGGACCAAATCGGTGTGCTTTAACTACAAATAACTTCTTGAGAAATATAGGCATATAAATACTAAAGTCATGTGACAAAACACTTTGGCTAGCACCCACTTGTTCTGGTGGGGCTAGTGAATGGTTGGCAAGCGTGCCAAGGTTTCGGGCCCAGTGATGCCAAGCATGGCAAGTATTTGGGGCAAGCGTGCCCCGTTTTTAGCTTGTTTAAAATGTTTCTAAGGCAAATATCTTTTAGCAAATAGGTAATTATTCATTGGTATGTTATAGCTTGTTAACGTATTTACGGACATTTAATACAGTTAAACATTGACCGAGGAGAAATAAATTAGCGGCTCAAAAAATCTATGCCAGAAAAGTCAAATCAACTCTCACTGTGTGGTTTTGTGTGTTGTCTGAGAATAAAGCAAGGTTAACCCTTTTCAATCTGCAATTTTTCAGAAACATCTGATTTTGCCCTAATTTGGCAAAGGTTAACCCCTTACAATTTTTGATTTTTCATAGAAATCTGATTTTTCCCAATTTTGCTAAAAATGCAGGGTGAACCCTTTACAATCTGAAATTTTTTCATGAACATCTGGTTTTGCCGTATTTTGCTAAAAAATGCAAGGTTAACCCCGAACAATTTGTAATTTTTCATGCACATTAAAATTTGTCCAATTTTACTAAAAAAGCAAGGATAATCCCTTACATCTGAAATTTTCCAGAAACATCTGATTTTGCCCAATTTTGCTAAAATGCAAGGTTAACCCCTTACAATTTGAAATTTTCCATAAACCTCTGATTTTGCCCTATTTTGCTTTTAAAAAAAATGCAATCTTAACCCCTTACAATCTGAAATTTTTCATAAACACCAAATTTTTACCAAATTTCACTAAAAAAAAGTAAGGTTAATTCCTTACATCTGATTTTTTTTCAAAAACATCTGATTTTGCCCAATTTTGCTAATATATGCAAGGTTCACCCCTTACAATTTGAGATTTTTCATAAAAATCTCATTTTGCCCAATTTTGCTTAAAATGCAAGGTTAACCCCTTTCAAACTGCAATTTTCCAGAAATATCTGATTTTGCCCTAATTTGGCAAAGGTTAACCTCTTACAATTTTAGATTTTTCATACAAATCTGATTATTCCCAATTTTGCTAAAAATACAAGGTGAACCCTTTACAATCTGAAATTTTTCATTAACACCTGGTTTTGCCGTATTTTGCTAAACAATGCAAGGTTAACCCCTAACAATGTGAAATTTTTCATGCATATTAAAATTTGCCCAATTTTACTAAAAAAGCAAGGTTAACCCCCTTACATCTGAAATTTTTCAGAAACATCTGATTTTGCCCAATTTTGCTAAAAATTACAATTAGAGATTTTTCATAAAAATCTGATATTGCCCAGTTTTGCTAAATATGCAAGGTTAACCCCTTTCAATCTGCAATTTTCCAGAAACATCTGATTTTGCCCTAATTGGGCAAAGGTTAACCTCTTACAATTTTTGATTTTTCATACAAATCTGATTTTTCCCAATTTTGCTAAAAATGCAAGGTGAACCCCTTACAATCTGACATTTTCCATAAACACCTGATTTTGCCCTATTTTGCAAAAAAATGCAAGGTTCACCCCTTACAATTTGAGATTTTTCATAAACATTTAAATTTGCCCAATTTTACTAAAAAAGCAAGTTTAACCCCTTACAATTTGAAATTTTTCATTCACATCTTATTTTGCCAAATATCACTAAAAAAGCAAGGTTAACTCCTTACAATCTGAAATTTTCCAGAAAGATCTGATTTTTCCCAACTTTGCTTAAAAAAGCAAGGTTAACCCCTTTCAATCTGCAATTTTCCAGAAACATCTGATTTTGCCCTAATTTGGCAAGGTTAACCCCCTAACAATTTTTGATTTTTCATACAAATCTGATTTTGCCCAATTTTGCTTAAAATGCAAAGTAAACCCCTTACCATCATGATTTTTCCCAACTTTGCTTAAAAAAGCAAGGTTAACCCCTTTCAATCTGCAATTTTCCAGAAACATCTGATTTTGCCCTAATTTGGCAAGGTTAACCCCCTTACAATTTTTGATTTTCCATAGACACCTGGTTTTGCCCTATTTTGCTAAAAAATGCAAGGTTAACCACTGACAATTTGAGATTTGTCATAAACATTTACATTTTCCAAATTTTACTATAAAAAGCAAGGTAAACCCCTTACAATTTAAAATTTTTCATTCACATCTTATTTTGCCAAATATCACTAAAAAAGCAAGGTTAACCCCTTACAATCTGAAATTGTCCAGAAAGATCTGATTTTGCCCAATTTCGCTAAAAATACAAGGTTCATTCCTTACAATTTGAGATTTTTCATATAAATCTGATATTGCCCAGTTATGCTAAAAATGCCAAGTTAACCCCTTACAATCTTCAATTTTCAAGAAACATCTGATTTTTTCCCAATTTCGCTTAAAAAAGCAAGGTTAACCACTTTCAATCTGCAATTTTCCAGAAAAATCTGATTTTGCTCTAATTTGGCAAGGTTAACCTCTTACAATTTTTGATTTTTCATACAAATCTGATTTTGCCCAATTTTGCTAAAAATGCAAGGTGAACCCCTTACAATCTGACATTTTTCATAAACACCTGATTTTGCCCTATTTTGCTAAAACATGCAAGGTTAACCCCTGACAATTTGAAATTTTTCATAAACATTTAAATTTTCCCAATTTTACTAAAAAATAAAGGTTAACCCCTTACAATTTGAACTTTTTCATACACATCTTATTTTGCCAAATTTTACTACAAAAGCAAGGTTAACCCCTTACAGTCTGAAATTTTCCAGAAAGATCTGATTTTGCCGAATTTCGCAAAAAAATGCAAGGTTCACCCCTTACTATTTGAAATGTTTCATAAACATCTAAATTTTACTAAAAATGCAAGGTTAACCCCTTACAAGCTGCAATTTTCCAGAAACATCAGATTTTTCCCAATTTTGCTAAAATGTAAGGCTAACTCCTTGCAAACTGTTAAATCAATACATGAAGTGTCCCATTTGACTTTTTAAAAATATATTTTCCCAGTTTTGAGGGTAAAGGAATTTTCTCTTTTTCCTTTCTCTTTTGTTGTTGCTATATTTTGCGAATTAACTCATTCGTATGGAATGCTCATAGTCAATCAAAGAATATTTCACACATAGGGGCCTAAATTATATATTTTTAAATTTAATAGAGACGCATTGATCGTGCTATCATATACCATTCTAATACCATTTCGAATTACTGTATTGTTTGGAATGCTCACAATTAAAGACACGTTATTTGACAGATGTATAAATAATATTTATATTACAATGTACATCTTTATTCTTTCCCGGTTTAATTTATGGCGTTTCTTACGTCAATTGGCAATCGCGTCATTATATAATGATAGTCAAATTGATCAAACGAAACTCCGTTTCGATTATAGTCAATTATGAAATATTCATTGATTTATGACATTCACCTTTGTTTCAATTTTGATACTACCCGTAGACCTGCCGAGCAGCTGTAGATATCAAACTAAACCAAAGTATAAAAGATAGAGGGTAAAAAAAATCAAAAAGTTATGTGCTAGTCAAGCTTTCAGGGATCGGTCTGAGCCATAACAATGCCCCAGCCGATCCCTTAGTTCTCTTCCGGGGTCTCGGCGTCCCCGACCAATACACACTTCCTTCCCTATCCATCCATATAACCCCGGAGGGCCAGGCACCATGTAAAAGCAAAGAGCTAAGGGAGGAACAGGGCGGCCCCTAAGCCCTGATCCTCCGAGTGGACCACATGCCCTGAACCTGTACGAAGGCGCCAACCTGGAACTCGCGGACAGTACCAGCAGCAGTGCTTACCGATTAAGCTAAGGTACTGTTGGTACTTTACGACGGGAAATTAAATCTCTTATAGTGAATAACTGAACTCGTACGTTAAAAACCAAAAAGACACCAGCGGGATTCGAACCCGGGACCCCGCTAACCGTGGACGACGAATCGTAACCACTCGGCCATTTCGTTACCTTAGAATTTTCCTTAAACTGAGAAAAGTTGTCTTTATAGGTGAGCAAACGCGCCAGGAAGATAAATGGGTCCATTTGCTTTACCTTAATGGGTAAAAACAAGTCGATATAATGAGCCCAGTGTGTTTGGTTTGTTAGGAACTGCATAACACAGCCTAATGTGCTAAACAGTCGTGTGCTAGGCGGATCATTACGCAACAATGAACACCGCAATTGTGTATTTTCAAAAGGCAGACGCGTAGATTTCTACTCTTTGTATCTGGGCACATATAGATTCTCACCTCCCTCTTCACCTATTTCGACTTTCTTAAAAAGAAAACTTTCTTAAAAAGAAAAATAGAGACTGTCAGCGAATCTCCGGGAGTTGAATTAAGGATCATCCCCTCAATAGACCTCAGACTCAGTAAAGTTCAACATCGGGCTCTTTTTCAACAGCTGTTTTTTTTCGGAAACTTTACATCGCGATTTTTTAGAAGCATCTGATTTTGCGGCAATTTTCCGGCATTTTTGATCTATTTCATCTTGAGTGGAGTCAAGGAACCAGCCTACTTGAACATTTGTGTTTTTCTTGGTTTTTCCAGCATTTTAGAACACCGTACTTCAAACATGTCAGTGTAACAATATTTGGATCTATTAGACTAACCCCCCAAATACTTCATTTCTGAAAATTACAGCAACAGCCAATGGTGTACATGTACATTCCCTTTAAAGGACTATAACATCCTGTAAGGGGCCATTCAAAATCCTCAATGGTTTTAAATTTGGATATTTTTTTTCCAAATTGTTTTGACCCACCTTCCCACCCCTATATTTGATTAAAAATGTGATTTGTTATGCAGTATCAAAAATCCAAATACATGCGCCTGCATGCACACACATTCGTAAACACCGGCAGTCGTGGACCCCCTTGGTTTTGTACAGGCACATTTCCATCGAGGACTATTGGTCAATTGTGGACGTATTGTTTGTGTCCTTACCTTTTTGTCCTTGGTCCACGATTTCCGGTGTGTAAATACTCTTATCTTCAAGCAAACTTGATTCCTCGATCGTGATTGGTCGATCCATGGCAACAAGCCGTGCTACATATAACCACTGATCTCTATATAAAGACTGGATAGCGGATATGCATACAACATTCACACAGAAGACTTTGCATATTGACCAATTCGCCCCCGGTCTCACGAAGATGGCCGCGTATAATACGAACGTTGTACTTGTAAATACGCGCGCGTTGTATCAACAGTTGACGCGCATTTTGGTCACGTACACATATTATGATGTTCTAAAAGGGACACATTTCCGTAGTGATTATCATTGCAAAACGCCGAAAAAGTGATATTTGCGGTATTTTAGTAACCACGACGTTAAAAAAAATTGTAGTTAACCTTGGTCAGTGGTGGTGGTCAAAATATAAGTCAAGTGAACCGCGACGTTACAAAAGAAATCATGCTGTCTATAAACACGGCAACTTGTCCTTTGTAGATCACCAGCCGGTCTCACCAATATGGAGTCAAATTCGTACATTGTGCGGCTCTTTATTAGCTATCCAGTCTTTATATAGAGATCAGTGCATATAACCATACCGCACGACCACGGTCCATACCGCACTCCGCGTATTGCACTTTTCTAAGCCTACGTCCGTGACGCGATTAGTGCTGCACAATTCACTGTGAATTCAGAAGTTGCGCGCAGGTTACACAGCATGCGTGTTCCAACTTTACTGTGCGTCAAGTTTGCTTGAAGATAAATTCGTTATCACGCTCGTGCTCGTGGAACACGGAAAATGTAGTGCGTCTGTGAGGCGGCGAATATTTTATTTACACAACTATCTGGGGGTATCCATTTTTCAGGCGACTTGAATCACGGTCTATAGTTGTACCGGATTGGAGCGCGCCGCGTAGCGGCGCCCTACAATCCTGTAACATTTTACCTACGCGCGCGCGCGTATACTCTCTCCACATATGTGAAAGTATATAATTTATAAATTGCAAAGAGTTTTCGAGCACCGCCGTTGCCTAGTGGTTAGGCATACTGGCTAATGATCGGAGGTCTCGAGTTCGATTCCTTGTTCTGCCAGCAAAGATTTTGCTCTTTTTTTCAACAATTTTAAGTTGAATCTTAAAAACGTTATTTTTCAGTCGGATACTACTTGTATAGAAGCAATTTCCTTTTTCTTTTCCTGATCTGAGGCTCTGGAGGATTTTTTTAAAAAGGGAAATAAAGTCCGAAATCCGTACCAAGTAGAAAAATAGTAGCCTCCACTAAAGCCTGGTTATAAAAACCAAGCCCCATAGGAAAGCGCACAAAGTACCCCAGATAGTTGTGTAAAAAAAAATATCGCGTCCCACATACCCATAGATATAGAATAAAAAGACTAGATCGGCAGCGCGTCCACACGCGCCCATTCACAGTGCGATAAATCTCCGCCATTGTTGTTGTCTGTCGTGGACGCGCAACAAATTAACGTAAAGTAATGGAGCTCATGTATCTTTCCTCCAGCACGTGACCTAGCTCAACGCGCGCGAAGCTAGAAATGCGCACCGAGTATAAACGCGCTGCGCTCACGCACGCTAACACGTTGGCGTGCGGCTTTTCATTTCGGCTACGGGATAATCAGTTTATTTTCTGCAGAGTAAACCTGTTTACTTTGCTAAGAAGGCCCTAGTCATAATCATAAGCATCCATGTTCAAGATATACTGATTGAAATATACAAGAGTAAACTGGGGTTTCAACATTAACGATGTTATCTTATTTATTCTCTTGTGTATAATTATTAGCATTGAAGGTCTCAAGTAACAGAAATAACAGAAAATAAACTTGCAATGTGCGTGTAAACGGCGTTGCGTTCGTCACGTCTAGCGCGCAATTTGTATCTTTCCTCCAGCACGTGACCCTCCATGCAAGGCCGCGCTAATGCACGCGCTGCCGATCTAGTCTTTTTATTCTTTATCTATGAACATACCACTCGGCCTTCGGCCTCGTGGTATGTGGGACACAGACGCACTACATTATTCCGTGTTCCACTCGCGCTCGCAAGATAACTAATAATGTACACACAGTACATGTACAACAGGCCTGTCTGTACTGTCGGTTTGTATTGGGGACAAAGTTGGAAAACAAATGCATGCAAGGAACACTGGTGGAAAGGCAAGTTAAAATATCTAGATTTTTTTGTTTTTGTCTTACTTTTTTTTATAAAAAGTGAATTTGGATTTTCAATTATCAAAATTAAATATTTTCATATTTTTTTTAAAGTCGTATATATAATTATGACACAGGGTAAACACTGTGCTTATCCTTTTGCTTCAAAGAACCATGCAACTTGATGAAACGTGCAGGAACAAAAAAATATAAAATCAAACTAAAAATGACTCAAATTCGTGCAAACAAACCTTGCAAAAAGATAAGCCCAGTGTAATTTTAATGTCTAGATTCCTTTCGATTGAAAAGAAAGCTCCAATGGTTTACAATATTATTGTATTTGTGAAAATTGTCCTTTTGTAAATGCATGAGGTTTGCTTTTTCATATTTCCCCTTTTTTGGGGGTACTTGTACTCGTTACTCGTACTCGAGTACTACTCGAGTATTTTTTTCTAGTACTCGTACTCGTACTCGTACTCGAATGTCAAAATACTCGTACTCGATATGACAGTACTCGTACTCGGGCAGCAAAGTACTTGTACTCGCACATGTCGAAATTGTACTCGATCATCAAAGTACTCGTACTCGAATTACAGTACTCGATAAAACGAAGTACTCGTACTCGAATAGCGGTACTCGATAAAATAAAATGGTATATCACTTACGTTACCACGGCCTTATTTTATCGATACCCCATAGTTTCAAAAGGTCAATTGCGGGTGAAATCGAAATTTTCTCTACCTCTACGAACGTCCGGTGTAGCATGAATTTAGGTTTTATGAAATACGGACTCATTGGTGACATTGCGATAGATAATTAGGAGAGGAACCGGTCACGTGAGCGGGTTTAACCAATACAAGGGAAAAAGAGTCCGATTTTCAGACGAGTCCGATTTTCATATGACAACGGACAATATAAGTTATCCCGCGAGCGCGAGTGGAACACGGAATAATGTAGTGCGTCTGTGTCCCACATACCACGAGGCCGAAGGCCGAGTGGTACGTGGGACGTACACAGACGCACTTCGTTTTCCGTGTTCCACGAGCTAGATACGCACAAGAAAAGGCGCATATGCCGGTTTTTTCGCATACACGTTGCATGTGTTCTGCGTGTCACACCGTCGACGTTGCTTACGTATGAAGCCCGGGAAGGGACAGGGTGGAATTTTTGTTTTGGGAATTTGCTAATTCGTTCCCACGAATTACTAATTCGTTCGCACGAATTGCTAATTCATTCGCACGAATTGCTAACTCGTGCGCACGAATTGCTAATTCGTTCCCACGAATTGCTTATTCGTTCCCACAAATTGCTAATTCGTTCCCACGAATTACCAACTCGTTCCCACGAATTAGTAACGCGTTCCCGGATGCACGAGTTAGCAATTCGTTCCCATGAATTTGGAAATCGTGCGAACGAAATAGCAATTCGTTGGAAAGAATTAACAATTCGTGCGAACGAAATAGCAATTCGTGCGAACGAATTAGTTATTCGTGCGAACGAGTTAACAATTCGTGCGAACGAATAAGCAAATTAAAAAATAATTCCAACCAGTCCCTTCCCGGGCTTCATAGTATTTCAAATATTTTCCACCCAGGAAAAAAAAATTGGTCAGCTGATAAACATCACGTGGTCACCAGACAGTGGTCACATTCCAAAGTCTTGGCACAACTTCAAAAACTTTCTGGTATATAGGGAAGCTTGTAGCCACGCCTACTATTTTGTTCGCAGGTGCCAAAATGTAATACAATGTTATCACATGCAAATTAACTTGAAGAGGGTGCCAAAGATGATACTTTTGATACTCTACACAATGGCCTAAACTTAGTTTACAGTTCAGAATGAACAGAGTGGAATTGAATTTTAATGCCTAGGTGAAAGCTTATCCCATGACCTTTGACCTCAATCTTAACACTATAGCAGTACAGTCAACACAAATTAAGGGGATTTTTTACACTAAAAATGAAAATCTTTATACAATACATTGTACAGCTTTGTCTAAGTTTAAAGGGCGTGCAATTGCAATGTTCTTTTTTGTATCCCTGAAAATACACATCTGAGTCCCATTTAACCTTACTTTCAAGTTTCGTTATTCCATTTTTGAGGGGTACTTTGGTGCCTTTTTGGTTGTTATGCTGATGCAAACTTCCATATTCATTAGCAAAACTGTAATGTCACCACAACGTTATGGCTACAGCACAAACAGCTGCACAATGTTGGATATGTAATGGCCCTATTTTTTTTATCGAAATCAGAGTCAGACAATAGAAGGCCGATGACGTAATACTAACGGGCAATTACGATTGGTCAGAAGTGTGAAGAGTGACCGCGGTTTGGTAATATTAGCATTTTGATTGGTTGAAACAGACTAAAAAAGGTGAATTTTAACTGCTTGGGTGGGAAGGAAAATTTTGACTCGAAAGCTAGTCCCAACCGGTTCCAACCGGTTCCAAAGACTTGCCAAGTCACACAATTATTCAAAAAAAGTTGCAAAAGGTCAGGGATGAAGTAATGCAAATGGGATGAAAGCTACATATGATGTTTTTTTCAATGTCAAAAATCAAATCAAATTAATCTTAGGTTTGTGAAAAATAAGCCGAGGTTAGATGGCGTAATTAGGGTCCAATTTGCAGGGCTGGTGAGACAGATTGTGCATCAGTTCCAGGGACAAAATAATATTGTGGATTTAGACTGGAATTTAGGGGGTGGGGCATTTTTTTCAAAAATTAAAAAAGGGGGGAACATCGGAAATTAAGAAAAGCAAATTGAAGCTGTAATGTGTCAACTTGATTTTTTCTTGGTTTTCCCAAGGAATTCGGAACCCAAGTATTTTTGCTCTCTTCAAAGAGTAATAATGACCACTGCCCTCCCCCCTCCAAAGAATGGGACTTCTTTTTTATAGTAAACCCGTTTATTAGGTCTAAACTTTAATAATGTTATTTGAAGAAATGACACTTAAAGCACTCACGAAAGAAAAAACTTAATGCAGTATGCGGTCAGACATGAATTTATTTCAACCGAATTCAATTTACAGGATTTAAATGAGTTTATAATAAAACAAAATGTACAATCGTGCATTTCTGCAGAGTTTTGCCTGAATTAGCCAAAAACAAAATAAAGCCCCAAAATTATCTAATCGTCAGTGTACACAAAACATCCAAATCAACATAACTTTGGCTGAAAAACAATTCATTCATTGGGTTCCGTCACTGAGTATATAAGTGATATGCACACAATAAAAAATAAATATGTACACAAAATAAGGAGACTTGGTTGACTCAATTTCACGAGCCATGATGAGCTCCACCATGTATAAAGATTCAAATAACAGTATAACTATAAAGCTCTATAATGTTTCTTTCTCCCATCGAACACATAATTATGTACAAGACACATGTACTGAAGGCATCATGTGATGGAGCTATGTACATAGCGCCCTCATGCGTTTTAATAATTAATCAATTCACCAAATAAACCTTGCTAGTTGCGAAATAATACGAAAGCCCTGTAGTGCCATCAAGTATATATTTTGTCCAAGTTCGTTTTTATGAGATATATTTTTCCCAAAGTTCGTTTTTATGAGATACATTTCGTCGAAGTTCGTTTTTATGAGATACATTTTCCCAAAAGTTCGTTTTTATGAGATACATTTTCTGGAAGTTCGTTTTTATGAGATATATTTTTCCCAAAGTTCGTTTTTATGAGATACATTTTGTCGAAGTTCGTTTTTATGAGATACATTTTGTCGAAGTTCGTTTTTATGAGATACATTTTTCCCAAAGTTCGTTTTTATGAGATACATTTGTCGAAGTTCGTTTTTATGAGATACATTTTCTCGAAGTTCGTTTTTATGAGATATATTTTACGGAGTCACGGAGTTTTATGAAGTTACGGAGCCCCTAAAGGGACATCCAAATTATTTTTTTTATCTCGTGCGCACGACATAATATCTCGTGCGCACGACATATTTCTCTTGCGCATGAGATAATACGGGCGATTCCCAATAGTGCGCCTCCAAGAGTTTGCAACGCGTTGGCCAATCACAATGCGCGAAATCAGTCGACCTCTTCCAAACGCGCATTGGGTCGACAGATTTTGCGCATTGTGATTGGCCAACGCGTTGCAAACTCTTGGAGGCGCACTATTGGGAATCGCCCGTATTATGTCGTGCGCACGAGATATTATGTCGTGCGCACGAGATAAAAAAATAATTTTTGGTGTTCCTTTAGGGGCTCCGTACCTGACACGCTGCTTTCGTTACACACAAACTCGTCCGCTGCACGTGCAGCAAGCTCCGTTAATACTTATAATTATCTCGTGCACACGAGATATATGTCGTGTGCACGTGATAATTATCTCGTGCGCACGAGATATTATGTCGTGCGCACGAGATAAGAAAATAATTTTGGATGTCCCTTTAGGGGCTCCGTAACCTCATAAAACTCCGTAACTCCGTAAAACATATCTCATAAAAACGAACTTCGACAAAATGTATCTCATAAAAACGAACTTCGAGAAAATGTATCTCATAAAAACGAACTTCGAGAAAATGTATCTCATAAAAACGAACTTCGACAAAATGTATCTCATAAAAACGAACTTCGAGAAAATGTATCTCGTAAAAACGAACTTTGGAAAAAAATGTATCTCATAAAAACGAACTTCGACAAAATGTATCTCATAAAAACGAACTTTTGGATGTTCCTTTAGGGGCTCCGTACCTGACACGCTGCTTTCGTTACACACAAACTCGTCCGCTGCACAAGCAGCAAGCTCCGTTAATACTTATAATTATCTCGTGCACACGAGATATATGTCGTGTGCACGTGATAATTATCTCGTGCGCACGAGATATTATGTCGTGCGCACGAGATAAGAAAATAATTTTGGATGTCCCTTTAGGGGCTCCGTAACTTCATAAAACTCCGTAACTCCGTAAAATATATCTCATAAAAACGAACTTCGACAAAATGTATCTCATAAAAACGAACTTCGAGAAAATGTATCTCATAAAAACGAACTTCGACAAAATGTATCTCATAAAAACGAACTTCGACAAAATGTATCTCATAAAAACGAACTTCGACAAAATGTATCTCATAAAAACGAACTTCGAGAAAATGTATCTCATAAAAACGAACTTCGACAAAATGTATCTCATAAAAACGAACTTCGAGAAAATGTATCTCGTAAAAACGAACTTTGGGAAAAATGTATCTCATAAAAACGAACTTCGACAAAATGTATCTCATAAAAACGAACTTTGGGAAAAATATATCTCATAAAAACGAACTTGGACAAAATATATACTTGATGGCACTACAGGGCTTTCGTACAAAGGAATTCACCTGATGAATCCTGAATCAGTGATTGAAGACAATTATGCACATATTCACGATCTCAAATGCCATGGTGACATGTATGCTTCGCCTTATATATAATTTGCAAGTGAATCTTGAGCCATGGAGGTATGTTTGAGCGAAGGACTTTCTTGAAGGTATATAGGGTCATCGACTATTTGCGCATTATTTTCGTTTGAGGCCCAAAATAAATTGCTCAAAATCGTACAAGTTGTATAACAACTAACTTGAAGTTTCAACTCAGTGCATGGGCGTCAATCCTGGGGGACAGGGGGACATGTCCCCCCCCCTACTTTTTGAAGGATGGGGGACACAATATCAAATGTCTCCCCCCCCCCTAGATTTTTGAACTCGTGCCTCATTTACAGGGCCCTATTATATTATGTACTACAATGTATCTTTTGCTATTGAACATGTATATTCTACTGCTATATTTTACTCAGGTCTTGGTACCCTAGAGAACTCCTAAGGGTGTACGAACATTTTGTTTATTCAAGACTTATTTGAGACCTTTACTTGTTTTTTTTCTTTTTATCACAATTCATAGGCAAATTGGGGATTGGCTAAAGAACTGCTGCAGTGCTACTGAGCAAGAAGCGGTTTATTGTCCGGGGCCACGCGGTGCCTACACACAATAAGCATTGGGTGAACCAAGTTTATGTCGCAACGTTCGAGAGGGCAAGGGGACTTTCCAAAAATCTTTTCCCAAAATGGTCCTGAAATCTGAATACAATAACGATTCCGAATTCTTTGAGTATGCAAGCCTCGTTGATGTTTTCATAGTGCTCTTTTGAAACATTCTCCCACTCGTTATTTTTTTTTCCAGGTGCCTTTCATGGTTATTTTGTAAGAGTCTTTTGTGTTCATAGACTCCGTTGTGTGAACCGAACTTGTGTCGCAATTACTGTGAAACGAGGGAATTTCCAACAGTTTTTCACTGGATCTGGAATATACACTCTATAAAAAAAATACACTCTCTTGAAATTTGACTAACAAATTAGTCAAAGTTGCTGTGGTCAGCTGGGTACAAGTCTGACTGTTTTCTATTGTCAAATCTAACTCTTTTAGGGACAAATGTTACCTTTCTCGGGTCATCTGAAATGCTTTCTCATAAAAAGATTGAAAAAGTAGCAAGAATATATAGATCAAATTAGGTTTTGCCCTTCACCGACGTTTTAAACACTGTATACTCAGTGTGTTACCTCCCGAGTGAAAGCTGGAAAAAATCACTCGGGTGGGACTCGAACCCACGACCTCCTGCTTTCTGCTTAAAAATTCCATCTTATAATAGTTTATGCGGTACCCGCTGCTATGTACAATGCATCAGATTCGAACCGGCCATCCGATCCCGTTAGCTCGGTGGTCGAGTGGTAAGACATCTGCACTAGAAAGCAGGAGGTCGTGGGTTCGAGTCCCACCCGAGTGATTTTTTCCAACTTTCACTCGGGAGGCAACACACTGAGTATACAGTGTTTAAAACGTCGGTGAAGGGCAAAACCTAATTTGATTTATATCACCCCGGCGCAAAAATTCCATCTTATAATAGTTTATGCGGTACCCGCTGCTATGTACAATGCATCAGATTCGAACCGGCCATCCGATCCCGTTAGCTCGGTGGTCGAGTGGTAAGACATCTGCACTAGAAAGCAGGAGGTCGTGGGTTCGAGTCCCACCCGAGTGATTTTTTCCAACTTTCACTCGGGAGGTAACACACTGAGTATACAGTGTTTAAAACGTCGGTGAAGGGCAAAACCTAATTTGATTTATATCACCCCGGCGCAAAAAATTCCATCTTATAATAAGAATATATAGCAAGTAACAGTTATTAAGGTTTTCAAAAGAAATTCAAAGTGCATTCATAAATACCTCAGACAGTTTAGCCATTCCTATTGGTCGAGAGCCCGTCACGTGGCCGGTCTTAAAGCTATAGTCCATCATTTGTAATTTGTGCATTTTGTTCGTTTGAAGCAACAAAAGTGCTCAAAATCTAAAGAAGGGTACTGAGCTGAACAACTAACCTAATGAAGTTTCAGCTCAGCTTCAGCTGTATATTCCGAGAAAAACAGCATTCTAGGATCTCAATTTCAAATCAAAAGTTGCTGAATCATGTTTTGAATTGCGCCTGAATTCAGCGTCCGAGACACGTTCTCGTTGAGCCGATTGCAGCTACGCGATGTTGCGCAGCGATCCGACGAATTATAGCAGCCGCGCGCGCGTAGGCGTCGTGCCAATGGTTGCGCGCGCTTCGCCGAATAACAAAACGAACTACTAATTTAAATTTTCCTACGGTGCGTCTTAAGAAGCACCGTTGGAATGGCCTTCTTTCGTTGATTACTCCAAAATGACAGCTTGCCAGAAAGAATAATTTCACAGGGAGTTTAGTCCCCTTACTATCTTTCAACCAAGTATGTTTTTCAACAATAATTACGCCAGCTACTTTTCGGCGAGCTGCAAATGATGGACTATAGCTTTAAACGGATGATAAAGACATGGCTAGCTGGTCTTCAGGGGCGGCGGAACTGGGGGGGGGGGCTGGGGGGGGGTTTGCAAGTGCCCCTTTTGGTTTGCAAGTGCCCCCGCTGCTGGTCTTAAACACTTTTCCAGTGTCACATAAAATGTGGACTCCTATAAAACCCAAACACTTTTCCAGTGTCACATAAAATGTGGACTCCTATAAAACCAGTGCCTCTTACCGTTTCATTGGTTGAACGTTCACAATCCTCACGTAGGCATGCGCAACACTACCAGTAAGTCAGAATTTTATAGTTCTAAATTCAAAACGCAACGCCCCAGGTGCGTTCTGCGCGACCCTCGCCTCCGGCTCGGGTAATTATCAGCACCCAGACTCTAAGCAGTCTTAAACGGAGTGATTAAAACCTCTCGAGCACACATTTATTCCCTTATTTATTTGCATATCCCGTTGGTTTAAGTTTTTTTCTCGGAATAAATTTTCTATATTTGTTTATTATATTTTTATCGAAAACAAAAACACTATACTTTATCGCCTTATAAGGCCTGTTTCAAACGTCGTGCTTATGCCGTGTCGAATTCAAATAAACTCGAATTTTATTTATTCGACACGGCACAAGCACGACGTTTGAAACCAATTTTGATTTCGGCTCGGCAGAAGACTTTAGCTCGACAGGGTCTGCCGTGCTTTTCAATTAAGTACGGCAATCGCACGGCGCGGTTTTAAACGTCGTGTTACTGCCGTGTCGAATTTAATGTCAATTCGAAGCTGGCCGGCTAACTTCGAATTGAAATTGTACTCGACACGGCAGTAGCGCGACGTTGTAAACCGTTCGCCGTTCCAATGCCGTGAACATTGTTTATAAATAGAAATGCACATGCTCGCAACGTGTGTACGAGTAAAGAAATAATGAACTAACAAAGGCATCAACAATTATGGCGACTTTATTGAAAATTTTCAAGAGTCATGGGCTGCACTCATGTAAATAGGCCTAAACCTATCCCCCCGAGCTCACGAATAAAAGTTATAACCTCAAAATATTCTGTATTAGAAAGATCTGAGAGCCATAAATTTGGGAATCGAAGAGATATGGCAATGAACATCTGGCCCAGAATTTGGGCTTCCATTTCCGAGCATTTTTAATGCAATTGGACTCGAAACTGGCGCTATTTTGAAATGTTGTGGATGGATCGTTTTTTAAGATTGCTACTTTTCCGCTTTGGGAAAATACGAGACGTCTTCATTGGATGGGATTTTCTCGAAAAGAGAAAGATTTTCTAGTATTGTTTTTAAGAAAATTGAAGTATGGGCATTTAGCATTGGTGCCTTGGACTTTTAATACAGGGGTTCATCCATAGGCAGATGAGGAATTAGCGTAACGTTCTCATCGGGCCACGACAACAAAACGACTACAATAAGGAACACCAGTAAAGCTTTCCTCCGGGATTAAGTACTTGATTAAGGATCTTGTTGAAGCAACATTTATTATTTTTCATTTTGAAAAGCTTATATTGATTAAAAGCAAAAAATCATATTTGTTGTTGAGACTGTTGGTCCGCCATGTTGGATTAATTTAAATTCGACCAGGCGTTTGTAATCAAGTTCGACTTTTGAAACCACTGCCGTGCTTACACCGTGCTAACGTCGCGCTAAATTCAATTGTATTCGACACTGCATAAGCACGACGTCTGAAACAGGCTGACGATTTTGAGAAAAATGTTACCTTTTTTGGGTCATCTGAAATGCTTTCTCATAAAAAGATTGAAAAAGTAGCAAGAATATATAGCAAGTAATAGTTATTAAGGTTTTCAAGAGAAATTCAAAATGCATTAATTTGTATATCCCGTTGGTTGAAGGGTTTTTTTTCTCGGAACAAATTTTCTATACTTGTTTATTATATTTTATCGAAAACAAAACTTTATCGTGAGACTTTTTGGGCGTTTGCAACCCTCTGAAAACGGCTTATTTTGCGCACAAATGAACCTGCCCTGCAGAGTGGAACTATTGTCTGGCAGCTAATTATTTGAATTATTAAAAGTGAATAATTTTTTTAAACTAAGAACAAAGCAATTATAAAACAAATCATTTGGGGAACGTGTCTGTAATATATTACAATTCCTGTTTAGACATTGAAGTCTGATCACGGATTCCTCTTAACTTGCTGCTGTGGTCACGTGACAGTGTGTTACCATCTTCTGGAATGTCTTTCTCAAGCTTTCTCAAAACCTCCTGCAAAATACAATACAGGAGATGTACAAAACCATTCACTTCACGAGATAATATCGATTATTTATAATATATTATCTCAAAATGTATTATTAATTCACTTCCAATGTTTATTCACATTCGAGGATCCAGACGAATGTCATACCTGTCTTTGTTCCGAAATCTGACCGTCAATGATGTCGCCTAAGATCATCATCTTCTGCCCAAGATTAATGGAAAAGGAGTCGAACTGTGGGATTGAAGAAAAGATGGAGAGTAGTACATTTGGTTGGCAGATTTTCTCATCAAAGTTTTGTGTTAAGCAAGAACGAGATTCTCTTCCATTTGGGGTACAAATTAAATGTAGACTGAACGAGTGGTTTAAGACTACCCACATCATTCCCACAAACACTGCGCCTGGCAGTCAAACGTCAAATCCGAAAATATGACTTAAGAACATTGGCAGACTATAAGTACTAACAAGCTGGAAACTTATCGCAATTAGCATAACATTTAGACTGGTGAGCATTTTTTTCGCAACGTAATTTTCTGTTCAAAAGTTCAACAACACCCCGAAATTCTGAACGTCTGTTTCTCGTAGGGAGAAATGGATTACCTTGTTGATTTCTACAGGAAACGTGTCGGTGTCACGTGACGTTATCTTGCCATCACCATCAACATCAAGTATCTGGAAAATCTGCCACAAACAGGGTGAATGTACAAGAAAATTTACAACAAACCACTGTGTGTATATCCATGGCGTCGCCAGGATTTTTCAAGAGGGGGCAAAACATATTTTTGCCAAAAAATTCCTGTATTTCTAAACACATTTTCGATTTATTAGTTTTAGAGGGGGGCAGGGACATCCCCCCCCCCCAAACCTATTAAATTTTGCACTACTGTGACTTCGCGCCTCTTTTTTTTTTTTTTTTTTTGCTTTTCCGGGGGGGGGGGGGCCATATGTATATCTGTTCTTGTTTTATAGCAACCACTAACAGATGAACTATCGGTATTTGTAGTGATTCTAAAGGGTTCTTGGCACAATCAAATGTCTCGAAAACCGCCAATCATTGGCCATAAACCTTCCTTATTCTGTCCACAGATGATGGCTTATTTCCAGGAGTTGCCCTTTTTGTACTGAAGAAAATAATTTTGAGATGTTGTCAGCACTGCCTAAAACAAAGAACCCAAGTTACCTGTTGAGCGGCATCTAAAGCTTCCTCGGTCCAGATGTCGTCTAGGTCCAGTCTTGGAAGTATCTAAAAGTGGGAAAACAAAATAGAAAAACTGTCTCAAAGTGCCAAAAGGGTACTTTGACTATTGACTCCACGTGGTGAGAGTCTCAAATTCTTAAATTAATTGTGATTGATTGGATGTAATTTGCTAAACTATACAGTTTCAAACAATCAGTACATCGGTTGAGACCTCTGAAATCACAACAGAAAGTTCATCAATGTTTCCAGTTACCGTTTCCATGACTTCGAGAAACTGCCCCTCTGTCAAAGAATCTGTCTCCTTTTCATCCATGAATATCGTCAAAGTTGCCCTAAAACATTTATAGAAAAAGGAATCTTGAAATGAGCAAATCAGCCTTTTTTTGGTTGAAACGGTTTGATTTAGTGGTAGTATTCAATACCAATTTGGGGAAATGTAAAGCTTTAAAACTCACGACGGGTCTCTGACGAAATCTAGTTCTGGATGGATATCCGTTTGAATGTCACCGTTCGTCTGGTCGTGGTATGGGAAGCTGACATCGGCCAGCGAGAGTCGCGGGTCCATCATGCCGCAGGACTCCGGGGAAGGCACGACGTAGGCCTGGTGATTCCACCAGATGTTGACTGCAACGTTGCTACCGAAGGAATTCACCTGATGAATCCTGAATCAGTGATTGAAGACAATTATGCACATATTCACGATCTCAAATGCCATGGTGACATGTATGCTTCGCCTTATATATAATTTGCAAGTGAATCTTGAGCCATGGAGGTATGCTTGAGCGAAGGACTTTCTTAAAGGTATGTAGGATCATCGGCTATTTTGCGCATTGTTTTCGTTTGAGGCCCAAAATATATTGCTCAAAATCTTACAGGTTGCATAACAACTAACTTGAAGTTTCAACTCAGTGTTTGGGCGTCAATCCTGGGGGACAGGTCCCCCCACACTTTTTGAAGGGTGGGGGACACAATGTCAAATGTCCCCCCCCCCAGATTTTTGAACTCGTGCCTCATTTACAGGGCCCTATTATGTACTACAATATATCTTTTGCTAATGTACATGTATATTCTACTGCTATATTTTACTCGGGTCTTGGTACCCTAGAAGAGTCTTTAGGGTGTACGAACATTTTGTTTATTCAAGACTTATTTGAGACCTTTACTTGTTTTTTTCTCTTTATCACAATTCATAGGCAAATTGGGGATTGGCTAAAGAACTGCTGCAGTGCTACTGAGCAAGAAGCGGTTTATTGTCCGGGGCCACGCCGTGCCTACACAAAATAAGCATTGGGTGAACCAACTTCATGTCGCAACGTTCGGGAGGGCAAGGGGACTTTCCAAAAATCTTTTCCCACGATGGTCCTGAAATCTGAATACAATAACGATTCCGAATTCTTTGAGTATGCAAGCCTCGTTGATGTTTTCATAGTGCTCTTTTGAAACATTCTCCAGCTGGGTTTTTTTTCCAGGTGCCTTTCATGTTTATTATTTGTAAGAGTCTTTTGTGTTCATAGACTCCGTTGTGTGAACCGAACTTGTGTCGCAATTATTGATTAATTGGTTTATTATTATGTCTTTTTTCGCCGCCAGCAGCGGAATTGTAAAAAAACATTTACAATGTTTAATCATTAAAAACAAAACTTTACTTTACAAGAACAGGGAAAGACTAAAATAGTATATATAAAAAATATAAATAAAAAAAAACATGAAAAGGAGAGGGTGGGAAGGGGAGAGGATGAGAGGGGAGGGGTAAGACAAGGAATATGAACAGACATAGAATTACATCATTTCAAGACCAACGACTGGATAAACATGTAATTAAATATAATCTTCACAAGACTACACATAAAAAGATTTGCATTACATTACATACAAATGGATGAGAGAGAACGAAAAAAGGTTTATGGGTAAAAAGTTTCTGGGCTTAAAAAAATGCTTTACAAAAAAAAAAAAAAAAAAGACAAAGGAATACATAACTGTCATAAAACATCAAACTCACAATAGGACAAAAATTAAGCTATGTGGGGAGTTAAGGGAAGGGGGGTGTGGGCGGGGAGGGATAACACAAATTCCCAGGATTAAAACGGATAATTATTCCAATAAAGTGATTTAATTATAAGGAGGCAATAAAAAAAAATAAAAAAAATTGTTCACTTGTTTTTAGAGTTCCATAGCCTAAGGTATGAGGAAGGTAAGCTGGGAAGGGGAGAGGGGAGGGGTAAGACAAGGAATATAAACAAACATAGAATTACATCATTTCAAGACCAACGACTGGATAAACACGGAATTAAATATAATCATCACAAGACTACACTGTGAAACGAGGGAATTTCCAACCGTTTTTCACTGGATCTGGAATATACACTCTATATAAAAAAAAAAATACTCTCTTGAAATTTGACTAACAAATCAGTCAAAGTTGCACCCAGCTGAGACCCTTGCTGCGGTCAGCTGGGTACAAGTCTGACTGTTTTCTATTTTCAAATCTAACTCTTTTAGGGTCAAAACAGACGCTATCATTAACTAATACCGGCATTACTTTTGAAGTTGTAAAACTTGTATCAGGCCTTTTTTGAAACAATAGTTTAAATAAATGCTTTGAATGATCACACAATTAAAGCACTTTTGTACAAAAGCAGGCTTGTTACTGCAATTGAGCATATCTATTTATCAGACGGTTATGTTTGGTGTAAAAAGTAACGCTCGATGATTCACTATTCACAGTAACCGTACATTTTCCACATGCCTTTACATGCACATTGCTTTTCCTTGATCATTTTCTGTGGTTTCATAATAGGCCAATATATTGGACCACTCTATTGAGCTAATGTGTTGTCTGTGCTAATGTGTTGTCTTTGTTATAAAAAAAAGTGAAAGTGACTTTCCACCAAAATACAATAAAAAGTTGTTATCAAATCTTAATCGATCCTTCATCAAACCCAATCGGAAGTATGAATTTGATTTTTTGATGCAATTCATGAAATCATGAAATCAGTGGTCTTTGGGTGTGTTTTTTAACTGGCATAGGCCTACTTATAGTAAACAGCATGGAATTAAAGATAAACTTTGTGTTGATTCCATTAACATGAGTGTAGGCTTATTCACAACACATTGCAGAAATATCAAGAAAAATATTGACAGTGAACACAAATGCGAAATAAGTAACATGCCATACAAAATGTTTTTGTACTGTATCTTCTGACCATTTGAACGGTAGGTAGATGCAGTCGCCAGCTTGCATTTTCGCTTCATGGAACTCCAGGTTTCTCATTCCAGGGAACTTGTTCAAGTCGACTCGTTCCACGTCTACACTCGAGTAGAAGCCTTCTGGATGGTCGAACACAATCTTTAAAATGAAGGGAGACCGTGGAGCTATTAATTAAAATAATCAATTTATAATGCTTTAACTTGTTCCAAAGAGCATAAAGCTTTGTGGTGATCGCCTTCCTTTCAAAAAAAAACAGTATTGAAAAAGCTAAATGCACACCTGACCTATTCAAAATTGATGCATTTTTTTTTGGGGGGGGGGCCAAAGAATACCATTTATAATTGTTAACATTTGAAACATTTTGATGGCAGTAACATTATTTAACGTATTTAAGTGCATATACTCCGGAAAAACCAAGCAAGCCTGAATGTAAAAACTCAAAGCAACTGTCAAAACTCAAAATTCGTCCCTGAACAAAACTACACATCAGGAGGCTTTTTATTCCTAATTATATCCAGGGTAGCACTCCACTCCTGGTCTGGACCCCTCCCACGCCAGTTTTCACCTTAAAACCACGTAGACAATCGTCATACAAATCGACGCTATCCGTCTGGGGTTTTGACACTAGACAGCGTCGATCTATGCTTGAGTCAACATGACATTAAAAAAAACTGAACCTCGGCAAGCAGCCTTTCATATGTCATTCACCGGTCAGGTGTGTGTCTGAACTGTTGATGTTTACCTGTTGTCTGTAGCGGGTGTAGTTGACGAGAAGGAAGTCTTTCTGGCCCCTGAACAGACAGTTGATAATGTCCACGTAGTCGATGTGTACGTGGGACTTGGTACCTCCGCTACTAAACCAGAGCATCTGTCCACATAGAAAAGAATGTCATTAATGTTGTTCGTGAAAACTGCACCACTGCGGGGCGAAGGATCCTTTAGTTTTCGCCGCAGAGACAACAAATTTTCAATAAAAGCATATTATGATCATTTGCTTTTCGTGCATTGTTTTCGTACTAAGTATAACACCACTGTTTAGTAACAGTATACGATTAAGTTTTTTTTTTATAATGATTGAGTAGGTTACGTTTTGGAAAATTGCCTTGCCCTGTCAGTTGGTTTGTTTATTGGTTGGTGGTTTTGCTTGTTTGTCGGTCGATCGCTTCGTTGGGCTTGGTCTGTCCGTCCGTCACTTTGCCAATTATTAATCAGTAGGTTAGTTCTGAACATCTGCAATACATCATCTTGTTCTGTCAAGATGAATTTGTTTTCTCTTACAAAATGATCCTCCAAACTTACTGTTTCCAGCAAATTAGCAGTGACGTTAGTACAATGCAAAGATGGCGGGATCAGCACGTCTTTCCTGGAATAGATCAAAAACACCTTTGTCATAGTTTTCTCAAAATATTCTCCATTTCATTGATCAACACCAACTGACTAACTATTGTAATCACAAATGATCGACAAAATTATGCATGGTTATGAAGAATGAGATGAATAAAAATTCAGGAAAATAAAGCGATGGCAATCTTTACAATACACAACGATGGCCCTTTAAAATATCGGAAGACTGTGCTGTCGTGCCAACCACACCTTTGTAACGAAAATCATAGCAGTCTGAACTTTACAAATATTTTTCTGTACATGCATTAGAAAATGAAGATATTCTAAAGTTATGGAAGAGACTTGTCTTTTTGTGTACATTAAAGTCACAGCACTCACTTTAAGAAATCTGGGACTCTTGCGACAAGGTACTCATCGGTGGTTTGGTATCTGTCCAGGAATTCAGCGAAGGGCATATCCATCCTCGGTAACTGTCTTTCCTCAACCTTCCGCATCTCCACTCTGATCAGCTGCTGGGATTCGGGCAAGCTCTTCAGGTACTCGTCGGTCCATTTCTGGAAGGCTGGCGAACGCCTCGCTCCTTGTTTGATGATGACGGGGACGGAGGGGTAGACATAGCTGCGGAAGAACTCGTAAGGGGAAGGGAAGTCCTGGATGACTGAGACGGGGAGACGGGTAGCCTCGGAAGCCAATGGTTTGAGATGACCTGGTGGTAATGAGGTGGGTGGGGAGGAGGATTGAGCATCCTCGGCACCTGACTGATGTAAGGATACCATGAGGCAGATGATGACGGAGGGGATCTTAGTAGACTTCATTGTAAAGTCTTTAAGTTAGCCTGAATCGATGTCCCAAAGTTCTTGGGACTTTAAATCTGAGTTTAAACGATTATTTACACAGAGCAGATTTATGCGCACACTACCAGGTCGTAAATGGTCGGTAACGGTCAGAGTGAGTCCCTTGGGTGGAGCTACCCTCCGCAAACGGAGCCATTATATATACCAGCGCCGCGAGTTACGGCAGGGTTTAGGCCTATGCACGTTGAACCCGTGACAGCCTGCTAGTCCCCACAAAAGGGCACTTCCATACCAACTTATTAGGTGGTGTTAATGTTAGATGGGCGGAGAATTGCAGGTGTAGGTGCAGTTTCTATACTTACTTTTGCAACTGCCAAGTAGAGCATGACTGCGCGTGGCTGATTCCGTGGGTGGCATTAAATAAAAGTATAGCCACAAGTCAAGTCCACATCATACCAGGCTTCAGGATGGAACCGAAGACAAGTCTAGTCGCTGCTTTCGTTCTGTGTCTGCTGCTTGTTTCTCTTCAATCAACGGGTAGGTTAATTAATTTTCTTATTATGAAACTGATGGAGCACCTCATCATTTTACTAGTTTTTTTTTTATTTCTTCGTAAGGGTGCCAGGGTTGTTTATTGGGTTGGTGGTTTGTTTGTTTATTGTTGGGCTGTTTGGTTGTTTGTTTGTTGTTGGGTTGTTTGTTTGTTTATCTATTTATTTTGGCCATTTGTAAAACAGGACATCGTTTTACACTAAGACAGTATCGGCAACCATACATAAATTGCACAAGAATTGCAACACCCAATATGTGGTACTCGGATCCTGCCAATTGCATCACACGTTGCCGCAACTTCAAGCAAATGCATAACGGCATGAGGTGTTGCGTGTTAGTACTCGGGTTCAAGGCGGACACAGAACTACCAAATTGTAGACAGGGGCGCGGCGACAAGAGGACTCGAGTATTTTTATTTTGTTCAAAAAGGGGAAAGGGATTATTATTACCGGGTATAGTATCGTACGCTATTTCCACATTGTAATATCAAACTTATACAATTTATAGGTATGTGTAGCTGATGATACGCAAAGTTTATATTTATTTCCTGAAAA
This sequence comes from Patiria pectinifera, assembly GCA_029964075.1. NCBI lineage: Eukaryota > Metazoa > Echinodermata > Asteroidea > Valvatida > Asterinidae > Patiria > Patiria pectinifera. The sequence continues at coordinate 12,093,186 of CM057146.1, read as the reverse complement.
TTTCTGACAAAAAAGTGTCGTCAGCCCTCCGAATAATGAAAAAAAATGGGTGGGTTGGGGAGGGGGAGGGATGATGGCCCCCGTTTGCACCCCCACCCCCCCCCCCCGATCCGGCAACGACTCGAGTTGTTTGAACATGGGTATCTATGCGCGATTGGAGTGATTACAAACAATATGATTGCTGATGGGAAATATGGAGCTTCTTAAATACGATCGGCGCGGACTCAAATTACATCTAATAGCTGAAGTTTCACACCAGGAAGTCCTTTGCAGCTGGGAAATTAAAAAGATATTCTGAATTTTTCTTCCGAAAAGATTTATGAAGAACTGTACTTGGATGTTTACGCCTCCCAATTGTTCAACTCTTTCAGATGCATGCCGTAGAGGTCGAGGTGGCGGAGGAGGACCGCGTGAGTACTTTAAAGACGTTTAGCTAGGGTTTACGAATTTCGGGTGTTATTCAAAGCTATACAATTATGTTTTATTATTTAATTTTAAATGCCTAAAATGCGTGGCTTTCACAATTATTTATTTAAAAATGTTATGTTTCGTATTCAGTTACCTATAGGGATTCATCGGGAAACTAATATCAATGCTTGGATGCGCTTCAACATGACATTTAAAACTGCGCAGTTCAAATATCAGTACCCGGATGTCCTTGTTGAGAATACCAAATAGGCCTACTTACCGAATTAATACATTTTATTTTTAATTGGTTCATTCTAGATTTGATTTTCTTTCCTCTTCGGAGGAAATGATTACGCCCTTTCCCTATAAACACAATCATGGATCAAGCTAAAGAGGGTAAATCTCCGAAGAGAGTCAAGCTACAGTATTGATGTGATGTTTGTGATGTAATTTATCAACTTTGATGACCCACCCACTGAAACAAGAATACATTTTCAAAAAGTCAGGGGAAAGTAGCCAGGAAATGCCTCAGATGGCACTACAGATCATCTAGATCAATTTTTTTTTGAGATGAGCAAATGTCCAAAACTTTTCACTACGATAGGGCCAAATTTTGACGATTTAATTTTGACGATTTATGTAAAGTTCATCAAGTGGCATATACTGGTTAAACTTGCAGTTGTGCAGTGCTCCAAAATTTGATTTGTACATGTTACGAAGAACGAAATTCCCTATAAACACATGCACATCTATTTCTGTACAAATATTGATAGTGTTGGGGGAGTGGCTTTTTGGTTACATTAATTTGGGAGGGATTGGATTAAATCCTGGATCCACATCTGTAGTTCTGCCAAGTTGCCATCTCTCACGCATTGGCGTAAGACTCACACATTTCAGGTTGTTCTCATGCTCTAACGCCAACATAGAATTTCTCAAAAAGATAATTGACTCCAAACTTGAAAATGATATTTAAATGATGATAGCTCCGCAAAAAAAAGTTAAAGTGGTCAGAAATTGCCTCAGATCGCACCACAGAGCATCTAGAATCCAAACTTTTTCGAGGCCCTTAAGCGGGCCTGAACCCCACGCCGCATGGGTGTCGCCACGATTTTTCTAGAGGGGGGCAAAACATATTTTTGCCAAAAACATGCCTCTATTTCTCAACACATTCTCGATTTATCAGTTTTAGAGGGGGCAGGGATATTCCCCCCCCCCATTAAATTTACACCACTATGACTTCGCGCCTCTTCTTCTTTTCTTTTTTCCTTTCTTTTTCCTTTCTTTTTCTTTTTTTCTTTTTTTCATGCTTTCCGGGGGGGGGGGGGGGTCCGCTCATAAGTCCGACGCCTCATAAGTCCGACAAAATCGTATCCCCTAACCAAATAAAGCCCATAAGTCCGACGCCTCATAGGTCCGACGCCTCATAAGTCCAACGCCTCATAGGTCCGACGTACGCCTCATAGGTACGACGCCTCGTAAGTCCGACAAATTAAACGCCTCGTTTTTCCGTTGTCGGACTAATAAGGCGTCGGACTTATGAGGTGTCGGACCTATGAGGCGTCGGACTTATGATACCCCCCCCCCCCCCCCCTCGCGACGCCCATGCCTCGCCGTTAGGGCTTCGCGCTACGCATCAACTGAGCTCCCTACCCTGAGATGTGCCTGACCATTGTTAGCTTCCTACGGGCAGTGGCGTAGCCACCGGGGGGCTAGGGGGGCGACCGCCCCCCCCCATGAAACCTTGTCACCCCCAGTCGCCCCCCACTGAGATTTTGAGTTTCTAAAAAAATTATCATTGATCTAAATCTAAATAGTCGCGAATGATCCACATGATGACCACTGAGAAACGACCCTTCGACCGGCGACCGCGGACCAGTAAGCTGACAACCGGCGTGACATAGCGCATAATGATAATCTAAAATGCGTATTAACAACCACAGCACTGCTCGCTCACACCACGGAACACGTATTATAGACAGGTGGTCCGTGGGTCACACAGTTTCAGTCAGCGATATCGCGCGAATCGGCCACGCACAAACTTTTTCCTCCATTCATATAAACTAAATAATAATAAAAGACCAATTAAAATTCCTTGAAATCAGTGGCGTAGCCACTGGGGGCGGCCCCCATGAAACCTGTCGCCCCCAGTCGCCCCCCACTGAGATTTTTAGCCTCTTAAAAATTATCATTGATCTACATGACGCCATGGGCGTCAATCCTGGGGGGACAGGGGCACTGGTCCCCTCCTACTTTTTAAAGGGTGGGGGACACAATATCAAATGTCCCCCCCCCCCCAGATTTTTGAACCCGTGTCTCATTTACAGGGCCCTATTATGTATTACAATGTATCTTTTGCTTAGAAAATATTGGTTAAAGTGGTCAGAAATTGCCTCAGATAGCAACACAGAGCATTTAGAATCCAAAATTTTTCGGGGCCCTTAAGCGGGCCCCGAACCCCACGCCTATAGCTCAGCATTCTGGTAGCTGGTTCAATGACTCCAACCTCGAAAACAATGTTCACAAAATTTTCTTATGCCTTTAGCTGAAAAAACCTCGGAAATTATGTTTAAAGTATTATCTTTTGTGCTCCGATAATTATTGGTTAAAGTGGTAAGAAATTGCCTGAGATCACACCACAGAGCATCGAGAATCCAATTTTTTTCGGGGCCCTTAAGCGGGCCCCAAAGCCCACGCCTATAGCTCAGAATACCGATAGCTGATTCAATGACTCCAACCTCGAAAACGATGTTCAAATAATTATCTTTTGCTAAGAAAATATTAGTTAAAGCATGGAGGAAAGTGGTAAGAAATTGCTTCAGATCACACCACAGAACATCTAGAATCCAATTTTTTTCGGGGCCCTTAAGCGGGCCCCGAACCCCACGCCGTAAGGGCTTCGCGCTTCGCGCTCGCATCAGTTCTGATCAAGGTATCCCCCCCCCACTTTTGAGGAGCGATTGACGCCCCTACATGACGCCCCCCCCCCCATGAAATGTTCCAACGCCCAGCGCCCCCACTGAAAAATTGCTGGCTACGCCACTGCCTACGGGCCTGAATCGCACCCTACTTCGAAGGGCGCATAATCATCAGTGACGATGAACACCTACAATCCGAACTGAAGCACCTCAATAAAGTGCTTAAAGACAGTGGGTACAGACCTAAAAATCAAAGCCTCGCACCGAATACGAGCAAGTCTCAGACCCTGAATACACGCGACATGCCGGTTGCCATCCTTCCGTACATTGGCCATGCATCACACAAGATCCTAGTATCCTCCGTGAAGCCAATATTAAGGTCTACTACCGAACCCGCAATTAACTTGAAATGAAATTGTACACCCACAAAGACAAGCACAACCCGAGAAGTCAAGCAGGAGTTTACCGAATTCCTTGATCATGTGGCAAAGTGTACATTGGCGAGACCGGCAGAGACCTCACTACCAGGCTTGTAGGCACTTTAGATGAAAATTTGTTGTTGCTCTTTTGTTTTTAAAATGTTTACAGGATGAAAGGGCAGGTCAATTGCATTAAAACCTTTTTAAAATTTTTAAAATGGCACCTTCCGTTACGGAGATACGGACGTTTTTGTTTCACTTTTTGTCAATGGCAAAGGAGTCCAATGTCAAAGGTCAATCTTTTTATTGTCTTTGTTTTAAGGGTGGCACCGTTGAATTCACATGAAAAAGCACTTATTGGCTTATAACTTTAATTATATTTATTGCATGTACATGAAACTTTCAGAATATAATCTTCATATGCCAAGCTGTCTTTTCGGCACATAAAATCAAAACAATTAATTAGTCCTGCATCTTATTTGCATATTAATTAATTAAAATTAGCAAACTTGTGCGCTGTTAACAAGATATACGAGGTACACATTATTAAATATTCCCACAATGTTAAAGAAAAAGTGCCTTACTTGTTCTCATGTTTAAAAAATCACAACCTTATCAATTAATTGCTTCTAATTAGAAAATGTAATCAATCGGATAAGCTAGAAAGCACAGCCAAAGATACGCAGGCCTGCATGAATGTGTACGAACGCTTAAAACTTCGAATGGGAGATATACTGCCTTTTTGTTTGTCAAATGTAACACAACCGAGCCTGTAATTTGAATATAATTATATCAACGAGCTATTAATTTATGATAATTAACCATAAGACTTCTGATTACAGTACACATCAGCTGGGAATTGAGGAATAGAACTTATGAAAGTTGCAGTTTATATACCAAAAACTAACCCCCCCAAAACACTACCCATGTTCAAGTAGGAATGACATGTACATGATCATGATGAATTTTATAGCGGAATATAGCCTTCGGTTTTATGATTTTCGGATAATAAATACGCGGAGAAATATTTGGGGCGAACTGACAATGGGGCAACATGGCTGTTACTATAACGGCAATGAATATGGGGCGAAGTGGTTGATAGTCCATTTTGGGGGCGAAGTAGATGACTGGAATGGTCTCGTCACAAACGGTGAAAAACACAGTCACTTTACATCTTTTGTTTTTCATTTACACTAAAATATAAGCTAGTGCCCTTTTCACTATCCCCGGTGAACATTTTCACTGAAATAAAGCTCCGCAATTGGACGCAGACACGGACGAAACGATCCAAGCATTAAAGCAACATTTGTCCCACGGCACGGGGCCACGGCACATTGCATGCCACGAGGCCCAGTGACGGGCCGACCAATGCAGCGCATCCAGGCAGGCATGCAGTGGAAAGCCAAGGTGCGCCGTGTGCACGCACACTGTACACACACACTACGTGCGTACAGGCAACTCTCCAAAAGTGCCATCATTTTCGTTTCCCTTTTCGTTTACTTTTTTCAAATCGTAGATCGTTGTCATCTATATCAATATAAAGCTTGAATATCAATGTTTTACACACACCTTGTTCCCTGGTAAATAATATGAATTTTAATCTAGAAAAACGATGTTGAAATTGTCAAAACTTCGTATCTCCACTCTTTGTGAACCGATCGACCAAGAACACACACCATGTGAAAGCACGTCTTCGGATCTATTTGGAAAAGCTGACAATGAAGCTCTCCAGCCAATCAGAACGCCCGGTTTCCCTCCGGAAAATTTCACCCCGGAACCGAGTGCAGAAGTGCCGCGAAAAGCGGTGCCACGTCATGACCTTCAAGATCGGCACGAGAAGGTGATCGCGAAGTATGGGCACCGCGTTACTTCTGTCGCCATAAAACCAGATCTACGAAGAATTTGACAATGAATTTCAACATTATTATGCAGTGGCGTAGCCAACGGGGGGGGGGGGACCGCCCCCCCCCATGAAACCTTGTCGCCCCCCACTGAGATTTTGAGTTTCTAAAAAAATTATCATTGATCTACATGACGCCATGGGCGTCAATCCGGGGGGGGGGGGCAGGGGGACATGTCCCCCGCCCCACCTTTTGAAGGGTACGTGGGGGACACAATATCAAATGTCCCCCCCCCCCCATTTTTGAACTCGTGTCTCATTTAAAGGGCCCTATTATGTACTACAATGTATCTTTTGCTTAGAAAATATTGGTTAAAGTGGTCAGAAATTGCCTCAGATAGCAACACAGAGCATTTAGAATCCAAAAATTTTCGGGGCCGGCCCTTAAGCGGGCCCCGAACCCCACGCCTATAGCTCAGAATTCTGGTAGCTGATTCAATGACTCCAACCTCGAAAACAATGTTCACAAAATTTTCTTATGCCTTTAGCTGAGAAAACCTCGAAAATTATGTTTAAATTATTATCTTTTGTGCTAAGATAATTATTGGTTAAAGTGGTAAGAAACTGCCTCCGATCACACCACAGAGCATCGAAAATCCCAAAAAAAAATCGGGGCCCTTAAGCGGGCCCCGAACCCCACGCCAATAGCTCAGAATACCGATAGCTGATTCAATGTCTCCAACCTCGAAAACAATGTTCAAATAATTATCTTTTGCCAAGAAAATATTTGTTAAAGCATGAGTTAAAGAACATCTAGAATCCAATTTTTTCGGGGCCCTTAAGCGGGCCCCGAACCCCACGCTGTAAGGGCTTCGCGCTTGCATTAGTTATGATCAAGGTATGTCCCCCCCCCCCTACTTTTGAGAAGCGATTGACGCCCCTGCTTGACCCCCCATGAAATGTTCCAGCCCCCCAGCGGCCCCCACTGAAAAATTGCTACGCCACTGTTATTATGGCATTCAATAATACCAAGTTGCAAGTTTGCAACACTCTTGGCTCACAGCCAACCGACACACCTGCAGCGAACAGGACACTCAGCGGGCATCCAGGCTCAACACAATGCCCAGGGCTCACAGCCAGGGTGACCGTAAGGTCAGAGCCGAATTCTGCTAAATGCGCATCAAAATCTGTCAGATTTATCAAAAATCTGCCAAATTTAACTACTCGAAAATCACTATAAACACTTAAAATCACATGCAAATTGGTAGTATTGCCTAATTAAGATTCAAATTACATAATAAACAATCTAGTCGTCACATAAAGATGTTGGTAAATTTTGGGCAAAACACGGAGATCCGGCCACGACGAAGTTCGTTTCCCAGTAAACCTGAGCACCTAGACCAGCCAACCTGTCCCATTATGCAAGGGTTTGTTTGAAAGGATTGAAGCTTTATTATACAAAATGTACAATTTTTTGTTCAAATTTGCTGTTTTTCTGTCAAGTAACCATTTTTGCAGAATTCTGCCAGAAATCTGCCAAAAAAAATCTATTCTGTCAATTTTTCTGTCAAACTCGTTTTTTTTTTACAAAAATTCTGTCAAAGTTAGCCGAAATCGACGAAAACGGTCACCCTACTCAAAGCCAACTGACACACTCGAGCGAGCATGGCATCCCACTCTAACACAATGCCCAACAGACAACCAATCAGAATCCACCAATACAACCATTCCCAATCCTAACTACTTAGCCAAAGTTGACAATAAGCAGGACAAGTTCTTTTCAGAACTAAATATCTCTAAGCAGTAGTTACCACATGGTGTTACCGCAAACCGAAACGATACTGACACAAAGTACACAGTGATGAAAATGTCTTGGAGTTATTTAACTCAAATCACTTGAAGTCTATATATCTTACAGAAATCTTTAAGAATGTTTTTCATTGCTCGACTGTTGAAACATAATACTTATTAATAAATACTAGTGCCGTATGCGATGTGGGAAAGACGAACTTTATGTCGAGTATTGGCGTCCATTCTTCCATAAATAAGGCCAAAAAAAAAATACTCGTCTCTGGTCAGCGCGCGCGTCGATTTTATTCATGCGCGTTAACCTTTTTTTCTTTCTTCAAATTAACACGGACGCTACAACAGCGCCCTCAATTGCCGCACCTCCTCAAATTTGTGTACCAAGGAGCACCAAGGCAAATGATGAAGGGCACCAAGGCAAATTGTGGAGGACACCAATGTATAATGAGGACACAAAAAAGCAAAATGTCTGTACTATTCAAGCTTGAAAAAAAAGAGCCACCCCCCCCCCCCCAAAAAAGCGTCGCCGCACCAGTTCCAGAACTTCCGTTTGAGCAGAGACCGTTTTTTTTTTTGGCCTGAACACGTCTACTTTTTTAAACTGCATTAGTCCTCATCGCGTGGTCCCCACGGAACTTGTGAAGCCAAGAATGCAAGTCGAAAGGAACACAAATAAATACCCCCCCCCCCCCCACACACACACACACAGCCGCTTAGTCTAGGCATAGAATGGGGGTACTTCCAGTTCTCGTGTACTGAAATTACAACGTCGCACACTTATGTCAACTAATGCTCTTATTTTAACCATAGTTAATTTCCTGGGCTGAAATTCGGACTTAATGTAGCGGTACGCCATTAAGGAGGTCCGCTCAAATGATTAGATTTAAGTACGCCAAGAACAACCCAACAAGACAGACAAAACCAAAACACTAGGAGTCGTCAAATTATGTTTGGTCTCATGAACTTGTTACAGATTACTTGTTTACAAAACAATTACGATAGTTCTGGATCTGAATCTTAATCTAACTCACAAAACATGTGTTACAAAAATCATGTAACTTAGATTCAACTTCCAGCTCTATAAATTGTAATAACGTTGCCAATGATAAATTATAATCACAAGGTTTGTATTTCTAAAGTTGCCCCGGTTCCTAATTAAGATTTCCAGGTTCCTAATATTCTTGGTTCTAATATTTTAATCTGGTTCCCGAAGTTCCTAATATTTCCAGGTTCCTAATATTCTTGGTTCTAATATTTTAATCAGGTTCCCAGTTTACAGGTTCCTAATATTCGTGGTTCCAACATTTTAATCAGGTTCCCGAAGGCCTGTACGGCTGTGTAGTGAACTAGGCCTCCAAATTGCACACTTTGGTGTGCAGGCAGAAAAGGGCTGATATTCGCGCGTTCACGGCACTGAGGGCGCGTTTGTAATTTTTTTTCTGGGCTGTGTGCCGACTGTACGGTGCCTCGTAAAGGACGTGTCACTACATTAATATCCCTTTTATGAAACTCTTCCATTTGGAAATTCCTAGTTTTTGAGTAAAATCCATATATCTATTTCGTGAAAAAAAACTTGTGGGGTACCAAAACGGTACCCCGCAAGTCGGTAAGCATTCCTTGTGGGGTACCTCCCATTGTTCCGGTACCCCACAAGGCAGTGGTTGTATGTACACGAATGGCTGTTAACAATGTTTGGGTAAACGAGCTTTTTTGTTATTTCAGCTTGACAAAACTTGGGGAAAAAAGGAACTTTCCATTTTCGTTGTTCATTCAACAGATTTTTTTTTTAATAATTGGTTTCCCATTTATTGAAAAACTGGATTTTCCAAACATTGCAAATTCGAAAAACTGGGGAGAAACTGTTGTTTTTTGTCTAAATTATTATTGTTATTTTAACTAAACTTACAGTGCATTATTTATGTTTTTAATAACCAACTGTTGTTTGTATTTTCTCCTTTAAAAAAAAACCCACGAAGCAATCACCACTTTGGTTCCCGGGACCTGCCCCTCTGACAAAATGGTGTATGCAGACGCTTTATCATCCGGTAAGGTAGTCAGCTGGACTGAACCAAGGGCTCGTATTAGAGGCAAAAGCGAGCAAATAAGGCGAGTACATTTATTCAAAACAAAATATGACAGCAACTCTTTAACTTCAAACCATGGGAGTAATAACGGGTCGAATGTAGCTTGAGTAACTCTAGCTGACATGCTCATATTTATTCACATGCTATATATGTGAATGAATATGAGCATGTCAGCTAGAGTTACTCAAGCTATGTCGAATGTGGGCGCGTAGTCCTACTTTGCGTAAGTTTAAGTCTTTTTGCTGTCAGGTGACATCTTTAAGGGTAAGGAGACTTCTTTCCTTTGTCAGCTAACGGCATCTGGCCAATCAGATCCCTTCAGTCGGGACAATCCGACCATTCAATAAACAAACATGGCGGTGCCCATAGGAGCAAATGCAAGTGGCCCCCACTTTTTCCACTGGGGTTCCCCCACACTTATTGGGTCCGGCAAAAAAACTACAACCATACATAGTAGTCTGGTTGTGTACGCTCGGCCAAACATAAACAACAGAAAATCTTGTCTACTACTCTCACTGCATGGAGTTGTCAGTCATCCACTGCTTGCAACTCTAGGAACCCCGTCCCTAAACGGTACTGCCCAGCCCATTGGGCAGAGGGCTGAGTTAGATTGGTTAAATTACGCTGACTTCAAACTTGAATTAAATGAATAGTTACAAGTATATGAAATGTTCATGCAATTTGTTCTCGCACTTAATACTAAATCTAAACGTTTGATAAACTTTGGATTTAGGAACCGTTGAAAATGGTTAAACATCAGAAAACATGTTCTAAATTTGAAAACAGAAGAAACTTTACAAGAGCAGGAGTATGTATTTGAAACAAAACAACATTTCTTCCTATAATTCTAAAGACTTATGTTAAAAAAAATCAGGGGAAAGTGACCAGGCATCCGGCGCCTCAGATTGCACCACAGAGCATCTAGAATCCAAAATTTTCCGGGGCCCTTAAGCGGGCCCAAACGTGGTTTGATTTTTTTCGTTCGATGTTCCATTCAAAAGTGAATAAAAACAAATTTGTTGGAGAGATCGAAGAGAACACCAGACAGTGCATCTTGAAGTTGAAGCGTAAGTATAATGCTCTGTGAAAGAGTGCAGCTACAACCCCGGAAGTAATTAAAAACCGCGGAGATTTTTCGTAAGGGGACATTTTTTTTTCAACGACAGCAATAAGATTTTGATATTATAGATTCAAATCCATTAATTCAAAATAAATTCTTTATTCAATAGCTTTTATTATGGTAAGTTGTATGGTTGTCAAAAGGAAAAGAGTAAAAATAAACAAACTAAATAACAATTAATGCAAGCATTCACGATACCTACTTTTTGAATGCTAAATGTAATAATAAATCATGGAAGAATCATCTGCCCAAGCCCGTTAATCTAACATTGGTCATTTCAAAAACGAAGGCTCCCAATATCTATTCGTATTATTTTAAGCGCACGTTGTAATCGACTAAAATGCCGACACTGTGTAAAATAGTATCCGCCGAGCACAATCCGTTTTCGTTTTGTACACAGATAATAGGCACGCTAACCTTGACAAATTACAGATCAATTAGCCCAAGTACAAGTAATTCTACCTCCGTGGTACAACCGAATGCTATTGTAATTATTTGCACTAGTTAGTTTGGGATGGGAAGGCTCTGCTCAAACACAAGTTGCATTCCGAAAGTTAACCGATCATTCGATGCGAAACGTCCCGCTCTCCGGAGCTCCGCCACTGTGTACTGATCGCCAAAAGTCCTGTAACGTGACGTACCTGACTTGTGGCGCGGCGACGTAAGCATAAATTATCATAAGTGGTACTGTTGGAGTTGTGTTACTGGCGCTACCGGCAAACACATTGAGCTGTAAGTTTTCAGACTATTTTGCTGTTTTTTTCCCAAAATTTTCGCTGTTTGGGAACAATTTAAGGGGTCTGATGGAATTTCATGAATGTGTAGATCAATCCAGGGTAACTGTCTCTCTCATTTGTATTCTCTTTACCGGTTTTGTGGGGGTCTTTTTGTCCTCGCGTGGGTATGTACACTATGCTACTTAGTCAGGTGGCATATGGTCGGAATCGTGACCGACTGGTCCAATTTAGCACCAAACTTGGCAGATAGATTCTTATAGCCCTAGAGAAGATATTTAGAAGGGGTGACACCTGAAATTCTTTTGGGAAGGGTGCCTAATTTGCATAAATCGTTAATCCCTGCCGTGTAATATATTTATTCCCATATATGGGTATATTTCTATTTTTTTACTTTTTTGAAAAGTGTATTTTGGTGATTCTACTTGCATATTCTTACTTCAATAACATTTTGTAAATAATATAAGTGATCGAATATTTAGGAGGACATAGTAAAGAACCAAAATTGCTATTATTTTACCCTAAAATTGCGCGCATTTACCTTTTCCTCAGATATCATCAACTAGTCTCGCCAAATGTGGGTATTGATGAGCTTCAAATTCACAAAGTTACTTACTGGCATAGTTACCCTAACAAAAATAAGTGGGAAATCAAGTGCAAATTTATAACATCTTGATGTTTAGCCCAAAAGACCAAAAAAAGGGGAGAAAATGTGGTGTCCGTAAATTGGGCTAGTACGGGAAGGGTAACGTGGGGACTTGAACAAGTTCAACGAAATCCCCCTAAATAAGAGATTATTGTTGTTTACAATAATTTTGTCTACGCCAAAACGTTTTCTCAACAATAATTTTGGGAATTTCCTTGAACTTGTTCCAGTGTTCCATGTTAGGCAACCCTTCACCTAATTGTTAGCCTAATTTATGGACACCTCGTTTTTTCCCAGTTTTTGTTTTTCTGGGCTAAATATCACAATGTTATCATTGACAATGATAACATTGTTTTTTTGTTCACATGATTTTGCATAAGGTTTTAATTGGGTAGCTGTACCAGTAAGCTACTTCGTGAATTTGAACTTCATCAATGCTAATGTTTGGCAAGACTAATTGATGATATCTGGAGACAAGGTAAATGCGCGCAATTTTAGGGCATAATAGCAACCATTTTGGATCGTTGATATGTCCTCATAATTATTCAGTCACTTATATGCTTTGGAAAATATTATTTAAGTAAAGATATGTACGTAGAATCCCCAAAATACACTTTTCAAAAAAATAAAAAAATAGAAATATCCAAATATGGGAATAAATATATTACAAGACAGGGATTAACGATTTATGCAAATTAGGCACCCTTCCCAAAAGAATTTCAGGTGTCACCCCTTCTCAATATCTTCTCTAGGTCTATAAGAATATATCTGCCAAGTTTGGTGCTTTGGACCAGTCGGTCACGATCTTGACGAAAATTAGATCTAAGCCACCTGACTAACTGTGACGCCGTCACCAAAGTATGACAAATCGGTGGAGCGTTTGTATGGAGCCTTTGGAGGGGTACCCGTAATTCAACGCTCCACTCAGTAGAGCTAAGTTGCAATACTGGGCACAGACCGCAAAGGAAAATCGTGATTTCTACCCCAAGAATTTGTTGAAAATTGCAAAACGGGTGTCATTAAGTTAAGAAAAGTCTGCTTGTGATTGTAAAGGCGATTTTTGAGCAATAAAAAAACATTTTTGACTCCGATCAAAACAAAACAGGGGCTCTACACTTCACGATCGCCATCGTCAGACCCCCTATGCAATTCTACCTACACTACAGTCGTTTTCCTAGTTCGCGATAGCAAACATCATTCACACGCACTAAAAAAATATATTCACATTGAGTGGCACTATCCGTCTTCCGTAGTGCAGAGAGCTTTCAAACATTTCTTTTTATACCACTGTTTCAATAAGTCTGAACTTTGTGGGTACGAGTGTGCCAGTCCTAGCTGGAGTTACCCAGCCCTAAATTTTATCACTTTGGGTTGTCCTAAATGACAACCCAATGATAAAATTTAGGGCTGGGTAACTCCAGCTATGCCAGTCCATACCATTTGTATAAAAGTTATGATAAAAACAGTTACGATATTATAATAAGTAGATTTGAAATGAAATGAGGTTTAAATGAAAGTGCTGGCTCACGCAGTAATTTGGGGCATCTGTGGATATAGCCCCATAAATGTGGCCTATTTACTGGACTGCCTCCGTAAACATAGGCATACAAAAACGTGTCGCACTTTGCCAAATTTTGATTTTCACATTTAGGCTTAGTTTGTAGGGTTTTTTTTGCTTTAGAAGCATACTCACCCTCTTTATAGGCTAATCAGAAAGTGCTGCCTTTTTCAGATGTCCATTTTTCGTGAAATTTCCAGATACATTTGCACACGTTTGCGTATCAAAATTTCAACATGAAATTTCACAAAAATTAGACATCTGAAAAAGGCAGCACTTTCTGATTAGCCTATAAAGAGGGTGAGTATGCTTCTAAAGCAAAAAAACCCTACAAACTAAGCCTAAATGTGAAAATCAAAATTTGGCAAAGTGCGACACGTTTTTGTACATGTGGATGTGTGGCCTATGTTTACGGAGGCAGTCCAGTAAATAGGCCATATTTATGGGGCTACTGTGGATACGGAAAGCACGAGTTGAAAATTCGGTGTTTTTTCCATCCAAATGAATGCAAAGTTCTAAAGAAATATTTTTGATAATAGGAGTCGGTATATCTATTGGTATCAGGTTAGAAATTGACTAATTTTGCGTGGTTACAGATATACGGCCCCAAACCGCTGGACTCCCTAATTCAGCTAGGCTGCTTTCGGCTCAACTACTCCACGAATTCAAGCAGCATTGGTTAAAAAGTTTACCTTGAGTGATACATGTAAAGATATTACAAAACATTTTTCTAAATTAAAGCTCTTTTTATTTTAACTTTACGACGTCAAAAGTACCAATGCCACTTTTAACCCACGTGCAGTTGCATCGTAAGTGCACGCACGATCTGGAACTAGGCAAAAGCAAACGGTCATTTGTTGGCGAATTTTCAAATATTAGAGATTCTAGCTACAACTTATTTTGATTCAACATTTGATGAAGGAGTTTTTACAACTATGAACAAAATATTTGATTTCACACGGTATGAGTGATGTACCGAGGAGAAAATTTATCGTTGATTCTCAGCCCTAGTGATTTTCTACAAACGGTCCAAACATGTCAAAGTGCGAGTCTGCGAGAAATCTGGCCACAAGTCCTCTTCTTAAGATTTTATCCAAAAAGATCTTTGTGTATCAAGAAGATTAATTTTCATTTTCAAAGTGTACTTCATCAGAAATTTTTTTATTGGAGACTAATCCAAAAGTGGTAGGTTTTTTATTTGAAGTGATCCGGAACTAGGAAAAATCCGGAAGTAGGAAAACGACTGTATTTTTACGCACTTCTCACCTTCAATTTGTGACAACGCGGGCCCGTTGCACGCATTACTTGCGCAGATTATGGAGGGTCTAGGATACCTCATAAGCCCCTCATCAAGGGACCATACTGTCAAATGATAGAAACATGTCAGAAATTAGAGAAAAAGATGCAAATATCCCAAATACCCCCAATTATTCAAGGAATCAACCATTTGTAATCACTCGGTCTTATAAGTAAGCTTGGAGTTAGCACTAATTGTTGAACTTAATTGAAATAAATGCAAAAAGTTGACAGCAAGTTGAGAACTTGAGATTCCTTTTTCGTTTGGAAGGAAAAGATTCCCATATCTGGCCATCACTTGTCACCCTGTGCACAAACCCTATATGAGACTGGTCTGAAAATGTCTACATCATCATGTAAGTTTTTTTCTGAGTAAATACTTCAATGTTTTCCCTGCTAAATGAAATTCAACTTGTTAGGACAAATTATCACTTTCTGATGGCTGATGAAGTGATAGGTCACTGAAGTGAAGGGAAAATTAGTGATGGCCAGATATGGGAATCTTTACTTTTTTTGTTTTTATTTTGGTAGCTTGAAGAGAAGTGCCGGCCCAGCAAATGGTGGCTACTTCAGTGCCAATTGGTCACCGTACATCATTAGATACTCAACAAAGGAAGGCATCAACCTTTGCACATTCACAGTCACAGTGAGGAGTAAGTGTTTTAAGATTTAAAGACTGAGATTGCAGTCAGGGAACCTAGCAAAAGATCTTTGGAGTGTTTTGTACCAACTCTCTTCAGCTCTTACTCACTTGTTATAGATAATAATAATAATAATATATATAGTGCTTATATAGGGCTTTATACCAAAGGTCTCAAAGCACTTCACAATTATTACCCCTGTTCATCAGGCCACGAAACCAGTTTCTGCAGCAGCTCAAGATCAGCGCAATCTGGTCTCTACCTTCACAGGTACCCATTTGTACCCCTGGGTGGAGAGAGGCAATTGTAGTAAAGAGTCTTGCCCAAGAACACAAGCACCATGTTCCCCGTCCGGGTTCGAACCCACGTACTGCGGCAAGTGAGTCGAAAACCGTAACCGTTGGACCACAGCGCTCCCACAGTTATACATGCTTTTTCTACATTCTTCCTCTTTCTCTTTAGTAAAGAGATGCGGAGTCCACCAACCGGTCTCCTGGGGCACTGTTTTCTGTTCCCGTGGCGACATGTATGGCTCAGTATGTTCCATCAGCTGTATGAACGGCTACTCCAGGAGCGGGGCATACCGACGCACTTGCCGATCCTGTAGAAGGTGGTCTGGTGCTGAACCAAGATGCACACGTGAGAACAAATTAGACAAATTAATTTGAATGATACATTGTACATTGATCGATTTCGAAGGAGAAGATAACACTATTTACATGATCACTGTGGACTTTGTGTTGGAAAGGGCCGGGTTACACAGGTATGCAAGGCAGCTTTATGTGCCATACCTAAATCAGACCAACTCGGCATGACTTGGCACAGAAAGATGTTATGTTTACTTTTATTTCAGGGAATTTTGTTAAAGTAATTAGTTACAAGGCAAATGGGATCATTAATTTGCTCATCATGCATTTTGTTTCCAATGATAACACCACTCAATATCCAACGAAGAGTACCTGTTGAGGTTTCAGCTTGGTCATTGGTGGATATTACACTTTTCAAATAAACGCTGAGGAAAAAAAATACTCGCAACCAATTGATCACAAAACATGATTTTGTCCATAGCATTCTGTATTTATAAAAATCAGTCAGTTGACTGATCCTTGGAAATCTCCTACATTTCTATATTTCTTCTGATATGCATGGCAGCAAGCCAGACAGAATAATTTCGCAGTGTGATTAGTACCAGTACAATCTTTGATCCAAGTAAGCTTTTTGATAATAATTTGGTAGGTAAAATGAAAATGGTAAATCCAAATGATCCTATAACTTGCCATTAACATACTTATCTATTATTTTAAGATTACCTTTTTATACACCCTGTGCACTGAGTCAGCTAGGAGCCTGAGCACCAATCTGTGACTTGTATGTTTCTAAAATAGATTTGATTTTCCTTTGCATGGTGACAGGGAGACTTGGAGAAAAAATCATGCACAGCGACTGTCTCTAATAGATGCATAATCTCACTTGTCCAAAAATGTGGGTTTTTTTGGGTTCACATTCCAGGTATTCAGTGTCCGTCTCTACGTGGGGCTTCCTGCTCAAATGGCTTCTGGTACAACAGTATCTGCACCCACTCATGCCCTCGTCCCGGCTACAGCTTTGCTGCAGGACAGAGTGGCACCAGGGTCTGCCGAGCTGATCGCTCATGGACTGGTTCACCCGCAACTTGTGTAGGTCAGTAATCAGTCTAATGCTCACTTAATCTGAATAAACTATACCAAATATGACTGCTTCTATTTGTCAAAGTGTGGGGAACAAAAAAGTTGTAAGTTTCCAATAGGAATTTAAGGAGAGGGCATCTGAAGACTTGGATTAATTAGGCTATTGAGAGATGTTGCGTCTTCAAGCCACCCGTAGGACTAGTCTGAGTCTAGCATTGATATGAAGCATGCTGTGCGTATCAAGGCTTTACTGCTGTGCTTTGCAGATGTGCAAGATCCAACACTGACCTGCCCAGACACCATCAGAACTTTCGCAGCTGCGTCTCAGACCTCCGCAACTGTCACCTGGAACCTGCCCCAAGTGAGGGACAACTCTGGAGATGCCATCGTCCCTGAGCTGACAACAGGTCTGCGGTCTGGCTCAGTGTTCAGTAGAGGGCCTCACACCATCAGTTACCGGGCCCAAGATGAAGCTCGCAACACTGCAACATGCTCATTCTCTATCATTGTCCAAGGTCAGAGAGTAACAGTAACCTGAATATCACTGGATGTTATATAATCATACACACTATACATAGCCCCAAAAAAAATCCACGCAAGCAGTTCAGTGTCATATTCCAGTCCAGCATGTAAATCAGGGGTGAGATTTTTCAGGATTTTTCCTCATTCAGGTTTTTATTGTCAGGATTTTTTGGCAGGGTTTATCTTGATTTCAGGATTTTTGATGAATACCTTATAAAGGTGCTTTTACATATGAATGTTTAGAACAAAAGAAGTGAGTATTGTAAAGGGTGCCTTTAGGCAAATACAAACATATATCTAAACCCTACATTGCTCGGGGGGGGGGGGGGGGGGGGGAACCTTCAGCTGCCCCCAAACTCTCTGCCAAATGCCAATTATTTTGTGTTGTTTTAAATTTACCCCCAATCACACCCCTGGTAAACTTGGTAAATGTTTTACATTGTATAAGGTAATTGCGCACCCCCTTGCCCTTGCTGGCACCTGCTGATGTCCAGCTTAATTTGAGTGTGGCACATTCCAGACTAATGTGACTTAAAATTACATGATGTCTAATTATCGCGACTTACACATGGTATCACACTGTGTCTAACTTTACCATTGAACCCTTGTCATTGCAGTGATCCAGTGTGCAGATCTCTCCTACCACACTGGCCAGAGGAGGACGTGTTCATCACAGTTCAACTACGGCTCTGTCTGCGAGTTTGAATGTCGGTCAGGCTTTGTGTTGACCGGTGGTCAGGCGAGTATTGAATGTCGGAGACAAGGAGATACAGGAGTGTGGAGTGCACAGCAGCCAACCTGCCAAGGTCAGTACAAGAATACAGCACTGTACAGGGTGAGTCCAAAAAGCGGAACCCAAACCCCAAAAATTATATTTCATATTTGAAAAAATATGTAGCACCAAAAAGCTACTTTTGGATGAAAAAATTTTCTGAAATTAGTCAATCCGTTAAAAAATATCAACATTTAAACACAATGGCCCTAAAACCTGTCTCGTCCAAAAAAAGCAATTTCAACAATCGTCACAATTGTCTTCAAACATCTCCAGCGATGAAATCTTAGTTTAAATGTTAACAATATGCAACAAAGTCCTTTTGAAGGCCCGTCTTTTAAAAAAGTAGATTTTATAAATCATATTGTTTGCCTAACCAGGGTTGTTAATCAAAATATTGTGTGCTACAGTTGGTGACAGTTGTTGAAACAGGTATTCTGTGTCATTTTCTTTTTTTTTCAAAACAGTCAAAACACACAAAAAATTGATTGGATGAGAGAAGTTTTAGGGTCATTGCGTTTAAATGGTGATATTCTTGAACGGATTGAGCAATTTCAGTAGTTTCTTCATTTAGAAGTAGCTTTTGAAATTGGCTTTCCATTCATTATTATTTTTGGTGCTACATATTTTTTTAAATATGGAATACGTTTTTTGGGGTTTGGGTTCCGCATTTTTCGACTCGCCCTGTAGAATTGTTAAATAATTTGACTGCATGTGGTAAGCCAGCCGTGTGTATGTGTGAGTATAACTGTATTTTGAAAGTATCAAAAGATCTTGAATGAAGACATTGACAACATGGTAAACTGCCAACATAAGGCTCAGTTGGTAGAGCATTGGAACGGCAATCCAGTGTTAGCAGGTTCACTTTCCGCTGCTGTCAATTTCTTTATTCTTTATTCTTTATTCTTCAAAATTATTAGAAGATCTTGTGCTTTAACTTGAGTGAAAAATGAAGTACGTGAACAGGCCTATATTTTTGTTTTTGTCTTTTTCGCAAACAAAGCCTTTTTTGGGTTCTGAATTTTTTTTTTTCCTTTCCGTTTGTTGCCAAAAATCCCATAGACTTTGTACACAATTTTGCTGTGCAGCACTTTTGGCATTCATCTTTATCATACATTGTTCAAATTCAGCATATGCATTGTCCTTAGTGCAAAGATGTGTCTTGAAGAGTGACGTCATGATTACTTCATCAAAAAAAAAAAATAGTCGGTCTCTTGTCAGAGCGAAGTTCCGGAATTGATGCGGCGACGCGTTTGTTTGTTTGTTTTTTGTTTTTTGTGGCTTTTTTTTTTCAAGCTTGAATTGTACAGACAAGGTGGGTACTATTTTGCTTTTTTGTGTCCTCATTATACATTGGTGTCCTCCATAATTTGCCTTGGTGCCCTTTGTCATTTGCCTTGGTGCAATTTCCCCATTCCCTGGTGCTCCTTGGTACAAAAATTTGAGGAGGTGCGGCAATAGAGAGCTGTTATAGCTTCCGTGTTAATTTGAAGAAAAAAAAGGTTGACGCGCATATGATTAAAATCGACGCGCGCGCTGACCAGAGACCGAGTATTTTTTTTTTGGCCTAACAAACAAATAACACTGCAAATATATCGAGAACTACATCGTTTGGTGAGTTAGAACAAATATTTTTATGCACAGAAATTCATCCGCTTCCAGTGGAACCATTTGTTTTTACTTGAACCCCAAAACATCCTTTCGGGTTTTATATACTGCAGTATATTTCATCATCATATTTATTTTCATCCAGAATCCAACATTTTCCAGGGCCTTAAAGCGGGCTCCTAGCTGGCCCTGTGGCCCCACTCCATAAGGGATCGGAAAATAAAACAAAACATACATGAAGGAATGTACTAAATGTAAGAAAGCAGCCTTGCAACAATAATATTTACATGCGATGTCATGCAAAATGATACAATTCTTTTTCTAGAATTAAATGGAACCAAAAATGGAGATAAAAATCCAGGGTTCTCCACTTTTCAGTACAGTTAAATGTTTTAAGAGCAACAGTATATTTTAAACATATAATGAAATGAATTGTCTTTATAATTTCAAAAAACTTTTTCTAAACAAGTCAAATGAAAGTGGCCAGGAAATTGCCTCAGATTGCACCATGAGCATCCATATTCCAAATTAAGCCACGACGTACATGTAAGGGCTTTGTGCTCCGCTTTCGCATTAATTTTGTCTGTCCTTTAGAAATTCGAACACCCCCCTGGCAAAAGTTTGTTCCAGCGGCAGTTGGGTGAGTCAAAAAAACACGAATTCTAAATGTCGGTACCATTGTTTTAGTGAAGTTCTGCATGTAGCACTTTCAAAAACTAACATATGAAAGCCAAATTTAAAACTTTGTTTGAGTACAAGAATCATTCAAATCACTCACATACTTTTCAAGTTACGGAATTTTAAACGCAACCACCGTTTTAAAGTTCTGTCCACGGATCACAAAAAGGTAAATGTTCTTTCAGCAAAACAAAAACAATTCATATAGGGATGTGTGTGAATGGATTTTGTTTTGCTGAAAGAATGCACACCTTTTTTGGGGGGGGGGGGGGCAGAACTTTAAAACGGTGGTTGTGTTTAAAATTTTGTAACTTGAAAAGTACATAAGTGATTTGAATGATTCTTGTACTAAAGGAAAGCTTATGAATTGGGCTTTCATATTCTAGATTTTGAAAGTGTTACATGCATAACTTCACTAAAACAATAGTCCCAACATTTGTTTTTTTGTTTTTTGTTTTTTTTACTCACCCTGTATATTGCAATTGTCCATATTTGTAGCTGTAACCTGCACTGCATTGACCGCACCAGTCAACGGTGCATTTTTCGGCAACACTCCCTGCTCGACAGCCTATGACACTTGGTGTCATTTTACATGCAATGCCGGGTACCAGCTGACTGGCAGTGGAGTCCGTCGCTGTCTAGCACAGCATGGAGCAGCTCAGGGATACTGGGATGGCTATGAGGCTCGCTGCGAAGGTACGTACGTACTACACATCCAATTATGGCACATTAATAAAAACCTTGGAGAGTTGATGGTTTCTGATTGGTCGAAACTTGATCACGTGGCCGGGTGATAAAGCCCGGCTTCAAAGAACAAGCGAAAAAATGGCCCCTGAACCAGCATTGATCCAGCCCCATGGAAGGCAATGATTGGTCAAGTTTACAACAGTCATACGGCAGCTTGTAACAATACAGCACTGCACATGCGCTCAACCACCTTCGTGTGAGACTGACGCGTGTGTACGCAACACAGTTGCTATGGGTGCGCGCGCGCGCAAGGAAGTTTTAAAACGACTGGACATCGTACATACAGCAGTGCAGTATACTGAGGATGTTTATGACGAAAGCGTAGATCTACGATTTATTTTCTTTTTAGGAACACTTCGCCCAACGACATATTTACCTTTCCTAAACCAAGCATCTTTGTAATTCTGGACACAAGGAGTTTGTAAACAAAATTTCAGCTTCGTCCATCAGGTAAAAATATGAAAACATTGTTGTAATTTGTTTCGCTACGGCAGCAGAAGTCCAAACCCTGGACGTCGTACGCGTACGCAATGAAGACGTTGTCCAGCAATGTCCAGCACAGCCTGGGCCTGGCTGTGTTGTACTACGCTTATCGAAGAGACAGGGTACCACGCATAAGTTAAAATATGGCCCATGAACATGAACACAAAAAGTCTGGAAATATCGCCGAAAGAAAGTCACAAAATTGGAGCATTTTAACAGTTTATTTCGTTAAAAAGGTATTTATTAATGGGAATAACAGTGTGAGGATCCGGTCTTCACTGCGTGATAATGACGCGGTTTGGGGGTGACCGCTGTTAATGGACCTTGACTTCGTCTCGGTCCATTAACAGCGGTCAACCCCAAGCCCGGTCATTATCACGCAGTGAAGACCGGCTCCTCACACTGTTATTCCCTTAGTAATGACCAATATACTGTGCACATTGTTTCATCATTCATTCTGGTAAATATTACAGTCACAAGTCCAGTCTGCTACAAAATGCGAAAATTAAGGATTTCAAATGAGTACAATGCAAAATAAACCTTTGAAAAAAAAATTAACAGTTTTGAGGCCATTTCATGAAGACGTCGTTCATAGTTTACATATTTCATGCCTCTATAGTACACATATTTGGGGCAAAAGTTCATTTCCATGAAACGCTATGGTACGTGTAACTTTATCAACTCTGAATATAAGTAGTCTTGTAATTGAGTCATTTTATATATTTAGGGTCCAAAGTTTGACATTTTCATGTCCTGTTAACCTTGGTACTTTGGAATTTGCCATTCAGATATCTTTAAGAATGACTTCAAACAATTTTTTTTTGGGGGGGGGTATTTCATTTTTCCATTCAATTGCTCAAGGTGGACGCAACATTGATGCATCCACAATTATTTAAAACATCGATGTCGGGACAATTAGAATTAAAGTGGACCCAAATTTATAGCATGACCGATATACACACAAGCTTTGACACTGTAATTTCTTATGTGTCATTAAATATCTAAAGCATTTTATTGCCCGGTGCAATCAAACACAAAATTCCATCTCATAAAACACGATGTGAGCCAATCTTGGCATGTGATGGAAGCAGTCTTGTCAGTCTTTGATGCATTTTCCTCTCTGAGGCCGTATTATCTAAGCACTAGTGTTGACTAAATTTCAAAACTTTCTTTCTCTCTATTCAGTGCAAACCTGTCCGCGAGCCTACATCCCTGCCAATGCTTACATCAGCAACTCACAGGATTGTCCAGCTACTGATCTGATCCCAGCAGGGACTACATGCCGCTATGCCTGCCAACCAGGCCATGTACTGACTGGGTCTACTGAGGTGACGTGTGGCAACGATGGAAACTGGAACTCGGCCTTCCCAGACTGTCAAGGTAAAGGAGATTATAATTGTTGATCATTGTTATTAACTCGGATGGCATTATTAAGCATTTACTTGGAATTCCATAGTTTGTCCAACAAACAGAATTGAAGAACTTTTGGAAAGATTTCCATATACGAAGTTCACTCAACACCCTGTGTACAAACCCTATGAGATTGGACTGAAAAATTCTAAGTGTTTTCTAAGAAAATGCTTGTATTTTCTCACTGCTCAAATTGACTTTGATGACATGAAATTGCTATCTGGGGCTTGTTAGTCAATACAGAGGAAAATTAGTGAACTTCGTATATGGAAATCTTTCCGAATTTTTTTCCAGCAGACTTCTGACGAAAAATTAACTTGAGTTTTCAAACAAAATTGAAGATTTTTTTCCCAACTAAATTGAAGAATTTTTTCCATCAGACTTTTAGGCGAAGTAAAAAAACAACAACATGTTTCTCGTCCCCGCCCGCTTCCTTTTTGGAGGCCGCCTGGATTTTTTTATTATTTTTTATTTTTGAAAAATGTAGTAAAAAACACCGAAAAAGTCCACAAATTCATCCGAAAATAAATACCAATACCAATACGACTCTAAATGACACTGTAAATATGTTCAGTTCTCTTGTCCAACTTGTCTTTCATATTTAAAAGTGTCTTTGAACAGTGGAACACCTACGGTACTTTAAAATGGCGGCTTTAAAATCTTGAAAAAAAATAAAAATAAAAGGCCCCGCTTCCTCCCTTTTTTCAAAAAACCCCGGACGAGAAACATGTTTTTTTTTACCTCGCCTTATGAAAAATTGACTTCGGTTTTCAAACAAAAATTTCAGGAATCTCTTCAACATGTTTGTCTTGAGACCATCAAAGAGACCATATCTTTGTGGTAGCGTGACCTGTTTGCTGGTTTTAGCTGGAGTGATGTTTCGGAGCTTAATGGTCGTAGTATATTCCAACTCAAATATTATTTTGCTTTGAGCAAATTTGTTGATAAAAAGAGCAAATTGTAATTCTTTTTTTTTTTTTAATTTAGTTTTTGTTTATTCAGCATCTGTAACTTGTTGTTCGTGATTGAGTAATTACGTTAAAAGCTTTGCTCTGATAAATGTTAGACAATGCAAAATGTTTTGATATATAATCTATATAAGAGAGAGTTTAACTCGGCCTCCGAGACGATGTTTGCTCATGAAAGGATCTGAGACCGCGGGCTCCCGCAGCGCCAAAATCGCTCCACGTCCGTGGAAAAATGCGGAGGGTGTCTTCCACCGGGTCGGACGCTTCGGGTCGTCCTGATTTTCCCGTACGGACCGGCGATCCGTTTCGTCGATTTTTCGTGACTACGTTTTGCGCAGGAATTTGCCGTCGTGTGCGCTTTCACATTGACTGCCTGGCCGCCCCCTGTGCTGGCTTTTCTGCGTGTCTAGACTGCGAGGTCAGCGGCTTCCGGTTGCGCTTATGTGTTCTACTTGGCTGTTCTGCAAAAGTGTTCACCAAACGGTAGCATGGGGTGACCTTGGCAAAATATTTTTTGTCCATGGTGCGTGGCTAAATAAGAACGCTGTCTCTTTGTTTTGGTCACTTCAACAATGAACACGGTCTGCAAATAGACAAACAGAAATGTAATATGATTAAGAAAGGTTGGTAATCCTCTATCTCCCCCAAGTCTTTGGCATAAAACGTTCCTATGTGTCCTTTGGAATGACAAAGACTGAGAACATGAATAAAGAACATTATTAACGGTTAATCTAGACAGAACATGAATCAAGAACATTATTAACGGTTAATCTAGACTAAACTGTAACACCAAAAACCAGAAACGTAAGGGTAAAGTATGATCCAATTAATAGGATCACATATCATAGTCAGAGTGCCAGGCAGGCTTGTTAGTACTGCGACCGGACCGCCTGGGTGCAGCAGCTGGGGTGTCAACTGCGGGAGGGGTAGCGGGCTTGGTACCAATGACCTGGGGAGGCAACATCGAGGGTGCTGGGCCGCTGGGCCTGCTGGCTTGTGACGACTCATCCATAGGTGGGGGCGGCCGGAGCATCAACAAGGGGCCGACGGTCTTGACTCGGAGGGTCCTGGGTCATTCTGGGCGATGTGCCAGGATCTGTAGCATGTGCCAAGGGCAACGAGAGTCGCTGTGGAATGGCACCAGTTGCGGTGGGGGAGTGTGTCGACTTGGGCACTGGGTTAGCAGTCGGCTTTGGTGGACAATGAACCTCCTCGTGACTGGTCGGATTTGTCTTGCACACAACGCCTTGGCGTGGGATGATCCGGCGAACTGTCGGCTGACGCACTCCGATGTCATCATCCATTGTCAATCTTGGTGTGCGTATTTGTACGGGAATGTACCTTCTCAGGAATTTCCTATTACGCAGGGTCACTCTTCCTGAACCATCAATCCTCACAACGTATTGGTCAAACTGGCGGACTTCCACTATGATGCCAGTTTTGTCCCATTTAAGGGGGTGTGGCCCTGTCTGATTCTGGATGCGGACGTGGTCACCAACGACAAGGGGCAAGAGCCTTTTGGTGTGTTCGGACCAGCGCTCAGCACCTGTCATGTGGCGATTGCGGAGAGCTTCTTCTCAAGCCGCCAAGGTCTCACGCCAAGTGGTATGGGGCCTGTATTTGCCAGGTGGTATGGGGATGAAGTCCCGAATCGGGCGTCCAAATATGCACATTGCCGGGGAGAGTTTGGTGTCTCTGTCGGGAGTATTTCTATACTGGATCATTGCGCGTTGGAATGCGTCAGTATCGAGGTCACCATTACGGCTGGTGTTGTCCATGATCAGACGTTTTACGGTCTTGACACCAACTTCAGCACGACAGTTGCTGTGTGGATAAGCTACTGAGGAAAGGCGATGATGTACACCCCAGTCCTTCAAGAAGTGACGTGTAGCTATAGCCGTGAATTCAGGACCACCGTCAGAGGCCAGCTCATCAGGAATACCGAAGGTGACAAAGGTGCGTCGTAGGCAATTGATGAGCCCAGCTGCGCCATGGGAGGACTTCTCGACAATCGGCCAGTTGGAATAACGGTCGACCACTACCAAGTAGTTGCAGCCTTTGTAGGTAAAGAAGTCGGCACAAACACACTGGAATGGGTAGTCCGGGGGCGTCAGGGGGGTGGGTGGTGCGCTCGGATTAGAGGGTGCAATCCGATTACAATGGTTGCACCCAGCGCGAAGGGCTGCAATGGCAGGGGTGATACCAGGCCAGAAAATAGATGCCTCGGCTCTTGCGGTCATAGAGGTAACCCCTTGATGGGCAGCATGTAGATTGGCTAACACCTCCTCCCTCAGAGAGAGGGGTATAATGACACGGTCCTTGTAGAGTATCACGCCGTCGACGGTATGTAGGCTATCCCGAAACTGGAAGTACTCGCGAAGGGGTCTAGGGAGCTCATGGCGGAATTCAGGTATGCCAGATTCGATGAGGTCAACAAGGCCCTGCATGTTGTCGTCACTGGCTGTAGCGGTACGAACCCTGTCCCACGTAGGCGAGCTCCGAAGCTGCGCACTGTTTCATCACCATCCTGACGCATATTGTGAAGTGTCACTCTGGCAACCATAGTGTTCTCTTCACGCACAGCAAGTTTTTTTTATGGCAGCCAGTACCTCAGTTTCAGATTTGTTGGTGAGGCTACCACCCGCGGATCTTGTGAGGTCCTTGCGCAAGGGTTCATCACAGCATTAAAGTAGTTGTACTACTTTGTCCTTGCCAGCTATCTTGGTGGCATCGACGTAATCTGACCACCGTGACTTGAAATAAGCCCACTCTTCACTGGAGCCAGCAGCGGCAATCGTTGGCCTTTTGACCTTCTCAACCTTGGCAGCATGTCCAGAGGTGTGTACAGCGCTGTGGGCAGTGAGGAGTGCAGCTACGATAGCGGCATCGAAATCCTGAGTGGCGTAGTCACAGCCGGGGATGGGGCATGATACAACAGGCATTGTTGTGTCTTAGGGCTTCCGTGTTCATAAATAAGAACGCTGTCTCTTTGTTTTGGTCACTTCAACAATGAACACGGTCTGCAAATAGACAAACAGAAATGTAATATGATTAAGAAAGGTTGGTAATCCTCTAGTGGCCACCAAGTGTCCCTATTCTTTCATATGCTTCACTTGCCGCCCCTGCGCCGAGTGCAACGAATACTCGAATGACTACACATTAGTATGCCTTGCGCGGTCTGACCAATCGAAAGTCTACACTGCGTAGTACTTCCGGGCTATGCGTAAAACCGTTGATGGCAACGCGTACTGAAGCCTGCTCCACGCCCTGGAAACGAGGTTGGGTCTACGGTGCTTGCTATTTGCAGCGCAAGCATGTGACGTGATATAGTGCTCTGTTGCTTCCATCATGTGTTTATACATGTAGCTCCATGCATCCACCAAGTCTGAGCGTTGTGAGTTCGCTGCCCGCCACGTATAATTCAGTGTCGCGTTATCATTTCGGGGGCCTGTTTGGGATCAACGAAGGATCGATGCATTGCTTCAAATATCGTGATCTCAAACACAGTCACAAAAAATGGATAAAAAAGTGTCCGACCCGGCGGAAGACACCCTCCACATTTTTCCACGGACGTGAAGCCGCGGTCTCGGATCCTTTCAGGAGCAAACATTTCTCGGAGGCCGAGTAAAACTTGCTCTTATATAGATGGTTGAACCAACTTGAATAAAAGTTGAATCGACTTTTTCCTCGCAGACGGTCTCGCAAATTGTAAGAAGTTCAAGTTTACGTTTGTTGAAGAGTCCAATACTGAAACTTAATTATGACCTTCCTCCATGATTCAGACCGTTTGTAATTTTATGGTAACACTCAACATTTTCATTTCAAATGACACCTTCACGTTTTATTGCATTATGATTTATTGTCAAAACTGTACAATCAGCCTTCACCTGTGTACTACAGTAACCTTTTCACTACGTTTTCCAAATGCGACTGCCTCACACAATGCCAATTTAACAGACCAACGGGAACATAAACAGACAGTTGCCATGGTACATAATTATCATGTGCGTAAATCGACAGGGGGCAGGGGGAACCCACCCCCCTCCCCCACTCATTTTGAAGCGGGGGGCCATTGTTTGGTCCCGGCCCCCCCCCACACTTTTTCTTCCCTAAATAAAAATTGTAGCCTACAATAATGATTCTGTTGCTCAGAATACATGCAGCTGATTTAATTACTCCAAACTCAAAACTTTAAAAGACGATCTTTTGCTCTAATTGGTTTTAGTGGTCAGAAATTGTCTCAGATCACACCACAGAAATTGCTTTTCTATAACTGCATGTCTCCCCAACTATATCCCCCATTTACATTTAACTCCCCACATTTTCATCCCCAACACTACGCCCTACCCGATCTATGACCGGGTATTAAAATCAGCTTGTATTTAAATAAGTGTGTAAAACCATCAAATTTTACCCAATTTTAATATATATATCTTGTCAATATTTGAATTGTTCGCAGTTATCACCTGTGACAGCAGTGAACTGCCCTCACCACAGAACGGCTTCAAGAATGGCTGCCCCCACGCAGAGGAAACCTACAACACGACGTGCACGCTGGGTTGCAATCTGGGCTACATGCCCACCCAGCCTACTTTTGTCACGTGTACTGACGACGGGAATGGCATGGCAACGTGGGATGCTAACACAATCATGTGCGAAGGTATGTAAGGATATGTGACTAATCCCTCATGCATTTCTTATTGACTTTGTGCGCAAGTACCCCCTCAACGATTACAAAGAGAGAGTTGGGGAGACCACTGTGTGGGACTCTCAGACGCATTGCCATCGCGCGCCTGATGCTCACGCATGGACACGACGGGTGTGTGCAGATTTGAATTAAAATTAGCTGCACATACTTGGGGCAATAATGACGGAGTCTTATAAAGCGCACGTATCTACCAACAATTAGGTACTCAAGGCGCTGGAAATTATGTCAATTATTAAAGAAAGGTAAATAAAGTTTATGAGAAATATGAGACCCATTATGTAGCACCTTATAATGGTTTACAAGGTGCTGCGGCGCACATTGCAGCCACTGCCAGAAACACCAGGGCAAACCCCCTTCTCTTAGCGATAAGTGTTACTGGGTTCTTTAACGTGCATTACACAACACATGGGACCTACGGCTTTACGTCCCATCCGAAGGACGAGGCAATAATGGTAAAGTGCCTTGCTCAAGAGCACAAGCACCATGTTCCCACGGTCAGGATTCGAACCAATGCACAACGGCACACGAGTCGAACACCGTAACCATTGGACCACAGCGCCCCACCATACACCACGTACCTCCCACGGCAATGCACGTGGGAGGTACGTGGTGTATCCCCATCTCCCTCCACCTATACTCACTGGGTCTCTTGGAAGTGGTCACAATGCGCCAACTATTGTATGTACACAGAGTCCATACAAATATATTTCAATTTTCTAGAGTTAAACTTCCCTTAAGCAGACCCTTCAAGACATTTCAAAATATATCATTTGGTCATTTTTGGGTCCAAATTTAAGTGTGACATTATTCCTGTCCCTGTTACTGCAGTTCTTTGGAATTTGCCATTCACGAGTCATTAGGATTGACTTTAATTGATTTGTTATTTGCTGGGTAGGTAGTTTGCTATTCATAATCACTCTTGGAGGATGAGTGCCTAAAGTAGTGCATCAAAATTATGAAAACATCTATGTAATTGGCAAGGAAAACAAGTGCACTTTTAATTTATAGAATTACCCATCATGTTTATTGAGCCATGTACTCCAAGGAATGCAAATTCAGAGACATTCCTCCTTTTAAACTTAAAGGAGTGCTCCTGCTGTCATCTGATGATGCATCCTGCAACTCTCTCTAATTGAGAATCTTTTAGATAAGCTTAAACAATCTTAGGGCTGGCTCATATACTTCCAACAAATTTTAGTGTAGTGCAAGTTTTTGAGGTTGTAATTAGAGCGAGTTCAGGCAAGGACTATGGTCAACTATTAGTTTGAGACGCCTCTTCACTGGAATGCAGGATGGTTAGACTGCTCCAATCGACAATTAATTAGGAACCATGGACCGCAGGACACGGTTCCATCACTGGTTACCAATAGCCATGTGCATCATAGCACATAGCAGGGCGATCGGGATGATGACATTTTGGCCATCATTTGACTAGAGATGTGGGCATGTTGCTATTTAGTTAATCACAAATCAGTCAACCACTAGTGGACTAATGGTCCTTGCCTAATGCTGTACAAATATGCTTAGCTTTGCTTGAAAATAGCCTCGTAACCAGACTGCACAGCATGCCTCAATTGTCGATTTTGCTTGGTTTACACACAGCGGTCCAATGTGATCCACTGGAGATGCCTGGAGCACCAGGCTACATGGCTTTGTCCTGCACACTCAATGGAGTGGCGGTGACGGATACAGACCAGATGCAGAGTTATGGCACTACCTGTGTGGCGTCATGTGATCTGGGATTCACCAATAACGGCTCACTGAGTCGTGCATGTCAGCTAAATGGCCAATGGAATGGTGTCCCTTTACAGTGCATAGGTATGTTCTTTTGACATTTCTGTTTTGCATGAATGACACCCCGCATTTTTTGTTCGTTTTTAAATATCAACAGATATATTTCCACCCACTTTGTTTCTATATCAACAGTTTTTATACCTCAACCCACTGTGATTCTACAGGGTGGATAAAAAAAACAAGATTTTATTGCTAATTGGAACAGAAGTAGGGCACATGTGAATCAAAGGGAGATGTCTTCTGTTAGGATTGAATCTCCTCTTTAAAATGACTTCCTGGTCGACTGTCATTACATTCACGGTTGACTGAGCAGTGACCAATTTTATGAAAGGGTCTAAATAGACGCAATTCTCTAAATAGACCCTTTCATAAAATTGGTCACTGCTCAGTCAACCGTGAATGTAAGGACATCATCAGGGTGTCATTTTAAAGAGGAGATTCAACCCTAACAGAGGATATCAACTCAGTTCGCCTCAGCAGAGAGAAAGTGTGGATGAATCGTCTTCGAACTATTCAACCACATGGTCTCAACATCCAACTTGGAAATGATTAATCCTTTTCTTCCTCCATTGTCTTCTGTTACAGATAATCCACCTGGTCTTCCTTGTTTGTGTTTACCCATCTTCCCCCATCTTTCATCCCTTTCCACCTCCATACTGTTCCCCCATCATCCCCCTTCACTCTAACACTCTTTTGTCCGTTCCCACTCCCTGTGACCTTTGATCCTTCCCCTTTCTGGTCCCTCCCGTTTATACCAGACCCCTTGTGGTTTGCCATCTCCCTTTGTTTCTTTGTTCTCTCATCCACCCTCCCCTGCATCTTTCCACACCTTTCCCACCTAATCCTCCTTTTGTGTTTCTTCTTTCAGCCCTGCATGTTTTTGTGCACCCCGATGTTAATGTATGTACCTCTGTCATTTCTGTTTTAGCCTCTGAAGAAGAACTTGCTAAGTTCGCAACGTCAGGCCACATTAATTTTTAGAGGATATCTTCCTTTGATTCACATGTGCCCTACTTTTGTTCCAATTAGCAATAATATCTCGGTTTCTTTTTTTTATCCACCCTGTATATCAACAGATGTAACTCCACCCACTTTGTTTCTATATCATTAGCACCCGATTTCATCAAACTCTTCGTAACTTACGATGTATCGCAGCGATGCGACGCGTCGTATCTCTACAATGTGTCGCAGCTGCGACGGGTCCTGCGATCCATTTCAAACACGTCGTAAGTGCGACGCATCGAAGGGGTATTTATAGCACAACTCGGTGACTGTTTTATGTATTAAGTCAGCATACAGTAAATAGTCGTCTGATATTCTACAAACAGTCGTAGGATCTCAGCTCGAAATTTGTTAAAACGTAAAACAAAATTGCGGCCGTGCGATGCAATTTTGAAGGAAAATAAGCTCTCATTGGACTGTATAGCTACTTTGAAATTTCGACTCTAATATTCCGGTCTAATTCATAATTGTTCAATGAATTTTCTATTTACAACTTTACACACATTGCCTTGGTATTATAATCTCGTTAACTTGTTTATGGCATAAAACTGGCTTAGAAATGACTTTTCTTATTTTGTGATGACCACAAGACACGTCGTAACTTGCGACGTGTTTTAAGCTGTTGTCAAGGAACTTACGACGTGTTCAACACATCGCAACTTTCGTGAAATGGATGATACGACGCGTCGTGAGTTGCGACGTGTAACACGTCATAACTTGAGTTGCGACGCGTCGCAGGGCTTAGTGAAATCGGGTGCAGATATAACCCCACCCAATTTGTATGTTTCCAATATCATCGGATATAACTCCACCCATTTTGTATGTCTCCACTATCAACAAATATAACCCCACCCATTTTGTATGTTTCCAATACGAACAGATATAACCCCACCCACTTTGTATGTTTCCAATATCAACAGCCCCACCCACCTTGTATGTTTTCAATATGAACAGATATAACCCCACCCACTTTGTATGTTTTTTTTTATCTACAGATTTAACCCCACCCACTTTGTATGTTTCCAATATCAACAGCCCCACCCACTTTTAATGTTTTTATTATGAACAGATATAACCCCACCCACTTTGTATGTTTTCTATATCTACAGATATTACTCCACCCACTTTGTTTCTATATCAACAGATACAACCCCACCCACTTTGATGTGCCCACCTGATATCACGCTGTTTGCAGGACAGGGGACCAGCTTTGCAGTTGTGAGCTACGGGTGGGAACCACTCACAGTAAGGAAGTAACTTTTTTTATAGTTACATTGCCTTATTTCTATTGGCACAAACACCTTTTAGACTGTGCATGAACTGTGGATAGTAGTGGGTGACTGTTTATTATGGTGTTGGCCAATTTGACTGTATACTTCCTGATGTGAAGTGAAGGGAGGTATAGTCAGAATCAGCCAACAATGAGTTTTCAGAAATTTCGCACTACTTGCCAAAACAATAATGCAGGCTGTACTTGTTTGATTACACATCATACATATGACGATTTGTTTCCAAACCCCACTCCGTTACCTTTTAGAATCCCACCCTCTCTTAGTTGCCCAAAGTCAGTTTCAGTTGCTGTTACGTATTTAAACACAATTTATACCGCAAAAAAAACCCCCAAAATAAATGGAGTTTAGAAACAGCCGTTATACTGTGTGTGTGTTCTATAACTGTGCAACTTTGTCACTTGTTTTCAAATAGATATATTGAGTTTTGGAAATAAACTCTTCATATTGATCAAAATTGCATAATAACTCATTTGTAATTAAGACTTTAGTGTGGTACCAACTTGATTTGCAGTAGCTATTGTTGCATAGTGAGTAGTCTAGGAGCTAAACTTCAGGTACTATTTCCATAGTATTACCGAATATTTGGGTGATAGTACATGTGATGCGTGTACGAGATAGCTACTTTAAGCTCCTTTACATGTATGAACATCAACCAATAAAGAAGCATGTTCAGCTAGCTCATAATAATTTTATGTATAATGTGTCATAATGATGTATACATTTGTGAATCATTTAGGCCATGGACGCTAGCGGTAACATCATCGCGACACTGGTTAGCATCAATGGCCAGCCAGTGCCAGCAAATAGGAGCTCTATTTTCCAGGAAGGGACATATAGTCTGGTCTATAGTGCAGAAGATGGCAGCAATAACGAAGCCGTGTGCAGTGTCGTAGTGAATGTTTCCGGTAACAACAATATCATTGAAGAATATTTGGTCGTGTACATTTCTAGTAGTTTGACTTACCACTAACCCAGTATAACTGATTGTGTGCAGTTTTGCAGTCGATTCCCTAAAATGTCCATCACAAGTCCAGTCACAATGAAGTCACGTTGGATGAACATTGAAAAGGAATGTGTTTGTGACTAGTTCTCTGGAATAGCTTTTGATTGTGCATGGTGCTGGATGGCTCGCGTGAATGGACTTTTGGTAACATACAATGGTCTTAACTACAATGCTGTGTCATGAAGATTTTACCCTACTTTTACCTCATTTTTACCGCATTTTACCGCATTTTACCTCATTTTACCCCACATCGCCTCATTCTACCCCATTTCATTCGAAAGTACTCCATTCATTCAACAATCACCAGGTATTAATGCTGCCATGTATGACACAGCGCTCTCACCCCATTTGCCCGATTTTATCCAATTTTATCCCATTCATGCAACAGTTGCCAGATGCCCGCCGTTGAACAGTGCGAACAGTGAGACCAGTCTGGTGTCGGGCCAAGGGGAATGTGATAATGCTGCTGTGTTTGGTTCAGTGTGCAACATAAGCTGTGAAGAAGGCTACACACTGTCGGACGGCAGCCAACAAGTTACAGCTGAGTGCGTCAAGAACATAGCGTCGTCCACAGTGGGTTATTGGCAGAGCCCAGCGGTACAGTGTGTTCGTAAGTATACTCAAGACTGATGAACTTATTCTTTTTTATGCATCTGAAGTGTGCATTTGTGTGCCTTTAGTAGCATATAGGATAGTTGCATTTATCCGAAAAGTAACTATCAAATTATTATACTAAAAACTTTATTGAATTAAAGATCGAACTAGTACTACCTACCCTGTGAAATTATTCCGTCTGGCTTGCTGTCATTTAGAAGAAATTAAAAAAACTACGTGATTTTCATTGATCAGTCAATTGACTGATTATTGGAAATAATGAGTGCTATAGATGACATTGTTTTTCATGATCAAAGGTTGTGCATGGTTTTTCACTGTATTCTCGAAAAGTGTCTTATCCACTGAGCTGAAACTTCAGTAGGTTAGGTTTTGAACATTCGTCTTAGGGTTTTGAGCGGTGTTATTATTGGAAACGAACAAAATGCAGGAAAAGCATATGATCCTATAATGCCTTTAATTATAAACAAATGTTGTAACATCATCATTTTGGATACTCTGTGTGCATACTTTGATGATAGAAGTTGGTTGTTTCTTCTGTGTGTATTTATTTTGTTGTCTTTTTTTTATAAGGAACAACAAACCATCAAAACAAGTCAAACTTCTGGAGACTTGTAATTGGTTACGATTTTTGGTATCAGGAATATTAATGTTCATTGGAGGATTGTGAACAAGCCTTATATCTTGAATTCAAATCAATCTTCTTTTTTTATTGTTTTTCTTTACCAGCCAACACATGCCGAGTACCAGCCATTCCTAATGGCTACATATTAGGCTGCAGTGGCCAGGAGGTGGATTACCAGTCAGCCTGCACCTTTGTGTGTAATCCTGGTTACCATAGCAACCATACATCTCTGAGTAGGACCACGAGGACTTGTCTGGGGGATGGGACGTGGACTGGAGTGCAACCAGTTTGTGAAGATAGGGCATCACTAAACGGACTTGTCATATCATTTCAGGCAGGTATTTTTTGGTTAAATTGTTTGTCACTTTTATATACCACCCGAAACTGCCCTGCCTTTTTTACTCATGGTATAGAACAAACTTTGAAGCCATTTTGAGATGGCACCTTGTCCACATGCTTGCCATACGCATTCTAAAAGACAAGTTGTGCGCGTATTTTGGTAACGTACGTTCCTATTGGTTGAAAGAGCCTGGCGCCACTGCAGAAATAATGGGTTTTTTTCCGGCCAGCTTCCAAATGTTCAAGGGTTACAAGGTTTTAGAAATAGTTTGTGTGCATTTAGGCTGTACACACAGTGGGTCGTTGTAGTTTCAGCATTTGTAACAGATTTTTTAGATTTAGAAGTGTGGTCGGTATGTGTTTGTTTTCTTCTTACTGCAATGAAAGGGGCGCTTTTTACATGTAAACTATATGAGTCATAGATTGTTCATGGCATGTTGTAGGTGTGTGGCATTATCTTACACTCTAATATTTTTTTTCCCCTTCATTTTGTACTGTTGACCAATCATGTTCATAAAATCCATAGGTAAACAGTTAATAGTGTGTGGAGGGTGCAAAAGATCTCTTTTTGTATCACATCAAAGTGCAAGTGATCCAATATTATTCTCCATTGCAGCTGTTGTGTGTAATGGCTTACGGAATCTGACCCACGGCACAGTCCAACCAAGTGACTGCACTACCCAGGCTGAACTTCCTTACAACACTCTGTGTACATTCACATGTGATGATGGATTCTCTCGCAGTGGTCCGTACAGCAAGGTGTGTGCTGATCAAAAAGTGTGGAGCGATGCACGCCCAGTCTCTTGCACAGGTAAACTCAATGTTTGTCCTTGTACCGCCCAAAACCGTCCTGCCTGTTACTATCTAGACTAGACTCAAGTCGGATATGCTAAAGTCGAAATAAACGAAAACCCAAAAATAAAAGCTTTCACAAAAACCACTTAGTTTACAACTTTCCAGAAGTGTGACAAGTTTACACTCAAAATCGCGTTCCAGCATGTTTTTATTTTTATATAGAGAGGTTGCCTTAGCAAGGCTAGCCTTTAAGCATTCTCAGATTTTGATGGTAAGTTATGATAAGAAAAATATTTACTTCCAACGGTGATATTTCAGCAAAGCTGGGACTGATTTCACGCAACTATATGCAGTGGTGTAACTCCACTTGCGCCAAAATTTATTGCGTAAGTTGCACAACGTTTCACTCCATGCAACATTTCAGTTATGACACATTTCGGTCAAGTTTTATAGGGCCTAAGTCTGCGACCTAAGCAGCAAATTATGGCGTATCTTATGCAATCGTTTAGGGTGGCGTACGTTGTGATGTAGCAACTGAAAATTTGACTGGCTAATCCTGATTGTCGAGTCTGTCATTGATCAACTTATCAAGGTTGATACAAGACATTCACAACTTTGTGCTTGAAGTACATGAATTGCTCTTTTACCCGTGACAGGATGTTTTAGAGTTGCCGCATGATTCCGAAGAAAGTCCGACAAAACTATTGTCAATATGGTGTGCGGAGGTGATTAACAACTGTTTTGTGTCCGAACAGGAATTATATACAGACAGCCCCCATAAATGCTGTGATTATCCGTGTTTAAATTATTTAAAACACCCCAAGTTTTGTGAAACTGTTAGTTTATTACGCAGCTGCGCAACAAATTATTTGTTGCTAAATCCCACACATGGCGTAAGTTATGTAATGTTTCGTTAAATTGGCTGCACTAGGTTCTGTGCAAATATGAAGATCTTAGCTTTTTATGTTTGTAGGTCAAATGTTGAATAGACTGAGCCGTTTAGCTCCGCCCTTGATTCTCTGACCAATCACAGCTGTGATTAGCGTTCGACATGCACGCACCAAAGTCCAACATGCATGTACATGTATGTACGCACGACGGGCGCAGTTATGGAACATGCAGTGTGGCATTTTAGAAGCGCATGCATGTGTTGTTGCTGTTGCTGTACGTTGTACAAATTGCCAGTGTTTACATTGTAATCTTATGTAGTCAAACCTGAAGCCACTTGAAATTTTCTTCATTTTTCTTTCTAGACTATCAGCCACCAGTCTTCACAGAGAACTGCCCCGTTTACGTCAATCAAACTGCGCCGGCCAACATGAGACCAGCTTATGTCAATTTCCAAACGCCACAGGCCACGGATAACTCTGGCGATGTCACCGTGACAAGGTCTGTATTAAAAAAGTATGATGGCAAAGCTTACCGAGACGATGGCTACTTTTACCATTTTAGTTCCAGTGCAAACAGCCAAGAAAAGTTACCTCTCGGTTACCTTTCTCAAGTCCAGTGGTTACTTTTACCAACCAACTTTGACAAAATAGAGATTGATTGCGAGGACACATGTTTATTGCCCAGATTGGTTCCTTTAGCCAAGGTCTTGGTAAAAAATTGTACATGTCAAAAGTCTAAGCGCAGACACTGGTAAGATTTTGCGCATTCAGTCTCGGTTAAATCTAAAAAAAAAAAAAAATTACTCCAATACAAACATGGCTTTAGTGAAGTTTGAAGTAATTAAATGCAAGATCCTATATGCTGTATTTGACATTGAGAAAATCTTCCTCTTTTTTTATATGCAGTCAAGACCCAAGTCTTGGTTCAGGTTCGTCATTCACTGAGGGTACAACTCGTCTGATATACATTGCTACAGATGCTGCCATGAACAACAGACGCTGTGATGTGTACGTCACTGTACAAGGTAAGATGCTCATTGTGAACGCGAACGTACATTTTTGATGTCGCAAGTTTTAACGCTGCAAGTTGGCAAAAGTTGAACACATGGGCGTCGCGAGGGGGGGCAAGGGGGGGCACTTGCCCCCCCCTGGAAAAGCAAAAAAAAAAAAGGAAGAAAAGAAAAAGAAAAAGAGGCGCGAAGACAAAGTGGTGTAAATTTAATGAGTTGGGGGGGCAGAATGTCCCTGCCCCCCTCTAAAACTGATAAATCGAGAATGTGTTGAGAAATACAAGCATTTTTTGGCAAAAATTTTTTTTGCCCCCCTCTAGAAAAAATCCTGGCGACGCCCATGGTTGAACACATATCAACTCTGTGCACTTGGTCCAAACATATAATTCAGTACACGGGGAATGCATTGCTCATTTTGCTTGTGACAGGTTTCAATGAATTTGAAAGAATACAGGCTGGTTCATGCTCGGCGGAAAAGTGAATGCAAAGGCGAATTTTTAACTTCACGACAGCTAGGTTTCCAAACTGCAAGTTCACAAAAGTTGAACACATATCCACTCTGGCAAAATTCGCAGTGAATGTTTCTGGATTTAAAATTCACTTCTCATTCGCTATCGCGTATGTATGTGAACCATCCTTACTAAATATGAGAACAATTGTACGATGTACGAGATGCCGCCCCATTGGAAAATCACGCTGAGCGTCGTTAGAAATACAAGCAAATGAAACAGTTTTTTTTTTTTTAAAGGACTAGGAACCAGAACATACACAGAAGAGAAAGCAATGAAGTTTTGTAAATTAACTTGTTGAATATGTCAGGCAGTTTTCTAAAAAAA
The DNA here is from genome assembly GCA_029964075.1 of Patiria pectinifera. Lineage (NCBI taxonomy): Eukaryota > Metazoa > Echinodermata > Asteroidea > Valvatida > Asterinidae > Patiria > Patiria pectinifera. Next base: position 12,053,958 of record CM057146.1, on the reverse strand, counting down.
AAATCAGCACAGTGAGTGAATTTACCGAAATGGTTTAGATTTGATCAGTGCATGTACTTAAATGGCTGTTTTCAATAGGTTTTCACGTGAGTTGATGTATTGATATACAGCATGTCAATTCCTCCCAGAATTCCACCTGTATCCCTTTATATTTCCATTCCTTCTTTAACCCTTGACCTTCACAGTTCTGCGCTGTCGCCCTCTACAAGCCCCTGCCAGTGGTTCCTTGGTCCAGTGCCCAAGTAACATCTACGGAGCCAGTTGCAGCTTCGCCTGCAATGCAGGCTATGACCTGGATGGTCCTAGTACTAGGACCTGTGAGAGGGTGAACAGTGGACAGATGCAAGTGGAGTGGTCTGGGACAAGCCCAAGATGTCTACGTAAGCAGCTCATTGTACCTCATCATTATATAATGCTCTCCTGTGCACAAACTGAAAGAGGGAAATTTATGCGTGAAGCATTCTGATGTACTTATCGTGCATCCGAAAGTGTGTAGTCATAATAGGAGAGATTGTGGTTAACATATGATCATCTGATCTTGAGAGGAACAAGCCATGTTTATTACGTTGTCTATTATGTTGTGGTATATGTTGGAATGAAATAAACCAATTGCAGTTTTAATGTTCGCATCGATTTCATTTCATTGTTTTTTCAGCGGTCACTTGCCTGGCCCTGGCTGACCAGCACCCTGCTATACGCTCGGGTTGCTTTCAGTACCCACCAGCGACCGAAGTGCTGGGCACCACTTGCAGCTGGTACTGTCCTCATGGCTACGGTGGAGTTGGTTCCCAGCAGTCTGTGTGTCTAGCAAATGGCACGTGGGATGTAGCCGACTTCTCCTGTGAAGGTATGTGAAGTGGTAATGTCACAGGTTGGCTACAGTAAGACAGAATTGCCATTGTGACTCTCTGTCTACTATGCATGTAGACGGCACGGACGTAACACGTGCTATACATCAATTTGAATTGCATAGTAAATTGTCAATTTTCGCCCTCTTTCAGAGTTATTTAATCGTGTGTGATTTGATTGAAAGAGTATAAATTGATGTATGTGCCATTTGTCTGTGTTTCAAAGCAGGATTAGCCACAGATATGAGGTTTTTTCAGAGGCTGCCCTTTTGGATTACTGTTTTTATTGGTAACAGTTCCAATAATTTAGCATATGCGTACGTGTACACAATACAGTACAATGGAAAGCGCAATAATGGTTCAGATGTGAAACCTCTTTACTGTCAGTACAATTTCAAGTGCTCAAAAGCTTATTTAAAATGACCCAAGGGGCGCATTGCATGATGCTGTTTAATGATTCGTTTGCAGAAAAAAACTGTTTTCAACTTTGCGTACATGGATAATTTTATTGTTGCATCAATATTTAAAGCAAATTCAGCCTCTGAAGTTAGCCTACAAGTTGCTGTGATAACTACTTACAAGTTTTTTTCCAATGGAAGACGGTGGTGTGAGCAAAAGACATGTTATAAGGGCTGTGATATTAGCCCAAGGTAATGAATATTGCATTTTTCATATCATATCTGTTACTTTTTGCACACAGAGCGTAGTTGTCCAGCTTTAGTGCCCTCTGCTGCTATGGAGATATCTCCAGCTATTTGCCTGACTTCCCCAACCTTCAATGACAACTGTCTGTGATATATCTGTTTCTATTTCCATACAGAGCGTAGTTGTCCAGCTCTAGTGCCCTCTGCTGCTATGGAGATTTCTCCAGCTATTTGCCTGACTTCCCCAACCTTCAATGACAACTGTCTGTGATATATCTGTTTTTATTTCCACACAGAGCGTAGTTGTCCAGCTCTAGTGCCCTCTGCTGCTATGGAGATATCTCCAGCTACTTGCCTGGCTTCCCCAACCTTCAGTGACAACTGTCTGTGATATATCTGTTTCTATTTCCACACAGAGCGTAGTTGTCCAGCTTTATATAGTGCCCTCTGCTGGTATGGAGATATCTCCAGCTACTTGCCTGGCTTCCCCAACCTTCAATGACAACTGTCTGTGATATATATGTTTCTATTTCCACACAGAGCGTAGTTGTCCAGCTCTAGTGCCCTCTGCTGGTATGGAGATATCTCCAGCTATTTGTCTGAACTCCCCAACCTTCAATGACAACTGTCTGTGATATATATGTTTCTATTGCCACACAGAGCGTAGTTGTCCAGCTCTAGTGCCCTCTGCTGGTATGGCGATATCTCCAGCTATTTGTCTGACTTCCCCAACCTTCAATGACAACTGTCTGTGATATATCTGTTTCTATTGCCACACAGAGCGTAGTTGTCCAGCTTTAATGCTCTCTGCTAAATTTCCCTCTTCAGTTGTCCAGCTCTAGTGCCCTCTGCTGGTATGGCGATATCTCCAGCTATTTGCCTGACTTCCCCAACCTTCAGGGACAACTGTCTGTGATATATCTGTTTCTATTTCCACACAGAGCATAGTTGTCCAGCTCTAGTGCCCTCTGCTGGTATGGAGATATCTCCAGCTATTTGCCTGACTTCCCCAACCTTCAATGACAACTGTCTGTGATATATCTGTTTCTATTTCCACACAGAGCGTAGTTGTCCAGCTCTAGTGCCCTCTGCTGGTATGGAGATTTCTCCAGCTATTTGTCTGAACTCCCCAACCTTCAATGACAACTGTCTGTGATATATCTGTTTCTATTTCCACACAGAGCGTAGTTGTCCAGCTCTAGTGCCCTCTGCTGCTATGGAGATATCTCCAGCTATTTGCCTGACTTCCCCAACCTTCAGGGACAACTGTCTGTGATATATCTGTTTCTATTTCCACACAGAGCATAGTTGTCCAGCTCTAGTGCCCTCTGCTGGTATGGAGATATCTCCAGCTATTTGCCTGACTTCCCCAACCTTCAGGGACAACTGTCTGTGATATATCTGTTTCTATTTCCACACAGAGCGTAGTTGTCCAGCTCTAGTGCCCTCTGCTGGTATGGAGATATCTCCAGCTATTTGTCTGACTTCCCCAACCTTCAATGACAACTGTCTGTGATATATCTGTTTCTATTTCCACACAGAGCGTAGTTGTCCAGCTCTAGTGCCCTCTGCTGGTATGGAGATATCTCCAGCAATTTGACTTACCCAACCTTCAGTGACAACTGTCTGTGATGATATCTGTTTCTATTTCCACACAGAGCGTACCCAGCTAACACATCACGTTGCCACAACGTTGTGCAAAGTTGTGAAAATGTTGTCATTTGGTAACGTGTCACGATGACATTCAAGCAACGTTGACACAACGTTTGACTGTATAATTGTTGGTTGTAAAAATGTTGTATATCGGTAATTTGTACAACGTTGTACGAAAGTCATCATATGACATTGTATTGACGTTGTATGGTGGTCGTTTCACAATCGTTGTAATAAAGTAATAAATATGACGTTGTGGTTACGTTGAATGTAGGTGTTTTCATGACGTTGTTTTTAAGTTGTCAATGTTACGTTGTCAGAACGTTGTAATTTAGAATGTTTACAACGTTGCTGTGAGGTTATAATCATGACGTTGAGTTAACGTTCCATCTACGTTATTTTATAACGTTTTTTTTTCAGTTGTGAAAATCACATTGACACGACGTTGTAGTTTGGTATTTCAAAACGTTGCTGTGATGTAATAATCATGACGTTGTTGTAACATTGTATGTGGGTACTTTCACGACGTTGTTGGTATGTTGTTAATCTCACGTTGTCATGACGTTGTAGATAAAATTTACACCACGTTGCTGTGTTCATGACGTTATGATGACGTTGCATAAAAGTCTCATCATAATGTTGTTGTTAAGTTGTAAATATCATGTTGTCGTGACATTGCAGTTTGGTATTTTCACAGCGTTGATGCTATGTTGTGAACCTCACGTTGCTGTAACGTTTTATAAAGGTGTTTTGACACTAAATTTAAGTTGTAATTATGCTGTGGGTTATGATCCATGCTGTTGTGGTATTGACAAAAACATTGTGATTACGATTTACTGAATGTGAAGTGAACATAATGTTTTAATTAATGATGTTTTATTTAATAAAAATTAACATTTGGGTGCCGCCTTGCATTAATAATGTAACTAATGAAATTTCGATTAATTATCATCATGTTTGTTTTGTCGTAGTACTGGAATATAATGTTTCCATATATTTTTCTAATGGTTTAAGATGGATGAGATCGTGGTCAAAGCGCGACTGTTTCCCGCTCATATTCATTGTTGTATACTCAATGTATATACTTTATTGCACACACCAACGTAACTTGAAATATGATTCCTGTTCTCAAAGAAAACATTACCATGGCGCATGCGCATCAGCAGAAATTCCACGTCCAGACCGCGTGATAGTTCATTAGAATCGCTCTGCTCAGTCGAGTCAGCGATCTAGCAGCAGCAGCTCACTATAACGGTCGCCGACTCGCCGTCCAGTTGATGTGAATTAGCCATGGTCACCAAGCAAGTTATTTTCACTACAGCATTTCTTAGAAGGTAGGAATGACATTTTCTGTATCTTTGCTTCATTCTTGTGTCGAACACATTGTCTAAAAATCTGAAGGAATTGGATCAAATTAAAGTAAAACAACTTTTCAAACAAAGTCGCTGTAAAAAAATGAAGATTTTCCTATGCCTATCATCTTTTGTTTTTTTTTATAAATGTTGAAAATGTTCTTCAGACTCGATCAGAATAAATGTAGATTAATTAAGAGTGAAAATATGTGCCTCAATTGAGATTGGAGGCTCGATCGTCAATGCGAACAGTTTTGGAGGATCATACACTGAAAGAAACGTTCAATTCACCTGGTTTTCAATTTAATAATAAAATTTTGGTAATATTCCAAGGAAATAATATACATGTGGATCAGATTTACTCGAATTCATGTGCGACATGTTAGACCTTTTTAACAACATTTTAGGTTGGAAAGTTATTTGTTCGATAGTTATAATTTTAGATAAACAGATATTGTTTTAGCAAATGGCAAAATGTTGGAAGTGTATACATTATATCGAGAAGACTTTTGATTTGTGTACTATAGTATAGGCTTAAAAAAAAAAAAAACATAATATGTTTGTATTTTTTTTCTTCAAATTGATGAATTAATCAAACTGTAACAATATTGATACCCGAGCCAACAACCGTGAAATTGTTACCTGGGGTATCTCTTAATTTATAGATCTGATTTGATTTTCTCTCAACTAAAACTAGCGCAAATTTAAGCATAAACAGTCTGTTATAAAATTCCCGCTCAAAGACACAGTGTACGGTTGTAATACTAATAGCAACGCGCATTAGCATTTCAGTCTCAAGGGTCAGGCCTAAAGTTCACGTACCAGGACTGTACACGTATAAACGGTCATCTGGCTTTCGTTGGCGTGTACATAACAAGTGTATACAGTTTCAATCCGGGCTTTCGGGCTGTATAGCTCCCAGGGTTTGGCGTGATTTATGGGAGTTTGACCAAAGTGTATGGAGTAGGGTTCAGGGCCAGGTCAGCACTGTTACAAGATCAATGAAAAATACGCGAACTATAAAAGCCTTTTCTAAAACTAGGGTCATTTGTAGACTAGTTTTTGTGTGTGAAAAATAAGACATTATGTGGGTTGAAGAGCACGGGGACATCATATTTATACTGTGTTCAAACTTTATTAGTTTTACATATTACTCAACCTTAACAACATCGTTACTTTCTCCAGGTAGGCAGTACACAGGTTTGCTATACGTGAGTGCACTGGCTGCTGGATGTGGCATGTTTTAACTTTTAACTTCACCAGTCTTCGAGGGAAGAAGTTTCTAATTATTTTGAAGACCACCCCATACATCTCTTCAAGGTTGTTGCTGTAAGTAATTCAACATACACTGACCTTTTTATACATGTATCTCTGTAAGATGGTGAAATTAACTTTTAATGTGTTGAAAATACACCTTGGTCGAAATAGACGAATTGCTGTTTCCTTTTCACATGTCGGTAGTTTCTCGTGTACATTTTGATATAGCAATAAATTCATGGTTTCTATCATTTATTAGGAGCCTGCATGACAACTCGTCGAGTAGCAGATGCCAAGGCGAGGGGAGGACATAGCTTCATTCTGGAAGTTTGCCCCACTAACAAGCCCGGAGGGACAAGATTCAGGGTAATATTAATTACACCAAATTACTGTGAACAGTATTTAAGTTGCCTGTAAAATTAACAAGTAGGCCTGGGCCTACAGAGTAAGAAAACAACTCTTTTATATAAGGCAAAGTTATCGTAATGTCGACTTCACACTAATGGCTGAAGACAACAGTGTAATATCTATCCAAGATATACAAACTTGTACACTGGAAGTTGTTTGCAGATAGTGTACTCTTTACCAGAACTGCCTTTGAAGAATTAATCGCAGTACGCTTGCGGAACACCAAAATGAAATGTCAGTACATTTTGTTTACCTTCTCATGCACAATAATGATCCAAAAAGAAGTGACAGATAATCCGAAAATAAGTCAGTTGGTCATCATCGGTTGTCCACCATCTGGAAAAATCTTTACATTTTTTTTTTCTATTTTGTGTGTGTGCAGAATCCTGCCAACCCTGTTGACCCTGCCAACGCTGTTCAGCCCGCCGACCCTGTCGACCCTGTCGACCCTGCAAACCCTGCAGATGATGAATAACGACACTGCATCTTTTGCGTGAAAATAAGTGCACCGTTCGTGCTCTTCAAAATTTGTTTTCTTGTAGGCCTACTAAGGCTTCCCTATTTATCTCCGTGGTTCTCGTAATTATTTTTATTTGCCCTTATATGAAGCCTGGTCGGTCAGTCAAAAAGCAATAACAATCTGAACTAAAGTTGCACTCGTAAAGATGGTAAACTAAATGATGCAATAAGTTTATCATGATTTGATATCACTGAATACAATTTTAAAAAAAAACCATTTTGGCCAATTATAGACGACTTACAGTAATGTCTGGACGAAGCATCTCATTAACAATTTAGTTGTAGTGGCAGCAATATTATAATGAGAGGCAAAATTCTTTCATCTGTCTTTCTTCCTCTGATTTCCGTAAGCTGTAATTTTCAAGTCGAGAAAAAATATGATATTCAATTTAAATAACATTTCAGAATAACACAGAGCTAGTTGCTCGAATGCAATATTCTTTGTTTTTTAATTTGGAAAAAAAAATCGTCTGTGAATGGGGTTTTGGAATAGGGTCGATTAAAAAATGAGAACCAAAGAAATATAAGGTGAAGCCCCAATGACTAATTAATGGTAATGAAGAAAGTATTATTAGTTCTTTTTTTGGGAGGGAGCATTGTATATTGGGGAAAAATAGGAGGTTTTATCATTTTAGGCCGCGCAGATCCACTATGCAAGTAGACTGGTTCATCATGTCCCTTTTCATTGTATAATCGATTCTAAACGGATATGGGATTGACTCGAATGAGAACGCAAACAGTTAAATTATATAAACTTACTTGCCAATAGTAAAATCGTCCTGATATTTTTGTTGACAAAGTTCGCTCAAATTGTGTAACTTTTGAATTACTAAGATAGCAATGTTTAAAAACCAATTGTGTTTTCGGGATGAAACTCAAGAATAACTGAAAACATAAAATATGTTGTCAGAAAACTCAGTCCCACGTTGCCTGAAGAATAATATTTTACGTTAAAGTTACTTATAGCATAACTGGTAGTCACCCGGAGATGTACGCCTGCCCAGGTTAGCAATTTCAGGACATTTAAATCCTTGCTAAAGGTTAATATATGCATATAAATAGACTTGTGCCCATCCTTGCTGAAGATGAATACATGTATAATTATATAAACAAAATCTGACACTCTATCGGCGGGAAACTGACAAAATAATGCCGTTGGCGGGCAATCTGTTTTACTGTTCCTGCTTCCCAGCAAAAACACACACAAAACTAAATCATTGGTTTTCTAACTCAATCAAGAGGCTTTAATGTGTTATTTTTAAATAGGCGAACTGAAAGCGACATTGCACTGTTATATCAGATTTATACTAGCTTTGTAATAATAATGATTGACGAAGGTTTGCTTCCATGCATTCACCGGATACATTCTTTGTAATAAATGTAGAAACAGTAAGTCTGATGGTTAATTTGTTTTTTTTAATTGTTTGCAGACCAGTATATCGTCGTTGCACGATTAGTTTCGTTAATTAACCGTGCCAGGAACAATGTTGCTAAAAGGTCCCCACAAAGTTGCAGTGATGTATCCAACAAGTTGCGTGAACGTTTTTGAAAAGTTGTGAGGTGCCCACAAAGCTACCGGAACGTGTTGACTTAGTTGCAGTAACGTCTGTAATGAGTCATTGACGTGCTAACAATTAAGGTTGTAGAAACGTCCCCACATCGTGGCCATGAAGTTGCAATAATGTGTCCTACAAGCTGCATTAACGTGGCCAAAAAGTTGCCCTGACGTGCCCATAAGGTTGTAGGAACGTCCCCATAAAGGTTGCAGAAACGTGCCTATCAGGTTGTAGTTATGTCCAACAAGTTGCATAAACGTGGCAAAAGAGTTGTCGTGACGTGCCTATAAGGTTGCAGTAACGTGCCAATCATGGTGTAATCATGTCCCCACAAGGTTGTATAAATGTTTATTTTAAGTGGTCATTAAGTTGCAGTAACGTTCCGTCATGGTGGTAATCATGTCGTAATCATGTTGCATTTACGTGCCAAGACGTTGTATAAAGGTGACAATTACGTTGCAGGATCGTGTACTGAAAACGTTGTAATAAATGTTTCATTGACGTTTTTATAACGTCATTTAAACGTTGTGTAATAGCGTTGTGGCAACGTGCACGCGAGTCGACATTTTTACGTTGCCGCAACGTAATTTTCTGAACGTTGCCGCCACGAAAACGTGACCTTTTTGCAACGTTGTTACAACGTGAATGTGTTAGCTGGGTAGTTGTCCAGCTCTAGTGCCCTCTGCTGCTATGGCGATATCTCCAGCTATTTGCCTGGCTTCCCCAACCTTCAATGACAACTGTCTGTGATATATCTGTTTCTATTTCCACACAGAGCGTAGTTGTCCAGCTCTAGTGCCCTCTGCTGGTATGGAGATATCTCCAGCTATTTGCCTGACTTCCCCAACCTTCAATGATGACTGTCTGTGATATATCTGTTTCTATTTTTCCTCACAGAGCGTAGTTGTCCAGCTTTAGTGCCCTCTGCTGGTATGGAGATATCTCCAGCTATTTGTCTGAACTCCCCAACCTTCAGTGACAACTGTCTGTGATATATCTGTTTCTATTTTTCCAACCAGAGCGTAGTTGTCCAGCTCTAGTGCCCTCTGCTGGTATGGAGATATCTCCAGCTATTTGCCTGACTTCCCCAACCTTCAATGACAACTGTCTGTGATATATCTGTTTCTATTTCCTCACAGAGCGTAGTTGTCCAGCTCTAGTGCCCTCTGCTGGTATGGAGATATCTCCAGCTATTTGCCTGACTTCCCCAACCTTCAATGACAACTGTCTGTGATATATCTGTTTCTATTGCCACACAGAGCGTAGTTGTCCAGCTCTAGTGCCCTCTGCTGGTATGGAGATATCTCCAGCTATTTGCCTGACTTCCCCAACCTTCAATGACAACTGTCTGTGATATATCTGTTTCTATTGCCACACAGAGCGTAGTTGTCCAGCTCTAGTGCCCTCTGCTGGTATGGAGATATCTCCAGCTATTTGCCTGACTTCCCCAACCTTCAATGACAACTGTCTGTGATATATCTGTTTCTATTTCCATACAGAGCGTAGTTGTCCAGCTCTAGTGCCCTCTGCTGGTATGGAGATATCTCCAGCTATTTGCCTGACTTCCCCAACCTTCAGTGACAACTGTCTGTGATATATCTGTTTCTATTTCCATACAGAGCGTAGTTGTCCAGCTCTAGTGCCCTCTGCTGGTATGGAGATATCTCCAGCTATTTGCCTGACTTCCCCAACCTTCAATGACAACTGTCTGTGATATATCTGTTTCTATTTCCACACAGAGCGTAGTTGTCCAGCTCTAGTGCCCTCTGCTGGTATGGAGATATCTCCAGCTATTTGCCTGACTTCCCCAACCTTCAATGACGACTGTTTCCTGCGTTGCTCACAGTCAGGCTACAGGGTGGATCCTCCGTCATATGACTTCATCCGTTGCCTGGGTAACGGGGATTGGTCACGTGACAGCACTGCATTCACTTGTGTTGGTAAGATTCTGATAAAGTGTTAACCCTAAACTCCCTAGGGGGTGCGCAACATCGTATTAAAATTAGGAGGATTCAGGACTGTTAGGGTTAAATTTATTACTTTAAATCTCTTATCACAGTAGAGCATTGCTATAACTAACACTAGTATACTAATCATTCCACAATAGCAAACACCACCCTTTAACTCCCAAACTGTATGTACAATCATATCGAACGTTTCTAAATTCTCCTGAAAACACAGTCATATTTGTCCATTTGTCTCACTGAGAACACCTCTCAAATGCATTGGTACAAAATGGAAATCTCATCGGCAGTTCTGGTAAACTGGTTCCCGTCGCACTGCAACAAAGGCAATAATACGAACATTAATCGAAGAATAGGAACCAGTCTGCAACACTTGATGGCAACGAATTCACTGTAAAATGAAGACTCCAGTGAGTGGGCTGTTCGCACACATTGAAACCGCATGGTACTGACCCTGTTGGTTGTTCGTTACATGACGTTTACATGGCTTGAGTCTTCCTTCATTTTCAGTCAGTTAGCAAAGGTTCAATCGAATAGCGCGTGACTTGACTTTAGACTGGAGGACTTCTTTTGATAGATCAGGGGATGAGGACTTAATTACCAGTTAGGAAATCTTTTATTGTATTTCATTTCAGATTACGAGGTTCCCCAGTTCACTTCATGCCCATTGGATTTCATCGCATACACTCTGCAAGGTGCGTCTGATGCCACTGTGACGTGGACCGTGACAGCAACAGACAACTCAGGAGAAACACCCTCCATTGTCTGCAACGTCCAACAACCAGTGACGCTGCCGGTAGGGGAACACTCACTCAGCTGTACGGCTACCGATGGGGCACGGAACCAGGCACACTGTGACTTTGCAGTCCAAGTTAAAGGTGTGACATCACATTTTTTGAAACACAAATTTCAAGAACTGTGTTATTAGTTCTCCTGTACAAGGTTTGGTCTGGTGGGGTATGGAAGGCTTGGGGCATTAATCCTGAAATTGATTTATTTGTCAACCAGTTGCAATAAGTTGTGACTCGAGTATCACTCCTAAAATAAGCATCTTGTTTATCTGCATCTTCTGTTCATTTCAGTTCGCCAATGTCGACAGCTCAACCCGCCGTTTTATGGCGACTTTGTCGCGGCGTGTGATAACAGCCACGGATCTACTTGCCAAGTCCGCTGCCAGAATGGCTACACGCTACAGGGCTCTGACACTGCTACCTGCTCCAGGAATGCCAGCACCGGGCTGATGTACTGGGCCTGGAATGGTCCACGACCATCCTGCCGAAGTGAGTGTAGCATAAACAATATTGTATCGGGCATTTATCAACAGTCTTCCTGTTTGTCCAACATCGGTCCAAAATAAGAGTGGTGCATGCTCACATCATGTCTGGGGTTAGGTTGTGTCATAAATTAATGTGCCCTGTGCCGTTCAGTCAAGATCAAACTAGTCTTTGAAATAATTCAAGTCGGTCAACAACACTGGCAAAATTCCAATAGCTTTTTTCAACGTGCTGCGGGAGCTTGCCCCAAAACACTGTAAATCATGATTGTGACACTCCGGACTGCAAGAAATTATGAAATAAATCAACACAGTATCCCCTCTCTTTGTTTAAAGTACCTGTAACGATAACGAGAGCTGCCTTTTTTTCTCTCCTAGTTGCCAGCTGTCCACCCTTGCCTGATCAGCTGATTCCCCTGGGTGGGGGTGTCTATCCATCATTCTGTCGTGGTCCCGTCCATCCATATTACGGCACCGTCTGTCTATTCTACTGTCGCAATGGATTTGACTTGGTGGGCCCTGCAGAGCATCAGAGACTGACATGCCTCTCTAACGGAACGTGGGACCAGAACCTGTACACACTCAACGTGCAGTGTCGAGGTAAGTCCAGAAAAGGAAGAGTAAAACTCGATGCACAGATACCCTGTCAATGGTTACAGGATACAGTTACTGTGAGAGTGTGGAAAAACCAGTGGGAGGGATCATAAACACATTGCTGATGACAACTACCACTCATGTGAAGACTCCCTGGGATTGTTCACATTCAGAATAAAATCAATGATTTATTTGGTGTTTTGCACACAAGACTGAATGCAAACTATCAGTAGCCCTTCTTTGTTTGCTTAAAACAATGCTCTTGGAAGAAATTCTTAATGTGAAGGTTTTTCCCCAACTTTTCGTTGTAATAAATGGAAGTTATCGACAATATGGGCATGTAAAGTGTCATATATGAATGGTTCCATATAACCTGTGGCATAAGGCCACTTGGCGCAATGAATTTTGAATTTTGTGATGACACTGTTAAAACCTGCAAATTTATCTGCAAAAGTCTCAAATTTGCTTGAGATTGAGACTGGTATCAATTGAAAACCAGCTTTAAGACATTTGGGTTTATATAGTAATTTCCATGAGGATAATTCTCATGGATTTCTTATCTTGACAGACATTGTGCCGCCAACCCTACGTGTCTGCCCAGGCTCTCTATCAGGCTCCATGTCTGACCAAACGCTGGGTGCTGTGATATCCTTTGATATCCCCATGGCTGCTGACAATTCAGGCGCTGATGAACTGACCGTGATTAAGACTCCACCGGACATCACCTCACCGTACAATTTCACTCGGGACACCGACGTGTCGTACATCTTCTCTGATGCTGGAGGGAACAGCGTGGCATGCAATTTCAGCGTTAACATTCAAAGTACAGACTCACGTGTCATTTTACATTTCTGAGTTGCTGAACTATAATTTCAAAGTACCACATGACCATCCAGATTGCCCCGTGATCGGTCACCATTGTAGTAGGCAAGCGTTTGGTTAGCAACCAACTCATGCATTGTAAACTAGACAGGAGGACTTATTTCACATAAAAGTAACCTTGTGTTCATGAGCAAATGGCATGATGGTCACTACCTGTGTCGTGTGCGGTTGTCATAACCATGCCGACCCAGCACTGGGTGTTGGCTCTGCATTTTTCTCACAGTTTTTGCCATCCATCACAGCTTGAAAGCTTGCTGCGGGGTGTGCTATAGTATATGATCTTTGTCTACTACAATGGCGATGCTGAATTTGCAGAACTTGGATGCAGGCCGCGTCATGAGAGAGCTCTATTAATGCATCATCAGTAGCAAAAGTAACACACCATGTCATGGAGCGCATCTTAGCACAAAAATATTGACGGTTCAGCAAATTTTCAGGGAAGGCATAAATAAAACAGTGATCTGCGCATACTGAATTGAAAGTGTATGTAATGAAGTAACACAGGGAGCAGGTCAGTTGGAAGCATTCTACTAGCTTTCAATTCAGTTTTCTTGGGGAGGGGGGAGGGGGAGGGGGCTTAAACGTGATTAAGAGTTGCACCAATATTGATACATTCAGCTCAGGGATGAAGTCGAGTCCAGTCACAAGTCCAGTCACAAGTCCTGTCACAAGTAACAGTGGATGAACAATAACAGAGGAATGCCTTTGTCAAAGCTCAATGGAGCAGCTGTTGATTTGAATTGGGACTGGAGGACTTGTGATGGACTTGCAGGGACTTGCGGGGGCTTGTGATGGACTCGACTGCATCCCTAATTCAGCTGCATGTAATTTGAAGCCTGTAATTTCAAGACTTTATTGTCTTCAGTCATTGTTACCAGAAAGTTTCGACTGACTTGTTGAATTAAAGTGATTGGAAATTACCCCACTTCTGTAGAGACGGCAAATTTCTAATGATGGTGGTTTTTTTTGTTTTCTTCCCCTCATTTTATAGACAACCTGTCCCCGGTCCTTGTGTCTTGTCCAGACAGTTGGAATGTGACAACCACGGAAATTAACACCGCAATCTTTTGGCCACAGGTAAGATAAATTTGTATCAAAGATATAACATGTGGGGTCTGAAAAAGAGTTGGCTTCTGTATGGAGTTCCGAAGTGTGACGTCATTTAGAACCAGAAAGTGTAGTGCAAACGAATGGAGTACGCGCGCGTGTTAGTTCACGGGCTAAATCACGCGGTAATGCCTTTCACACACATTTTGTGCGCGTGCCGTAATCAGTTCGGTACTCCGTTGGATGAGTGCCCACTTCAAACTTGTTCTTTTTATTGTGGGGTTTTCGTTAAATTTCAATTTTTAAAAGTTGAACAAAGAAATTGAATGGAGCAGAGTATAAAACCTGTGACCTATAGATTGCCGTTCCGGTGCTCTACCAACTGGGCTATCCAGCCCTATGTTGGCGGTTCCCCAGCTTGTCAATGGCTTCTGGCTTGTGGCCTTGAACAAAGACATCAATTGAGAAACTGGGAAACTGCCAACAATGGACTGGATAGCTCAGTTGGTAGAGCACGGGTACGGTATTACCAAAGGCCCCAGGTTCAAACCCCACTCCAGTCAATTTCTTGTTCAAATTTTAAAAAGTTATTGTTATACACCTTAATTGTAAAGTTCCCTTGTAGTTGTTTTGATTGTTAATAATTTTAATTAATTTAAATTCAAAATTTAAAGTTGCATCCTTATGTTTTTTTGGTATATTCGCAGCCGGTGTTCCTTGAGTTGACCGGCGATACATTGGACACTAGTTGCAGTCCTCAGAATGGCTCGTCCTTTGGATGGGGCACACACAACATCCAATGCAGCGCAACTAATCTGGACAACGGCAAGACCACTATGTGCAAATTTACTGTCACAATCACACGTGAGTTCAACTTTTGTTCTTGATGTTAGAATAATCCGATCCAAAAGAAGAGAATTGGAAGGGGGATGCGTTAGCAGTGACCGTGTTTTACGGAAAAAGTGTGTGAAATCTTAGCTCTGCTTTTGTTTATGTACATGCATACCGTAAGTGCAACAATATTCTCTGAACCATTTTTCACATCAGCTTTTTTTTATAAAGTCTTAAGTCGTTTGTGAGTGCAATCTGGTCTAACCAAAACATAATATCTTGTTAATGGACTATTGCTTTATTTAGTATTTCATAGACATATTTCCTATTGTTAATTCTCTTTATAAAGTAGTAAAAACAGAAATTTGGCAAAATGCCATGGTGCAACTTAAGCTTCTATTTTTTTGAGTTCTTAACATGCTTTGATCACTTTTCTAGCAAATTTTTTTTTTCTGTTTTTTTCTTGCAGCTGTGGCATGTCAAGATCCGCCCGAACTTCGACATGGAGCCAAGGCATGTGACAGTTGGGCCTACGGACGCCACTGTTCTATGTTTTGTAATATAGCCTATGATGTGTCTGCTCAGGATGCTTACCGCACTTTTCTAGTGTGTGGCTCTACAGGAACTTGGCTTCCATCCCGTGGGTTCCCGCGGTGTCGCCGTAAGTGGTTGCTTTGTGCATTCTTGTTGATTGGCTTCCTATAGACCTTATGCATTGCAGGTACCTCAAAGGCTGTCTTTGTTAAAGGGAATGTACATCATTGGCTTTTGCTTTAATTTTCAGAAATGAACTATTTGAGAGGTTAGTTTAATAGATCAAATTATTGTTACACTGACATGTTTGAAGTTTTGTGTTCGAAAATGCTGGAAAACCAAGAAAAACAAAAAATGTTCAAGTAGTCTGGTTCCCTGACTCCACTGAAGATAAAATGGATCAATTTATAGATGCCGGAAAATTGTACGGTAAGGGAACCAATGTAGCTGGCCTGCACCCATTCATGAACATGCAACCAATAGCAAACAAAATTTGGACTGAATAAAAATGGTAAATTTGGAGCAGTAGTTGAAAAATAGTCAGGTTTTTCCAACGGTGGTCAGCCGACCACCGTTGGAAATGTATACAAATATATAATTTTCTTGAAAATGACTTAACACCAGGTGCCATAATTTTACAGGATGCTTTAGACTGTCATTTACCAACATCCTAGTAAGGTATTTCGTAAAAACTTGGTAGTTTTATTTTTCGATGTTTACAAATGTTGTATTTTCCCTTTAACAGTGAAAGCTCTAAAGGTTTAATCCATGTCTATTAAGGCAATGCAGAACCATTGCCCTTTAACTCCGCCCTTATTAAAACATCTATTAATTTTCAGCTTTCCCATTCTTGTAATTCTCCAGTTCTTCAGGTTCAGAGAAAATTTCAAATGCAAAAATGTTCCTGTTTTTTTTATTTGAAAAAATTGGCGCTGTTCTTCTCAATTTAGTTTTGCATATCACAAATAAGTGAATCTTAATCGACACAAAAAGTTGTTAGGGGCAGCACAAATTTACACAAATTTACACAAGTTCACACAAATAACCGGCAGCAAATGATGACTTCATAGAACATAAATTCAGTCCTCCATCTTAAAACAAATCCAGGACAGCTGTAAATCTCTCTCCTCAAATCATTTCATTCTACTTACAAAGATGAGTTAATGACACCTTTAAGTCGGTCGGTCGGAAAATCTTTTCATTTTGCAATATTGTTTGTGCGCTGATGGAATGGAGTTTTCAATCATATGTGTATTTTGGGGCTTATTTTGTACCACGACAGCTATCGAAACTGACCCTCAAAAGTGACAAACCTTGCTGTATATATCGCGCAGAATCAGCATGCCTGTCTGCACTGTGTAGTGGGCAATGAACCATGTGTCGTAGTAGAAAATTTCGCAGAAATATGCTGACACTGTATCGCTTCAAGTACGAGCGGTACAACCTCAAAATGATACTTAAAGGGAATATACATCATTTGCTTTTGCTGTAATTTTCAGAAATGGATGGAATTGGGGGGTTGGAAATATATATCAAATATAGTTACACTGACTTTTTTGAGGTTTTGGGTTCGAAAATGCTATAAAAACCAAGAAAAACAATCATTTTCCTGTAGTCTGGTTCCCTGACTCCATATAAGAAGAAACAGAGCAGTTTACATACATTGGGGAATTGTAAGGTCAGGGAACCAGTCTAGCTGGCTTGTACCCGTTCATAGGTGTGTAATCGATTGCAAACAAGTGCGATGGTCAATTGGGGCCAGTATTTGAAAAAAAGCCAGTTTTTCCAACACTGGTCGGCCGACCAGCGTTGGAAATTGATACAAAAATACCACTTTTCTTGAAAATGACAGTAAACCAGGTGCCATGATTTTACAGGATGCTTTACACTGTCATTCACTAACAGTCCAGCAAGGTATTTCAAAATGATTTGGTAGTTTTATTTTTTGATGTTTGCAAATGTTGTATTTTCCCTTTAAAATGGAAAATACATACAAGGAAAAGAGAGATCATCTTCTGTGAATAAACTTGCAGAAATTGTTTTTCTATAGTTTTTTGTTTGGAACATTTACCATGTCAAATTCGGCCTGTTTAAGCTATGTGGGCTATTGACCAGTTCCGGTCCTTAACTTTGACCATTGTAGCATCGCAGCGTACGGCAGGAACCAGTCTAACATTGCAGCACGCATGCATATATATGGCATACATTTGCTTTTCACCACAGCTTGTGGTAGTATTGTGAATGGTAATTCGTGTCGGAATAAACGAGAGTTTGTACACTATTACAAACGTATCATCACTTTAATGTCTTCTTATTGTTATTTTGTCCATGTTTGAAAACTCCCTTCTTTGACTTTTGAGGAGCGCTATTTTTTTACTCTCCTTGTGACAGATGAGGAGTGCGGTAGGAGCGCCTGCATGATCACACTCCTTAATAATGAAAATGACTGTAAATGATAGTTTGGCTGTACAAAAACGCAAAATGCGTGTTGCCTTTATTTTATAAAATTATTTTCTCCCCTATAAACTAATGTGACACTCTACAGAAGAGGTCCCCACACACAAGTATCATTGTAACTGATGAAATGTGTTTTCTTCCTTGTAGCAAGACAGACTGTTAACCACATGGCTGTACTGTCTGATCTGCACTACTTCAGTGGCGACTGTAATTCCCCTGACACACAAGCCCAGATCAAAGAGCAGTTTATCCAAATTCTCAATGGTTCCAACTATGCTATCATATGCACCCAATATGCTTCTGAGTGCAACGTGGACAATGTTGAAGTGACTTGTGGTTCCTCCAAACGTAAGCGCCGTGACGTCGGCATCTGGCAAGAATCATCGCTGGACTTTTGGATCGAGTTTGACCAGCTGAAGTCCATCTCTCCAGAGCTTGGTGCAGAGGAATTCACTGAGCTTGCCGACATGCGCGCAAAAGGGAAGCTGCCACCGAAACGCCGCGGTGACCGACAGCGCCGGTTGCCTACCCCGAGACAAAAACCAAACACAGACCATGAACGCAGTCGACGGTCTACAATGTCGCACACCTTCACCGTATCATTCAGCATGAATTACTTGCTGCCCTCAGACCCAACCATGTCGGATTACGAATTTGAAGATGAGTGTTGGAACGGCTACGACGCACTGTATCAGGTAGTGGACAGCGTGCAAGACATGGCTGACAGTGGTGACTTGGGGCTTTCAGTGCCTGGCATGGAGATTGGTACCCAACCTGAGCTTGATTATACTGAACCTGGTCCAGACTGTCCCCATGGGTACCTGCCTACTCTTAGCATGGCCTGTGGTATGTCAGTCTTAATTTAATGCCTCAGCTTTATTATGCCCTCACATCCCATACCTTGATAAAGTTTGCCTGAAGGCAAACATTGGAAGCCATTTCTGAAATGGCGCCACACTCATGCACAGGTGTTTTGTGCACACTCAGTGCTCCATCGACCATAGGTTTTCACATTACATGTGCACCTGAAATGAAGAACAATGTGTGACATGCGCATGCATGTGGCGTCAACTCAATAATGGCAATGACCAGATTAGTCTATATGCAGTGTGTTATATGCGCATTCACGTTGCAGTCCAAGCTCAGCTGCGTGTAGTGTTATACAACGTTGCAAAGATGAACAGGTTTAACTTGAAACAAGTCTTTGGAGTTGGTTTAGCATTGTCAGCAACAAATGATGTTCATTACGAAAATTGAGTTATTGATGACCTGATCAATGAAATCCCGTCACGATTTAAAAAAAATATCAAATACAGCTGTGGAACATATAGAGAGCAATAACTGTCTGAAATAGTTGGTGTTCTATTATTATATAGTTCAAGGTGATCTAAGCTCCAATTCATTCATTGCTATAAAGCAGGAAATATTGCTTAGCCAAGTTTTTATGTCCGGAGAAAAACTTATGGGTTAAAGTAAGAATCTTTCATTTTTTTACCCCCACTTAACTTCTGTCCTTGCAGTGAGTTGCCCAGTGGGTCAGTTCTTTGACAATGCCACCCTGAGCTGTGTGGATTGTCCTATCGGTCAGTATCAAGATGAAGATGAGGAGCCACATTACACCTGCAAGATGTGTCCCACAGGAACCTCCACCATCCTAGCTGGCTCCACCAATCTTACTGACTGCCTACGTGAGTACAGCCAAGTCCAGTTAGTTCCGCCATGAATGAGTATACACCAGACACATAAAAAGACTCAATTCTATTTGTCATAGACGTTTGTGTGCAGGGTCTGACCAGATTCATTAGGTTTGCCTTGTTTTGTTTCAGTAGTTTTTGTGTCTTATTCCATCCTCTTGATTGAAGAAAATTGTCAATAACCGTTATGAGTTGAAGGAGTGTGTAGCTCTGAATTTGGTTACAATCTGAAAAAAAATATGGTTTGGTTTCTCAACTGCTCCTATAAGAGCAGTGTGTAGTAAGTATCTGTTATTTCAAGGTAATTATTGGTCAATGGAAATGTCCGATTGACTCCATTCACAAATGCCATCTTAACGGTTAGAAAGGGAGAGATGGGTAGACCACAGGAACAGACATGTGAACGCATTACTGACGATGCCTGACCCTCATGCTAAGACACTGTGGGAGTATCTACATTCAGTTAATACATGAATGCAGTGTGTCTCCCCCTGAGATGATTTTACATCATCTCAGTAAAACAATTCCGTCAAAAGTTACATGTATGCACTGTAATGGATAATGCCTTATTGTGGTTTCTTCCTCCTGATTCAGGCTTCTGTCCCAGCGGTCGGTATTCCAACACCGGACTTGAGCCGTGCTTCCAATGTGAGGAAGGATCCTATCAGTCCGAGTCTGGGTCAGTCTCCTGTCAGCAATGTCCAGTTGGTCAGTCTACGGCCAGGATTGGATCCACAAGCTTGCTGGACTGTGCAGGTATGGGTTGCATGATGGAGAGTAAAATGTAAATGGGGGATATAGTTGGGGAGACATGCAGTTATAGAAAAGCAATTTCTGTGGTGTGATCTGAGGCAATTTCTGACCACTAAAACCAATTTGAGCAAAAGGTCATCTTTTAAAGTTTTGAGTTTGGAGTAATTGAATCAGCGACATGCATTCTGAGCAATGTAATCATTATTGTAGGCTACGATTTTTTTTCGGGGAAGAAAAAGTGGGGGTGGGGTGGGGCAGGGGACCAAACAATGTCCCCCGCTTTAAAATGTTGGGGGGGGGGGGTGCATGGGTTCCCCCTATCCCCCGTCGATTTACTCACATGATAATTATGTATCATGGCAACTGTCTGTAAATGTTCCCGTTGGTCTGTTAAATTGGCATTTTGTGAGGCAGTTGCATTTCGAAAACGTAGTGAAAAGGTTACTGTAGTACACAGGCGAAGGCTGATTGTATGTACAATTTTGACAATAAATCATAATGCAATAAAACGTGAAGGTGTCATTTGAAATGAAAATGTTGAGTGTTACCATAAAATTCGGTTTGAATCATGGAGGAAGGTCGATCACAATTAAGTTTCAGTTTTGGACTCTTCAACAAACGTAAACTTGACTTCTTATAATTTGCGACACCGTCTGCGAGGAAGAAGTCGATTCAACTTTATCGCGATATTTGAGGCAATGCATCGATCCTTCGTTGACCCCAAACAGGCCCCCGAAATTATAACGCGACACTGAATCATACATGCGGGCGGGCAGCGAACTCACAACGCTCAGCCTTGGTGGTGGAAGCATGGAGCTGTAAACACATTATGGAAGCAACAGCACTCTATCACGCGACGTCACATGCTTGTGCATCAAATAGCGAGCACCGTAGACCCAACCTCGTTTCCAGGGTGTGGAGCAGGCTGCAGTACGCGTTGCCAGTGACGGTTTTACGCATAGCCGGGAAGTGCCACGCAGTGTAGACTTTCGATTGGTCAGACCGCGCTAGGCGTACTAATGTGTAGTCCTTCTGAGTATTCGTTGCACTCGGCGCAGGGGCGGCAAGCGAAGCATATGAAAGAATAGGGACACTTGGTGGCCACGCACCATGGACAAAAAATATTTTACCAAGGTCACCCCATACTAACGTTTGGTGAACGCTTTTGCCGAACGGCCGAGTAGAACACGTAAACGAAACCCCTACGTTGGCCTCGCTGACCTCGCACAGTCTAGACACGCAGAAAAGCCAGCACGGGGGGCGGCCAGGCAGTCAACGTGAAAGCGCACACGACGGCAAATTCCTGTGCAAAACGCAGTCACGAAAAATCGACGAAACGGATCGCCGGTCCGTACGGGAAAATAAGGACGACCCGAAGCGTCCGACCCGGCGGAAGACACCCTCCGCATTTTTCCACGGACGTGGAGTGATTTTGGCGCCGCGTGAGCCCGCGGTCTCGGATCCTTTCATGAGCAAACATCGTCTCGCAGGCCGAGTAAACTTCTCTCTTATATATATAGATAAAGCGTGCAAGTTGACTTCATATAAACCTGCCAGATTTTACAGAATACAGCAAATCTAGGGGGGGGGGCGCTTGTCCCCCTCTGGGATAAAAAAAAAGAGAAGGAGAGAGAAAAAGGGGGGAAAAAGGAGGCGTAGTCATATTGCTGTTAATTTAATGGGTTGGAGGAGAGGGTGGGGCAAATGTCTCTGCCCATCAACGCAAAACAATAAATCGAAAATATGCTGGAAAAATGCAGGGATTTCGAGGGGAAAAAAATGTGCTTTGCCCCCCTCTGGAAAAAAATCATGGCGACACCCAAGTCCATAACACTCTTTTTGTATCTCAAAATCAGTCAAACGACTGATGGATGAAACCACCTACTTTGCTTGATATCTCTGAAGTGCCAGCAAGCCAGATGGAATAACTTCACGGGGTGTTTAATACCAGTATGATCTTTAATCAAATTTATTTTGTTTGATAATAATTCGGTAGGTTGCTTTTGGGACGGATGCAAATGATCCTGTATGCCTTTAAAGGGAATATACATCATTTGCTTTTGCTGTAATTTTCAGAAATGAATGGAATTGAGGGGTTGGAAATATATAGCAAATATAGTTACACTGACTTTTTTGAGGTTTTGGGTTAAAAAATGCTATAAAAACCAAGAAAAAAGATCATTTTCCTGTAGTCTGGTTCCCTGACTCCATTTAAGAAGAAACAGAAGTTTACATACATTGGGAATTGTAAGGTCAGGGAACCAGTCTAGCTGGCTTGTACCCATTCATAGGTGTGTAATCGATTGCAAACAAGTGCGATGGTCCACTGGGGCCAGTATTTGAAAAACACCATTTTTTTCCAACGCTGATCGGCCGATCAGCATTGGAAATTGATACAAAAATACCACTTTTCTTGAAAATGACAGTATACCAGGTGCCATGATTTTACAGGATGCTTTACCCTGTCATTCACTAACACTCCCAGTCCAGCAAGGTATTTCAAAATGATTTGGTACGTAGTTTTATTTTTTGATGTTTGCAAATGTTGTATTTTCCCTTTAATCAAATTTATTTTGTTTGATAATGATTCGGTAGGTTACTTTTGGGACCGATGCAAATGATCCTGTATGCCTTTAAACAAAAGTCAGTCAAATCTTCCCGCATAAATACCAACTTTGTGAAGTATGTGACGCGTTGACTTTGTTTCCACAGTCATGTGTCCTGCTGGATCGTTCTCCATTTCTGGGATCCAGCCGTGTGTCCTGTGCCCGCTTCATAGTTACCAGCCCCAGCAAGGTCAAAGTTCATGTCACTCGTGCCCCGCCGGGCAAGTAACCCAGGTCATCGGGGCCGCAGATTTGACCGTGTGTAGCAGTAAGTACTGTGGGTTATTGTGGATTGTTTTAAGCCCCAACTATAGGAGTTGAATCGTGGGGGTTAATTGCAACCAATTTTGGGGGTCGAATATTTCATTTAAAAGAATTATAAAGGAAGCTTTCAAGCTAAATAAATGACAATACAAAAGCTATTATACAATGTCTGAATAAATCTCTGTCGTCTGATTGGTGGATCATTGATCATGTGACATTGAATCCATGGCCCCGACAAACTGCCCAATAAAAGTTTCATTCCATGGTAAATAGAAGTTCCATTGCATGGTCACACTATTACCAATCAGATGACGAATAATAAATGTTTCACAATCATGCAATGGTAAGAATATTTTCATTCACTGAATGTCCCATCCAACGAGGCGAAGCCGAGTGCAATATTATACAAATAATGAATGTTTGTGAGTGCAATGGTAAGAATAATTTCATGAGGTGACAAATGAAATGATCCATTCCTCGAGGCGAAGCCGAGTGGAATGGAACATTTCATCTGTCACCGAATGAAATTATTCTTTCCATTGTACGAACGTGAAACATTCATTATTTGTTTTATATAACACCTGAATAAATCCTTGTCATCTGATTGGTTGACTTTTAATAGCCAATTTATTCAGCTTAAAAACTGTTTAAAAGTTCGAAAGGTTGACATGGTTGAGAACAATCAGATTCAATTTATCTGGATTTAAAACAGCACCACCACCAGCAGCAGTGACACCGTGCAATGGAAGTTCTATTCACCGTGCAATAGAACTTCCATTGCACTGTGCGTTGCATGCCATGCGCGCGCCGTGCATTGGTACAAATAATTCAATGGCATGTGATCAATGATACACCAATCAGATGACGGGGATTTATTCAGGTGTTGTATAAAACATTATATATCTGTCCTCGAAAGAAATTATTCTTACCATTGCACTCTTAAACATTCATTAGTTGTATATTATTGGTTGTGCAAAGCGTACTTTGTCTTCATTGCATCATGAGAAAAGATGTCATCCGTCATGATACTACAAACGGTTTGAAAACCTTTTGTAAAAAAAAAAAATGAGTTTTCAAAATTGAATGAATCCAGTGTAGTAATTCAGACAGAGAGTATTTTGTATATTTTTATTTAAAAGTCGCATACAGAACAAAATGCATATATATACAAATCCAGAATGCAGAGAGTATCAAACTCCAGAGATCAGCTAGTCGTCAACTATTTTTCCACCTTGTCTAATCCTCAGTGCAAACATTCTGCACTGCTACGTCATGTCTGAACGGTGGAACCTGCGTGGAGCAACTGGAGTCCTTCCGCTGTGAATGCCCAGCGGGTCTGACCGGCTCACACTGTGAGACTGATGTGATGGACTGCCAGCAAGATTCTTGCTTCAATGGAGCTACCTGTGTGGATGAACTCAATGGGTTCAACTGCACCTGTGCTGCTGGATATCAAGGTAATGGGATGAGGGGCGGTTCTTAGGGAAAAAGGGGGGCTGGACACGTCTTATGTTTGTACTCTGTCACACTGTGAGACTGATGTGATGGACTGCCAGCAAGATTCTTGCTTCAGTGGAGCTACCTGTGTGGATGAACTCAATGGGTTCAACTGTACCTGCGTTGATGGATGTCAAGGTAATGGGATGAGGGGCGGTTCTTAAGGGGAAAAAGGGGCGGGACACGTCTTATGTTTGTACTCTGTCACACTGTGAGACTGATGTGATGGACTGCCAGCAAGATTCTTGCTTCAATGGAGCTACCTGTGTGGATGAACTCAATGGGTTCAACTGCACCTGTGCTGCTGGATATCAAGGTAATGGGATGAGGGGCGGTTCTTAAGGAGAAAAAGGGGCGGGACACGTCTTATGTTTGTACTCTGTCACACTGTGAGACTGATGTGATTGACTGCCAGCAAGATTCTTGCTTCAACGGAGCTACCTGTGTGGATGAACTCAATGGGTTCAGCTGCACCTGTGCTGCTGGATATCAAGGTAATGGGATGAGGGGCGGTTCTTAGGGAAAAAGGGGGGCGGGACACGTCTTATGTTTGTACTCTGTCACACTGTGAGACTGATGTGATGGACTGCCAGCAAGATTCTTGCTTCAATGGAGCTATCTGTGTGGATGAACTCAATGGGTTCAACTGCACCTGCGCTGCTGGATATCAAGATAATGGGATGAGGGGCGGTTCTTAGGGGAAAAAAGGGGGCGGGACACGTCTTACATTGTGGCATTCCACAATGATGTTAAACACAAACATTTCTCCGTTTTCTTTTTGTTGTTGCAGGTGATGATTGCTCTATCCTGATAGATTTCTGCATAAATGATCCTTGTGAGAATGGTGGTACATGTAGCAGTCAGACCAGTGGGTTCACATGCGCATGTGATGTTGGTTTCACTGGTGTAACCTGTGAGGGAGACATCAATGAATGTCTGATGCATCCCTGCCAACATGATGGAACATGCGTTAATGTAGATGGAGACTATCTGTGCCTGTGTGTTGCCGGCTTCATAGGAGATAACTGTGAGACTAATGTAGATGAGTGTAAATCCAACCCATGCCAGCGTAATGGTACATGTGTGGATGCTGATAACGGATATCACTGTCAGTGCATCACAGGTTACTCCGGTAATCACTGTGAAATTGACATAGACATGTGTGCCAACAACCCTTGCAGCAACGGTGCAACCTGCCAAGATTTAGATGATCGATATCAGTGTGCATGTCCCCACGGCTATGGTGGCAGCCACTGTGAACTGGTCTTGACTCCATGCGATTATCATCCATGTGATAATGGCGGTACCTGCACTGAGACATCGACAGAGGAGACTGGATACCAGTGTGAATGCTTGCCAGGATTTACCGGACCGGAGTGTGAGATCAATGCGAACGAGTGTGCTAGTGGACCATGCTCTAATGGTGGCACCTGCATCGATGGTGTCAACAGATATGACTGTGTCTGTACTGATGGCTTTGAAGGTGAGTATTCTTGTCATCATTGTGTCTTTATTCTCTGAATCATTTCTTTTTTACAGTACCGATAGTGTGGGATGAGCAAAGTTCAAAATAGAGTTTTGAACTCAGATTTCATTTCATTCCGATTTCATTTCATTCCGATTTCCGTCCGATAGCTAGTGTAGTTGTTACAATAGTACAATCTGTGTGAATGTAAGCTTTGAGACCACGTTACACAAGCGCACATCAACTGCTTTAGAAAAGGTTATAAAAAGTGTTGCTTTCAAGTACATGTACTTGAACTGAATCACAAGTGTGGTCACATGCCACTCACAAGTCTATTCACAGATCCTGTCACAAGTAGCAGGGGACGAATAATAACAAATAATTATCTTTGTCACAGTTCATTTGAGTAGATTGTCAGCTGACTTTGGACTGACGACTTGTGATGGACATGTGATTGACTAATATGATTGACTTATGATTGACTAGTGATTGACTTGCGATTGACTTGCGATTGACTTGTGATGGACTTGTGATTGACTTGTGATGGACTTGTGATTGACTTGTGATTAACTTGTGATGTACTTGTGACGGACTTGTGATGGACTTGTGATGGACTTGTGATGGACTTGTGACGGACTTGTGACGGACTTGTGACGGACTTGTGACGGACTTGCGACGGACTTGCGATGGACTTGCGATGGACTTGTGATTGACTTGTGATAGACTTGTGATGGACTTGTGATGGACTTGTAATGGACTTGTGATGGACTTGTGATGGACTTGTGATTGACTTGCGATGGACTTGTGATGGACTTGTGATGGACTCGTGATTGACTCGTGATGGACTTGTGATGGACTTGTGATAGACTTGTAATTGACTTGTGATGGACTTGTGATGGACTTGTGATGGACTTGTAATTGACTTGTGATGGACTTGTAATTGACTTGTGGTGGACTTGTGGTGGACTTGTGGTGGACTTGTGATGGACTTGTGATGGACTTGTGATGGACTTGTGATGGACTTGTGATGGACTTGTGATGGACTTGCGATGGACTTGCGATGGACTTGCGATGGACTTGCGATGGACTTGTGATGGACTTGCGATTGACTTGTGATGGACTTGTGATGGACTTGTGATGGACTTGTGATGGACTTGTGGTGGACTTGTGATGGACTTTTGTGACTTGTGACCGTCCATAACAAATTCCTCAACCACAACACTAGTTATAAATCCTGTCAACAGGTTCAAAAAAAAAAATGAATTATGTTTAACTACAAACTTAGAGAAGACGTTAGGGTTCAGATTAAATCTCAGCATGAGGATGGGACCAAGACGGTGCCAAGAATCATCTCATCAACTTGCTGGTGCAACATTCCTATTACATTGTTGACTCATTTCAGTAATTAAAATCCCCCAAAAAACTAACCAGTTTGCCTTGAGCCAACTACCATTCAATATTGAGTGACTGACAATTTACTCTCCTCCCCCCCCCCCCCCGGGTTTTCAGGACGGTTCTGTGAGGGACGTCCAGACCTCTGCAACCCCAACCCTTGTCAACACAACGCAGCATGTGAGGATGAAGGAGAGGATTATTACTGCACCTGCCCTGCCGGTCTGTCAGGCAGAGATTGTGAGATCCAGGTGGATGCCTGCCATGATGGCGGGACGTGCTTGAATGGTGGATCCTGTGCACTGCCCTCTATGGATCAACTCTGTCTATGTCCTGCTGGATTTGCAGGTAAGGTGCCATGGCCTTGCGATATGTCAAGATCTGTCACTGGGGGCAATTCCAGTTGAAACCAGTTCAACTGATTCAACTAGTTTCAGCTGGTACTAGTTTAACTGGAAACAAGTGGTTGGTTTGAACCAGTTCAAAAACTAGTTAATCCAGTTTAACTAGCTCAAATCCAGTCACCAGTTTCCTCTTTGACTGGTTTCTACTAGCATTTTTACCTTGGGGTTGGTTGAAATCTGCATTTTGTGGGTAGAGTCAATTGGAAGCCTGTACTGTTACAACGTGTTTCTTGCTGGTTAGAGCTGACTTTGTCGCAGTGAGTTTCCACTTTTTCCACAGTTTGACAGAGCTTTTCATATAGATTGTGACTGTTTTGTTTTTGGTTTATTATTTAGATTAGTGAATTATAAATATCTCATTAATTGCAAAAAGAAAGTTCCAAGCTTATCTAGAATAGAGTCTCTTGAAGTATGACATATGTGCTTAAACCTATTTGCTCATAATTTAGTAACCTCTTTTTATATCGGCTTCTTTTCTTACAAATTACAATTAACCCACAGGAGGGCATTGTGAGATAAACATCAATGACTGTGCCAATTCCCCGTGTGCCAACGAAGCCCCCTGTGAAGATGGTGTCCAGTCGTTCACCTGTCTTTGCTTGGAAGGTTTCACTGGTACTCTGTGCGAAATCGATATTGATGAATGCACATCCAATCCCTGCCATAATGGAGGGGCATGCGTCGATCAGATCAGCGGTTACCGGTGTGACTGTACCGATGGTTTCAATGGAACTGACTGTGAAAACAACAAGAATGATTGCGCGGCCGGGGCTTGCGGCAAGGGGCAGTGTGTGGATGGCATCAACTCATTCAAATGTGTGTGTAACATCGGTGTCACTGGCCGTAGGTGTGATATTGATATCAATGAATGCCAATCTCATCCATGCGGTAACGGCGGCACGTGTCGCGATCTGGTGAATGGTTTCATCTGTGATTGCGTAGATGGATGGATCGGTGAGCAGTGTGAGATTAATGAAGACGATTGCGCCAATACCCCATGCCTGAACTCTGGTCATTGCATTGACGGCCTACAGTCCTACACCTGTCAATGCTTACCAGGCTTCACGGGTCAGAACTGTGAGACCAACATCGACGAATGTCTGAGTAATCCTTGTCTCAACCAAGCAGCCTGCATCGATGGAATCAACATGTTCACCTGTGATTGCAAGAAGGGAAAGAAAGGTACACTGTGCCAAATTGACTTGGGTAACTGCCAGCCAAATCCTTGCAGGCACGGTGGGTCATGTACCCCAACTACTACTGGGTTTGTGTGTCAGTGTCAGGCTGGGTTTGAAGGAGCAGAGTGCCAGACTAATATTGATGACTGCGCCAACCACCAGTGTCTGAATGGAGCAAGCTGTATTGATCAGGTGAGAGTTTCATCCGGTTTAATCATTCCAACTTGCATTACTCACTGAGTTCAATTCACACTCCTTTGTTGTATCTGGCTGCTACACTTCCGCACAATTCAGATGCAAAATTCAAATCAGTGCCATCAAAGCTGACAAAAGAATGTATTGTATTGTACACATTCTCTCTCAAAACCTCTCTCAAAAGCTCCACCTGAGCCTCAGTTTGTCTTCCTTGCCTTCATAATTTCAATCACTACAAATGTCTTTCTGTTCATCTCACCTCACACAAGAGCTTTGGTTTCAACTTCAGTAGTGAAATATTTCACAGCACTGACATGTTATCCATCGATGTTTGTATGCAGGCCAACCGTTATTTCTGTCGCTGTACTCCAGACTACACAGGACAGTTTTGTCAGACAGTTTTAGACATCTGCTCAGCTGAGCCGTGTCTGAACAACGCAGTCTGTTTGCCGAGTGCAGACAGCACAAGCCACTGCATATGCCAAGCAGGTAAAAACCAGCATACTACAGTTGGTCCATGTAGGTGACTTGCTTCATCAAAATGAGACTTAAGATGGTGTTTTGGGTACTTTATTGATTAAAAGTGCGTTGGAAGAGCGTGTGGAATTTATTGAGTAACTTTGATGTATCAGTGCGATCAAATCTTAAGATAAGCAGTAGTTGATGTTCAAAATGCTTGCCATTGGTTAACTTGAGTGCTGTTGACTGGAGGTGCATTTGTAAGAAAGGGTTAGTTTGGTGGGTTTTTTTTTATTCATACGTTTCACGTACATGTATTCGTAAGGTTGTCAAACATCGTTTAGCTCGTATATATCTGTTTGCAAAATGTGGCAACTTCTCTGCTATACGCATGCCTTGCCAAAGTTGGTGGATGTTTGTACCAATGTTCAAGATGCACATGTGTCTGTTTGAATTTCCTTCACAGGTTTCACAGGGATGCGTTGCGAGGTGGCCATTGATAACTGCACACCCAACCCTTGCCTGCATGATGGTACATGCTTCAATGGGATCAACTCCTACTTATGTGTCTGTCCACCAGGCTATAGGTTAGTAGAAGATGACTTCAAGTTGCTTTTCATCAGTCAAAAAGATTGCGTGGATACTTAAGTCAATCACAAGTTAAAACATGAGTCAGGTCACATGTATTATCATTGACAAAGAAATACTTTAGTCACAAGTTCATTTAAAAACTATGTGACGTGACTTAATACTGGATTGCCTTATGATTTCTTGATGTAACTTGTGACTGACTCTGTGACAACTCTGAAGCTCAATTTTTTTTCTGTTCTACAGAGATTTGATTTTTGTTGCTATATTTGCTTTATATTTTGCATTGTTGTTCTCCGCGTAACTTTCAGTGCGATTTAAAGCACAGAATGGATGATTTGTGTTGTTGTTCCCACTTGCAGCGGGACTGAATGTGAGCAGGATATCGATGAGTGCTTGAGTAATCCTTGTCAGAATGGAGCTGAGTGCATCGACGGCATTAACCAATATGACTGCAGATGCAGACCAGGATTTCAGGGCGAATACTGCAGCCATCGTAAGATTTCCTATTGGATTTATGATCAAATATGTATTGCTCCAACCTCTTGGACTGTTTTTGCTTATTTTGTTTTTGTTTTTCTAGGTTTTTCGTTCACTGATATCATATAGCTACGATTTTTAACGCTGAGAATGCAGTCGAATATCATGCCCATCTTCCTAACTTTCCTCTTCAGGCGTACCGTCCAATTTTGACATGGTGTTCCGACGTGATCATCCCCATCAGTATAACACTCTACATCAAGTCATTAACGAACCACTGGGAGCGTTCACCATCATGATGTGGATTCGGTCGGTCACATTTGATGGGGCTATATTGTCCTATACAACCCAGAGCACTGGACAGACACTGCAGAATGCACAGATTGCCTTGAGTCAGCCTGGGGCATTGGTTGTCTACATTCAAGGGTGAGCTGTATTTATTATTGGCTAACCCCCCCCCCCCCCCCTTCCCCACATACAAAGGGAGTGTTTCAAAAGTCAAAACTTAATGTTCATTTGGATCATTCCATGCCTTTTTTCGTTAGAGAGTTCCATTGTAACATCAAGAAAATGGTGTGGCCTCATATGTTTGTCATTGTGTATTAATATGTGAGTATATAAGCTAACAGAAATTTAGAAGCGTAGCAGCAAGTGTTCACACCATAAGTTTTCAAAGGCAACAGATTTCAACTGGCCAAGTTGGATCCGAATATGAAGAGTTTATTTCCAAAATACGATATAATACGATAGGCCTATATCCATTTGAAAAAAAGTGAAAAATTTGCACAGTTTTGAAACTTTAAGGACTAAAAGCAGTATAACAGTTAAATTAACTGTTTAACTCTTTCGCTACGGAATTTAATTTACCATTTTCGTCCCAACTGGACGTAATTAAAAGCTGAAAATTCCGCCGAGCGTCGATGTGGGCGCCGCCATCTTTGAATGTATCTCCGTAAACAAACTGCTCACAATAACCAAAAGCGCACCCCGGCCAGACGGAGAGCCGCTGGCAGCGGCTCAAACTAGGGTCAGAGGTTATACGATATAAATTATGTAGATATGGCCTACGTCATGGGGATACCCTGTTTATTCATAGCGACGCAACCCAGCCGCTGCCAGCGGCTCTCCGTACGACCTGTACAATTTGTATGTGCCGCTGTCAGCGGCTCGCCGTAGCGAAAGAGTTAACAGCTGTCAAAATTGACTTTGGGCAGCCAGACGAGAGCAGGATTCTAAAAGGGAACAAAGTGGTGTGTATCGCGTTTTGGAAATAAAATCTTCATATCTTCTTCATATTGCATTCACATGGACTATGACTCAACCTTAAAGGTAATTTATCTGTACATCAAAACAAAGTTTCAGTCTTCATCCTTCCATTTATGTGCAGTTTTGTTGAAGAAGGTTCTTTGAAGACTTTAGTGATGCTCCTTAAACAAAACAAAAGAAAACCTTGCTTAAAACTAATGTCAAAACTAATGACCCTAAAATAGCTGGAAAGTAACCCTGGCTTCAAAGCACAGTTGGAAGCCTACACAACAATTGTGAGATAATTGATCCTACAGACTACACATCCCGCACATTTTGGGCCCTTGTATTCTTGTTCTTTACTTAGATTCTTGTGGTAGCTACAAGTAATTATCAGTCTGTTGTACACAATACGCAAAGCATGTATCGTAATGTATCTTAATGCATTGTTTTTTAATCTTTGGGGTATAGTTTTCAGTTTTCCTCCTCCGTCTCTGTGAACGACAATCGTTGGCATCATCTGGCAGTGTCTTGGGACGAGCACGGAGGAATTCTCAAGATGTATCGAGATGGGCATCTGGTGCTGAACCAGTATCACATCAGATCCGGTGCCCGTATGAACAGCGGAGGGACATTCAATCTAGGACAGCTACCAAATGGTGGTGGGTACTGGTCACGGGTTTTGGCGGGGGTGAGGGATGGGGGTGGTTATTCTCTTTTTTTGTCAGCAAAATCCTGGTCTTTATTTTGGCTAATTCTTGTGTGTTGTTATATATGCTGAATCTAGAAGTGTGACCTATTGTCTGATAGTATCCAGTCTTGTTTGTTTGAACCACACCCCAAGCCCTTCCGAACTCCGCCCCCCCTTTTGTGATTTTTGTGGCGGCCAGTTCACCAAGTAAAGAAGTCCTAGCAAATTTAACCACAGAATGGTCTGTTGGTAATTGTGTGATTATGCCCTGCCCCTCCCTTAATGTGGTCTGGTGATGCCCACAGTAATGGTAGACATTTAGAAGTACATTTTGTGGGTACAGTAGCTCTCTATCTGTGCCTTTTACAGTGTGGCTGAATTTGTCAGTCCTTATGTGGCATGTTTATGGGTTTCCTCAAATTTTACCAGAAGATCTTGGTTTCAAGTAAGTATGGCTGGTACGTTCTCGGCAGTAAAGCAAATACAAATGCGATTTTGTGGCGTGATGCAAATTTGGAAAAGTTGAACAAATTTCAACTAAAAAAACTTTACAGCGAATTTTTTGTGATATCAAATTCAGTATTTTAGCTGTCTGCCAAGCGATATTTTCTGCACAACAGCAGATGCATGGAAAGTAGCAACTGCTTCAGAGAGGAAACAATTTTGTGTGATTTTTTTTTATCCTCAGACGGTGCCCAGACAGACACTTTCACTGGTTTTCTGAGTAGCGTCAACATGTGGGATACAGCACTGCCTGTGTCCGCCATTCTGCCACACGCTCAGACCTGTGACTCTGTTGCCCTTGGCAACCTCGTTGCAAGCCCTTACTTCATCGACTGGGGCTTCCTTGGAGAAATTCAAATTCAGACACCATCACTGTGCGACCGTAAGAGTTTCATCAAGTTTGAGCGCACTCTGTGTTTTGTTGCAATTTTCTTTTGTAAATATGTTGAACAGATCTATTAAGTTGGCACATTACAATTTCAAGTTTCGATCAGAGTAATTTACTCTTCATGCGTATTGTTTCTTTCCAAGGATAACACCATTCAAAATCCGAAGACAATTGTTCAGTACCTAAGCTATGCGTGCACAACCTTTTGACAACATTGTTGTTTGAGTTTCCTTTTTCTAAGGAATATACACAGTCCATATCATGTGTACAACAAGCCACCTTTCAATTTCATTGCACCAATCTTTGCTCACAGAAGCTGTGAAATTATTCCTCGAAAATGTGCTATAATTTGCTTGATTAAGCATTGGTACCAAATACCCTTTATTCTTTGAGGATATTAAATGAGAAAAAGGGCTTCAAATATCTATTTCACTGACTGACAGCAGTCCCAAATTGTTCAGCCAGCAGCCAATTTCCCCAAAAATGCTGCTCCATAGTTTACTCCACTTGAGAATTATTACATTGCGTGAGTTGTTAATCATTTTGTGTTTCGCAGTGCATGAGTCTTTGACTTATGTAACAAACTATGGCTTAACGTACACAGTAATTTTAGGTGGATAGGGTTGGGTCTGCAATTCTTGAAGACTTACTCAGAATAATGTAAACATTATCCACTTAACCTTTTCAATGTGAAGTTGCTTTCTTTGTCTTCCTGCAGTGGTAGACGAGTGTGCCTCCAGCCCCTGTGCAGCAGGCAGTACCTGCATTGACGATGTCAATCGTTATATCTGCCGATGCCCACCGGGCTTCACTGGCCAGCACTGCCAGACGAACATCGATGATTGTGGAACGGGCCCAAGCCCTTGTGACAACGGGGGAACCTGTGTGGATGGAGTAGGCAATTTCAGCTGCCAGTGCCTGCCTGGGTTTTCGGGAGAAGCTTGTGAGCTGCGAATGGGTAAAGAAACAACTTAAATGATATTAAGAAACAACTTAATGATGTTGTTTAATCCATCAGCAGACCAGTGTGGCCAAGCGGTTAAGAGTTTGTGAATCATGATCATGCAATTGGTTAGGGGTTCTAATCCAGCCGCTGGCCATATCTTGTGACCTTGGGCAAGCCACTTCATCTTTATTTGCCTCTCTCCATTCAGGGGTATAAATGGGTACGGGCATTAGCTGGGGTACTAACCTGCAATGGACTGGAATCCCATCCATGGGGAATAGAAATATTTTTCAGTTGTATCATGGCATGAAATCCAGAGATGAACACTGGCCTGAAGATGCAAATGAGATCAGAACAGACATTAGCTTCAGTAACGCCACATATACCCTCCTATAGGTCCAATCATTAAACTGGTTTTTTTTTTCATTGATAGTTGGATGAAGTGAGTTGAGTGAATGGGAGGAGTGTAGCCAGTCCTGTGAAGGTGGCACTCAGTCCTGTAGCCCTTCATGCACCAACCCACGCCCAGCCTATGGTGGCAGCACCTGTGTAGGTCCAATCCTTAAACTGGTTTCTTTTTCCATTGGCAGTTGATGGAGGCTGGAGTGAGTGGAGTGAATGGGAGGAGTGTAGCCAGTCCTGTGAAGGTGGCACTCAGTCCCGTCACCGTTCCTGCACCAACCCACGCCAAGCCTACGGTGGCAGCGCCTGTGTAGGTCCAATCAGTCAGACCCAGCAGTGCAATGCTGCGCCTTGCCCAAGTAAGTACAGTCACCATCAACGATCTCCTGATCTCATCCTTCAGACTCAATATTGGTCTAGTCTAGATCAGTATAGTCTAGAATTGTGAGTGCTCACCTCACTCATTTGTGTGCATGAATAGACTTGTGACCAGACTTGTGATGTACTTAACATGTATGATGCACTGTTTATAACACTGAGAACAAACCAGTGATGGGATTCCCTACATTTTTCAGCAATGTTTTGCATAAGGGTCCAATGTGTGACATTTTGTCGTCGTTACTTTTGTACTTTGTAATTGCCATTCAAGTATCATTAAGAATGGCTGTAAACGATTTTGTATTAATTGGTATTGGTAGTTTGCTATTCATAATCAGTCTTGGAGGAGGACTGCATGAAGGAGTGCATCAGAATTATAAAATTACTGATGTCAGATTAACAGGGACAGGAAAAATAATACATAAATTTATATTATTACCCATATTCACAGAAGGATTACTTAAAAACGGAACACATTATTACTGTGTACTTTTTTACCATTTGCTGTTGTCTTACAGCCTGTGGGAATGTGAGCAATCCCTTCCGAGGAAAAGTGAACTGTGAAATTGCTGGTGAGGAGCAGAATTGCACCATCTCCTGCTGGCAAGGCTATGCATTCAGTCGGGCCACTCTACCCTCCTACCAATGTGGTCCCTCGACCGACTACAAGTGGTCCCATGAGACTGAGGACAACCCAGGATTGGCTTTTCCTAAGTGTACAAGTGAGTTTAATATTCCACCATTCATTAGACATTGAATGTGACTCTCATGGCAAAAATTCTTCATGGGAAAAAAGTTAAGAAATGTGCAGATCATAGCATAGGTAGCTGTTGACTCAATGTCATGTCTCTGCTAACATTGGAATTTTGTGCTAACGGCACTAGCAAAGAAATTCATTGCTAACGCTGTATTCATAGACTACTCTTTAGTTAAGTTAAGTGTGCACATGCACAAGCCCAAATGCCTTGCAAACCAGCAAAATGCACTCACTGTATTAAAGTGAAAGCCTAAGTGTAAGGCTGTGGCTACGGCCATGTCACATAACACCTGAGTCTGTGGGGAGTAGCAACAGTCGCTAGCCAGTGGCTTCTAAAGTTGAGGACGTTATTCCCAGCCACAGCCACCTGCATTGAACACAGGCTCAGTCTAAATTTCATGTGACAGCTTGCAGAGGATTTTCACTTTATGTAGAGTCATGAAATTGGGCTCTTTTATTTTTGAATTGGCTTGCTTGACTAGACGACAATGTCCATAGAGATCAAGGTAAATCTCAGACACGCATTCGTGCTATGATCAATTTTGTTTTAGCAATTTTAAAGATGCTGTTCAACAATTAATGTAATTTCTAGGTCAGGGTTGATCAGTATAGACCATTATCATCTTGATTTTTCCATTCAAATCAATGTAACCAAAGCGAGACTGGAAGGAAAAATACTCTGGTTCCTTTTTTTTTTCCACACAAAAAACGTTATCATTCAGTACCGTTATTGGACACAGGGAACATGACTGAATTGGTGGCAGTATGATCAAGGTCTATTGTAACTGTGATTTCTGACTGCCTTTTCCAAGATTGAAATAGCGTTTGAAGTGATGTCTTGATTAATCAATACAGCATTTCACTGTCACAGTTTGTACCGCATGAAACTCGTTGTCTCTTGCAGAGTACAAACCGCCAATTAAGGTTGCCATGGAGATGAAACTTGCATACAGCACTGACCTGACCTGTGATGGGGTCAACGTCACTAAAGATGGCCTGGCATATCAGCGAGTCAATGATGCTATCACGATGAACCTACAAGCGCTCAGCTGTGTGCAGGACAACTCTTGTACTGTGGAAGGGAAGGTAAATGAACCTTGCTTGACTACTATGGGGAAAATTTAAAGGAGGGACATGATTACTGTAATACTTTGTGGGTGATATTAATACCTTTAAAAATTGCTGCATATATTGTATAAGGCTGTGGCGTTTACATGTTTAAAGAAAAACAAATCTAAATCTAAAATGTTCGAAATGTTAAAACAAAACCCGCATTTAAAAAAGTGACATAATAAAAGCAAGTTTACATTGTGTATGTATTCCAGGTTTGCTTGT
The DNA here is from genome assembly GCA_029964075.1 of Patiria pectinifera. Lineage (NCBI taxonomy): Eukaryota > Metazoa > Echinodermata > Asteroidea > Valvatida > Asterinidae > Patiria > Patiria pectinifera. The sequence goes on along the minus strand of CM057146.1, from coordinate 12,016,518 downwards.
TGCGCATTTATGCTTCCATTTGTATGAACGTAACTTCATTTCGATTCCTTGTTATACTTCAGATCAGTGGCTGCAGTCCACACCTTCCCGGGGACCATGCCCGCAGACGCCGACGTCGATCCCTCGAAGCGGTCCATATCACCATCAGGCTGGAGCGTGACGTGGACATCCCTGATCAACAGAACCTGACCAATGAAGAAGGTGAGAGAGAAATGGTAGTGATGCCATTGGTATATCACAATGAATATCTGGATACTTTAAAAAAAAATGATATGGTTTCCCTGAGTGAATCGCAACAGTTGCATGAGGGTATAGATGCTGTGCGCATGGGCTCCCTCAGTGGTAACAAAGAGAGAGTTCAGAGGGACTCATACGAGTGCATGCCTGTAAATAGGCCAAAAATCCATCCGCCGAGCTCATGAATAAAAGTTATACCCTCAAAATATTCTATATTGGAGAGTTTTGAGAGCCATAAAATTGAGGAATTGAAGAGATATGGTAATGAACCGCTGGCCCGGACTTGGGGCTTCCAATTCTGAGCATTTTGGATGCTATTGGGCTCGAAAGTGGCGCTATTTTTCCATGTTGTGGAGGGATCGTTTTTCAAGATGGCTCCTTTTCCGCTTTAGGGAAAATAGGGGTCGTCTTCTTTGGGCGAGAATATCTCGAAAAGTCAATGGTCAACCCACCAAAAATGAAGAGAAAATGAAAGCTGACTACATCGATCATCATTTTTCTGTGCAACTTGAATACCTGTGAGAGTTCTGAGTATTTTTAAAAGAATTTTGAAGTATGCGCATTTAGCGCTAGTGTCTATGGGATTTTTTTTTTGCAGGGTTGCATCCGTATGCCTGGCAGCCACGCAGAGCTCTTAGGCGAAGTAAAAAAAACAAACATGTTTCTCGTCCCTGCCCGCTTCCTTTTTGGAGGCCGCCTGGATTTTTATATTATTTTTTATTTTTGAAAAATGTATTAAAAAAAAAACATCGAAAAAGTCAACAAATCAATTGGAAAATAAGTACTTGCAAAATATGTGACCAATACAACTCTAGATGGCACTATAAATATGTTCAGTTCTCTTGCCCAACTTGTCTTTCATTTTAAAAGTGTCTTTGAACAGTGGAAACATCAACGGCTGCAGGAAATTTTAAAATGGCGACCATCTTAAAAAAATAAAAAGCAAAAAGCCCCGCTTCCTTTTTTTTCAAAAACCCGGACGAGAAACATGTTTTTTTTTTTTTATTCGGCCTTATTTGTTTGTGCACATTCACACGAAAATTAGTCGTGTGCTTCATGCTGTACACACGCAGACCAAAGTGCATGCATAGTTCTAAAACCCATGTACTGTTCCTGCATGGATCCCATAGCCGGGTTCAAGTTTACAAGCTGTATGCAATATTTGATGGCTAGCTCTGTGACCAGCTGACATATTGTGCTCAGTAGTGTACTGCTTCCCGTGATATTGCTGCTATACCTTCAAAATGTGATAAAAAGAAAATTGTGAGTTTTAAGAAAAAGAAATCATGAAATTTAAATAGTCCTTAATGGGCTTTTAGCAGTCTTGCTATGATTGCTGTTATCAAGGTCTTTCCTAACAGATTTCCGGTGTAAGTTTCACTTCCGAGTAGAAATGATTGGATGGACAGCTTAAAAAACTGATCAAGTACTGAACATGTAACGACTTAGCCCACTGCACTCCTTTCTCTCCATACAACACATCCCAGTGTTCAACCAAAACAGCTCCATAGAGGCAACCGAAGAGTTACGTAACTCTGCTGGTGAGCTGATCAACGAGTCTACATCGGGCCAGTTTGCCATCAACGTAGACAGTCAGGTTTATGACGTGGACCCGGAGAAGACTAATAGTTACGGCATGCCTGTCTGTCCTCTTGGTACGGTGCGCATGAAGGCAGAAGACATACTATGCGGTAAGTGGCATTCTTGGTTCTCCGTCTAGTTTTATAGCTTTCGTTTGGAGAGTTAAGACTTCAGTGTTCTTCTGTTCAACTGAATCCTAAACCTAAGGGATCGTGACCATTCAGCCCCGGTATGAAAAGGGCCCCCCAGTAAGCTCGTCCCCTCCCAAGAAGTCATTTCGTACCGTCCCAGGTACCGGCCCAGGAGCTGGTCCGGTTGCTAATCAGGAACTCCTCTATCCTGGGGTCTATTGTTTGCAAGTATTGACACATGTAATATATCCCAGAAGAAACCGCTTGTGGTTTTCATCTTTCAGCGCGAAACAACAGAACACTTTCGTCGGCACAGATCAAAACCCCTGCCGTGCGGTTTCACGCACAATGGGACCGTAAATTAAAAGGCGTTTGGAAGGATTTTATCTTTAATCCGGTAAATCTGCTATTGTTCTGCTCTGGACGTTCTCTGAAGGGCAGTAAATTGATGCGCCTAACTGACTTCAAAACCTCTGGTCAGACAGGACCATGTACCGGAAGAGACTGGGCTGAAGACCGGATCTGGACCGGACAAGGTACCGGGGGGCCCTTTTCATACCAGGGCTGAAAGGTCACGGTCCCTAAAGGTGACTGTGCATGTGCTCTTCATGCTTGTCCATTCCAGCTTAGAATTAGGGATGACTGTTGGTTCATGTGCTAACATTTAAATACTATGTGTTATTCAAAAATGGTACTAGCACTGATGCTGGCGAGTGTTAAGAAAACTCCAGGACATTGGTGATGACAAAGCAGTATTTTGTTCAACGTAGACAAACTTGACTGACACCAATTTTGTTGCAAAAGGCTGGAATGATTATTCACAACCTTAATATGATCCACATGAAACACTTTCCTACCATACCCTTGCTGATAAAGCATTGTATTTAGGAATGCCATAGAGGCAGCATTTACAATTTATGGAGAGTCATTTGTTTCACAATGTTGCCGTCTAAATGTTGCAGTCAAATGTGGATGTTCACAAATTTCACATCAATGTATCACGTTAAATGTATCCACCTACCCATGATCTACTGCAAAATTGTAGGGTCAAAGAAGAACCTTTTATAACAATCATTGTTCAATAATACTATTTTCTGGTTGTTTTTCTACACAGTTCCCTGCGAGTCAGGCTGGTTTAACTACAAGGAAGATTGCTACCCGTGTCCGCGTGGCATGTACCAGTCACTAGAGGGCAGCACATACTGCCATGCCTGTCCACGTGGCCGCACCACCACCGGCCCCTCCGCTACTGAGGAAGGAGATTGCCAAGTCATCGTCCTGTAGTCTCTTCTTCAAAAGTTCTGAAATTCAGCTAGTCTCCAAAACTAGTCTGAAAAGCCAAGATTGGGTTTACCGTTTAACCCTTCACTCACTGATTTCCAACAAAAATATCGATGGTCTGTAAATGCTTTAACAGCAACAGCTGTCATTTACCGCGCTTGTACTAATCCATTTAATTGCAAACATAGAGGATGTAGGATTGCTTAGGGAAGCCGTGCAAATTTAAGCAGAGTTTCATGAACAAAGTTCAACTCAATTGGCCTAATGTTTTTGTAATTGTTTATTATTCTGGGGGGAAGAATCCTCCACTGACTTTATGGAACTTTTGATGGGAACATCTCCATCAAATTATTACAATCATGTCATAAATACCATTTTGATGATTTTGTTTGTACTGTCTCCATTTTTTCAGTAGCTAAATGTAACAATATAATTCAAACTCAAATTTACTCAGAATTTAATTAGTCTTTGAAAGACATTTAGATTAGTTTTGATAAGTATTGCTGTGTTTTTGTTTAATCCTTTAGCACTTGTATTACATTGTATTACATTGTATTCCATTGTATTACATTGTATTACATTGTATTACATTGTATGTACTCCTCCATGGGCCATTGAAACCATAGAGTGTTGGGGTGGTTTGGGGATTGTGAGGAGTTACTGGCAGGGCATTTTGGGGTGATACCAGGGCTAAAATGTTATCAATATTTGCAGCTGATAGACCTTGACCCACCCACCCACAATTTGGGGGAAATAATTCAAATTTAAAAACATTGACAGTCTTTTGAATGATCCCTAACAAATAAATTTGCCAGGGTTCGAAATTAGCGGTAGCCCGCCAGCCAAATGCTAGTCAAAACAGCGGTGGGCTAGTCAAACTATTCCTTAAGCAGCCCGGCTGGCGAGTCAAATATTATTGGGATACGCAAAGATGAAAGGACAGGAATAAATAAATCATAAAATTTAGAAATCACACCAATTTGTGTACAATTTTATCAACTGTTTTAATGGGTTAAATTATAAGAACTGTTTATCAAAAACACGGATTAAATTGCCTCAGAATAGATGAGAAATCAGTTGGAAATGGGTAAAAGCGAATTTTACCTACGACCTGTATTCGTACCTATGGCCCAAAAAAAGTCTCCGGTTTCTGGTATGAAGCTTGCCCCCAAAAAGGTGCGGCGACGCGGCTTTTTTTTTTTTTTACCTGATTTTTTTCTTCAAATGTCGGCTGATGACTGCAAATGGTGCCCGACTAAACTTAGTACAAATAGGCCTATATGGGATTGGGAGTCCAGAGAGGCCACATAAAGCTTATTCTCCACCATAACCCCATCTAAAAACATGTAAAAATTGTGCAGCAGCAGGATTCCAGTCAAACCAGTGAGTTTGGCGGTTTTGAGACATCATCTTTCATTGAAAAAAAACTTTTTCATTTTGCCGACAGGCATGGCTACGGCCACGCGCGCGCATACCAGAAACCGGAAACTTTTTGTTTTGGCCGATCCTTGTTCGATCACGTCTGTTTTCACATCGCGTACTTGCGTGAGAACGAAAATGATAACGACGCGAAGATATTAATGGTAATACCTACATCTGATGGACTCTAGATTTCGTTTGGATCACATTTTAATACAGTTCTTATCAACGGTCATTTTAGATTTGTTTGTAAATGAAAATAAATTCTTCAAGTTTGTTATAAAAAAATGTCTTCCACAACTTGAATGTTTCCATCAAGGTTCATGCTCAAACGAGTGATCGAGTTCCACGAGTCCACACGGAAGTTTTCGGAAGTGACAGGTCCATTTTTTGCAGGATATTTCTCTTTATCATCTTGGGAATTTTCAGTTTCCATAAAATTTAAAAGGTGATTTTTTTTTTAAAGAATCAATATACCTAATATAACTGATTTTAAAAACTCTGACTTTTACACATTAATTATTCTTTTCGAGGGGCCCTGAAGCACCACCAGGAGTCAATTTTCAGGCACTATACACGTTTTACATGTATGCACATTGCCACATTGTTGTTTATGAGACAACATAAAAGAAAGAAAAAAACATGCAGGCTAGTGAACACGCCCTGGGGCTAGTTATATAAGACTCTGTTTCAGTAGCCCGGCTGGCTAGTGAACAAAAAAGTTAAGGTCGAACCCTGTTTGCTGGTTTGCTTTTGCAGGCCTTTACACAGTTTTCAAAGTTGGTTTTAAATGGCGCGCTTCACTTCTAAAATTGCGCGCAATACTCAGAATTAACGAATAAGGAGCGTCCTACACTTAATTCCAAAGTTGAAATTAATTAATTGATTGCTTGAATTGACATGGGCCAAGTTTTTGTTTTCGTGCGATGTCTCATTTGAAAGCTCACAGAATTTGTTTTTGTTTAGTTCCATTTGTAAACAACATATTGAGGATCATAAAAAGACCTTTTTGACACACGTATGATCTGACTCGGACGTTGCGCCCGCATATCCTATCGAATTCACACTAGCACTGTACAAGAGTCGCCCAGGCGCGGATCCAGGGTGTTCGGGGGTCACACCACCCCCACCCCCAGCTCTGTCAAAACGATTGTGCATAGAAATTGCTTTAAAAAATAATGCAATCCGCCCCCACCCCTATCTCTCCGACACCCAAAAAATCATGCTGGTACCGTGACGTCTGACCGTGCACAAAATACGGACAGGACAGAGACATATATAAATTCTTTTATATAGAATTTATAATCGTCGGATTTGAACAGCGCCCCCATTGAAAGCATGGTGCGAGCCATAATATACATCACATCTTTATTTGTTCCCGTGTAATATTGTATATGGCGTTTCTTACGTCAATTGCAAATTACGCCATTAATAATGGTATTCATATTGATCAAACGAAACTTAATTTTGATTATAGTCAATTATCAAATATTCATTGATTTATGATATAGACCTCTGTCTCGTTTTAATATCACCATATAGACCTGCCGAGCAGATGTACATATCAAGCTAAATCAAAGTTTAATAAAATAGAGGATTACAAAAAAAACCGAAAAGTTATGTGCTAGCCAAGCTTTCAGGGATCGGTCTGAGCCATAACAATGCCCCAGCCGATCCCTTAGTTCTCTTCCGGGGCCTCGGCGTTCCCGTCCAATACACACTTCCTTCCCTATCCATCCATATAACCCCGGAGGGCCAGGCGCCATGTAAAAGCAAAGAGCTAAGGGAGGAACAGGGCGGCACCCTAAGCCCTGAACCCCCGAGTGGACCACATGCCCTGAACCTGTACGAAGGCGCCAACCTGGAACTCACGGACAGTACCAGCAGCAGTGCTTACCGATTAAGCTTAGGTACTGTTGGTATTTTACGACGGGAACTAAAATATCTTATAATGACAGAATGCGTGCGTTGAAAAGTAAAAAAGACACCACGGGATTCGAGCCCGGGCTCCGCGATTCGTGCACGACGTATAACCACTAGGCCATTCGGCTTCGGCCTTAGAATTCTTGTAAAAACAATTCGTCTTAATAGGCAGAGAACGTGGAACATTGCTGTGTGCTTCTGCTTTGGCGCCATGGACGAAAATAAGTCGACATTTCGGGCAAAAATGAGCCAACTGTTGTTATTTGTTTGGAAAATTATATACGGCTGCCTCATTAATCGTAGGCGTAAACGTGTGCTAAACATACTCATCGTTACGCAACAATCGGAACACCATTAGGCTAATTTTTTGTTTTAAAGGAATTGGGTGCGTTCAGGGGAGGATCCAGGAATTTGTGCGGGGGGAGGGGGTGGACCAGGCCCGTCAGATCAGATGTTTGTATCCGATTGATGCAGACAGGCGGACCGTGTTATTGTTATAATAATTATAAATATATTATGGGTGAAAACCGTGGGAGTCCCCAATCCGCAAGCCAACGTCGGACCACCGGTGGCTGGGGAGCGGCATGCCGGCATCGGCACGCCGACCTAAATTATCATCAGCGGTCCGCCTGTGGCGCTCCAAAACCGCCGGCGGACCATCAGCGGCAATCAGCGGCATACCACCGGCCGTCCACCGCTCCAAAATCGCCAGCGGACCGTCAGCGGCAGTCAGCGGTATACCACCAGCGGTCTGCCGCTCCAAAACCGCCAGCGGACTACCAGCGGCAATCAACGTTCCTCGCTGTCCCCTACAGTCCATCTTCTACCTGTATTTTCAAAAGAAATTAATGTCAACAGTACGTTCTCATCCTTAATTAAACAAAAACCATAAAAACGTAGACGAAACCAAAATTAACCAGGACAGCCCAATACGCTAGGGGCGCTGTTTATGATACATGCCCATCTTTATTTTATGTATAGCTCTTCGCTCGTACCCGGTACCCCCTCCCCGCCCCCTTCCCTACCCCTCCTTGCAAGCAGGCCCAAGGGCGCTGGGAAGGGATGGGCTGATGAGCTTCATGGAATCTTGTGAAGGAAGTGGGGATGGTATAGTGGGTAACTTATGATGACCTTGTTATAAATTAGCTGCAGCTGTTGAAAGGGTGCAGACCAGTAAAGCGGTCCGAAATTGCATACGCCGGCCAAATCACGAGTTGCATGCCCTCAAATTCCTTAGTACTTGAGCATATTGTGGGCCATGCACTTGAGGGTTTGTAAAAAATATGGGTGGAAGCCATGCACAGGACTGGGAGCTTGCAGTTCTGTGTAATTTGGATGTAATTTGGACCCTAAAAGCGCTCTATATTGCAATGGAGTGTAGGCATCGTTTTTCAAAATGGCGATGAGCTTCAGGACTATTTTCAGGGGTGATCATCTTCAGATTAGATGTTTATGAAAAAAATCAAATTGTAAGGGGTTAACCTTGCTTTTTTTTAGCAAAATCGGGAAAAATCAGATGTTTCTTGAAAATTGCAGATTGTATGGGGTTAGATGTTTATGAAACATTTCAAATTCTAAGGGGTGAACATTGCTTATTTAAGAAAATTGGGCAAAATCAGATGTTTCCGAAAAAATTCAGATGTAAGGGATTAACCTTGCTATCTTAGTGAAATTTTGCAAAGTTAGATGTTATGAAAAATTTCAAATTGAAAATGGTTAACCTCGCATTTTTTTAAAGCGAAAATGGGAATAAAAACCAAATGTTTCTGGAAAATTGCACATTGTAAGGGGTTAACCTTGCTTTTTGAATAAGATTGGGAAAAATTAGATGTTCATGAAAAAAATTCAAATGGTAAGGGGTTAACCTTGATTTTTTTTGCAAAATAGGACACAAACAGATGATTCTGGAAAATTGCAGATTGTTAGGGCTTAACCTTGTATTTCTAGCAAAATTGGGCAAAAAGAAATGTTTATGAAAAATTTTAAATTGTAAGAGGTGTACCTTGTATATTTAGTAAAATTTGGCAAAATCAGATTTGTATGAAAAATCTAAAATGGTAAGGGGTTAACCTTGCTTTTTTAGCAAAATTTGGAGCATATTTTACTAAAATTGGGCAAAATCAGATGCTTCTAAAAAATCCAGATGTAAAGTTTCCACAAAAACAGCTGTTGAAAAAGAGCCCAATGTTGAACTTTACTGAGTCTGAGGTCTATCGAGGGGACCATCCTTATTTCAACTCCCGGAGATTCGCTGACAGTCTTTCTTTTTCTTTTTAACAAAGTCGAAATAGCTGAAGAGGGAGGTGAGAATCTATATGTGCCCAGATACAAAGAGTAGAAATCTACGCGTCTGCCTTTTGAAAATACACAATTGCGGCGTTCATTGTTGCGTAATGATCCGCCTAGCACACGACTGTTTTGCACATTAGGCTGTGTTATGCAGCTTCCTAACAAACCAAACACACTGGGCTCATTATATCGACTTGTTTTTACCCATTAAGGTAAAGCAAATAGACCCAGTAATCTTCCTGGCGCGTTTGCTCACCTATAAAGACAACTTTTCTCAGTTTAAGGAACATTCTAAGGTAACGAAATGGTCGAGTGGTTACGATTCGTCGTCCACGGTTAGCGGGGTCCCGGGTTCGAATCCCGCTGGTGTCTTTTTGGTTTTTAACGTATGAGTTCAATTATTCACTATAAGAGATTTAATTTCCCGTCGTAAAGTACCAACAGTACCTTAGCTTAATCGGTAAGCACTGCTGCTGGTACTGTCCGCGAGTTCCAGGTTGGCGCCTTCGTACAGGTTCAGGGCATGTGGTCCACTCGGAGGATCAGGGCTTAGGGGCCGCCCTGTTCCTCCCTTAGCTCTTTTGCTTACATGGTGCCTGGCCTCCGGGGTTATATGGATGGATAGGGAAGGAAGTGTGTATTGGTCGGGGACGCCGAGACCCCGGAAGAGAACTAAGGGATCGGCTGGGGCATTGTTATGGCTCAGACCGATCCCTGAAAGCTTGACTAGCACATAACTTTTTGATTTGTTTACCCTCTATCTTTTATACTTTGGTTTAGTTTGATATCTACAGCTGTTCGGCAGGTCTACGGGTAGTATCAAAATTGAAACAAAGGTGTATGTCATAAATCAATGAATATTTCATAATTGACTATAATCAAAACGGAGTTTCGTTTGATCAATTTGACTATCATTATATAATGACGCGATTGCCAATTGACGTAAGAAACGCCATAAATTATACCGGGAAAGAATAAAGATGTACATTGTAATATAAATATTATTTATACATCTTTAAAATAACGTGTCTTTAATTGTGAGCATTCCAAACAATACAGTAATTCGCAATAGTAATAGAATGGTATATGATAGCACGATCAATGCGTCTCTATTAAATTTAAAAAAAAATATAATTTAGGCCCCTATGTGTGAAATATTCTTTGATGTACTATGAGCATTCCATACAATGAGTTAATTCGCAAAATATAGCAACAACAACAAAAGAGAAAGGAAAAAGAGAAAATTCCTTTACCCTAAAAACTGAAAAAAATAATTTGTTTTAAAAAAGTCAAATGGGACACTTTATGTATTGATTTAACATGTTGCAAGGGGTTAACCCTACATTTTAGCAAAATTGGGAAAAAATCAAATGTTTCTGGAAAATTGCAGCTTGTAAGGGGTTAACCTTGCATTTTTAGTAAAATTTAGATGTTCATGAAATATTTCACATTGTAAGGGGTGAACCTTGCATTTTTTAGCGAAATTAGGCAAAATCAGATCTTTCTGGAAAATTTCAGATTGTAAGGGGTTTAACCTTGCTTTTGTAGTAAAATTTGGCAAAATAAGATGTGTATGAAAAATTTCAAATTGTAAGTGGTTAACCTTTCTTTTTAAGTAAAATTGGGAAAATTGAAATGTTTATGAAAATTTTCAAATTGTCTGTGGTTAACCTTGCATTTTTTAGCAAAATAGGGCAAAATCAGGTTTTTATGGAAAATTTCAGATGATAAGGGGTTAACTTTGCATTTTTAGCAAAATTGGGCAAAATCAGATTTGTATGAAATATCAAACATTGTAAGGGGTTAACCTTGCCAAATTAGGACAAAATCAGATGTTTCTGGAAAATATGCAGATTGTAAGAGGTTAACCTGGCATTTTTAGCATAACTGGGCAATATCAGATGATATGAAAAATCTCAAATTGTAAGGGGTGAACCTGGTATTTTTAGCGAAATTGGGCAAAATCAGATCTTTCTGGAAAATTTCAGATTGTAAGGGGTTAACCTAGCTTTTTTAGTGATATTTGGCAAAATAAGATGTGAATCATTAATTTCAAATTGTAAGGGGTTCACATTGTATTTTTAGCAAAATTGGGAAAAATCAGATTTGTATGAAAAATCAAAAAATTGTAAGAGGTTAACCTTTGCCCAATTACGGCAAAATCAGATGTTTCTGGAAAATTGCAGATTGAAAGGGGTTAACCTTGCTTTTTTAAGCGAAATTCGGAAAAATCAGATGTTTCTTGAAAATTGCAGATTGTAAGAGGTTAACCTGGCATTTTTAGCATAACTGGGCAATATCAGATTTATATGAAAAATCTCAAATTGTAAGGGGTGAACCTTGTATTTTTAGCGAAATTGGGGAAAAATCAGATCTTTCTGGAAAATTTCAGATTGTAATGGGTTTACCTTGCTTTTTAGTGATATTTGGCAAAATAAGATGTGAATGAAACATTTCAAATTGTAAGGGGTTAACCTTGGTTTTTTAGTAAAATTTGGCAAATTTAAATGTTTATGAAAAATCTCAAATTTTAAGGGGTGAACCATGCATTTTTTTGCAAAATAGGGCAAAATCAGGTGTTTATGAAAAATGTCAGATTGTAAGGGGTTCACATTGCATTTTTAGCAAAATTGGGAAAAATCAGATTTGTATAAAAAATCAAAAATTGTAAGAGGTTAACCTTTGCCCAATTAGGGCAAAATCAGATGTTTCTGGAAAATATGCAGATTGAAAGGGGTTAACCTTGCTTTTTTAAGCGAAATTGGGAAAAATCGGATGTTTCTTGAAAATTGCAGATTGTAAGAGGTTAACCTGGCATTTTTAGCATAACTGGGCAATATCAGATTTATATGAAAAATCTCAAATTGTAAGGGGTGAACCTTGTATTTTGAGCAAAATTGGGCAAAATCAGATCTTTCTGGACAATTTCAGATTGTAAGGGGTTAACCTTGCTTTTTTAGTGATATTTGGCAAAATAAGATGTGAATCAATAATTTCAAATTGTAAGCAAAATTGCATGTTTAGCAAAATTGGGAAAAATTAGATTTGTATGAAAAATCAAAAATTGTAAGAGGTTAACCTTTGCCCAATTAAGGCAAAATCAGATGTTTCTGGAAAATTGCAGATTGAAAGGGGTTAACCTTGCCTTTTTAAGCGATATTTGAAAAAATCAGATGTTTCTTGAAAATTGCAGATTGTAAGGGGTTAACTTGGCATTTTAAGCATAACTGGGCAATATCAGATTTATATGAAAAATCTCAAATTGTAAAGGGTGAACCTTGTATTTTAGCGAAATTGGGCAAAATCAGACCTTTCTGGAAAATTTCAGATTGTAAGGGATTAACCTTGCTTTTTTAGTGATATTTGGCAAAATAAGATGAGAATGAAAAATTTCAAATTGTAAGGGGTTAACCTTGCTTTTTTAGTAAAATTGGGCAAATTTAAATGTTTATGAAAAATCTCAAATTTTAAGGGGTGAACCATGCATTTTTTAGCAAAATAGGGCAAAATTAGGTGTTTATGAAAAATGTCAGATTGTAAGAGTTTCACCTTGCATTTTTTGCAAAATTGGGAAAAATCAGATTTGTATGAAAAATCAAAAATTGTAAGAGGTTAACCTTTGCCCAATTAGGACAAAATCAGATGTTTCTGAAAAATTGCAGATTGAAAGGGGTTAACCTTGCATTTTTAGCAAAACTGGGCAATATCAGATTTTTATGAAATCTGCAGTTTTCCAGAATTATCTGATTTTGCCCTAATTTGGCAAAGGTTAACCCCTTAAATTTTTTTGATTTTTCATACAAATCTGATTTTTTCCCAATTTTGCTAAAAATGCAAGGTGAACCCCTTTACAATCTGTTATTTTTCATGAACAGCTGGTTTTGCCGTATTTTGATAAAAAATGCAAGGGTAACCCCTAACAATTTGAAATTTTTCATGCAAATTAAAATTTGCCCAATTTTACTAAAAAGCAAGGTTAACCCCCTTACATCTGAAATTTTTCAGAAACATCTGATTTTGCCCAATTTTGCTAAAAATGCAAGGTTCATCCCTTACAATTTGAGATTTTTCATAAAAATCTGATATTGCCCAGTTTTGCTAAAAATGCCAGGTTAACCTCTTTCAATCTGCAATTTTGCAGAAACATCTGATTATGCCTTAATTGGGCAAAGGTTAACCTCTTACAATTTTTGATTTTTCATACAAATCTAATTTTTCCCAATTTTGCTAAAAATGCAAGGTTAACCCAATCTGACATTTTTCATAAACACCTGATTTTGCCCTATTTTGCTAAAAAATTCACGGTTCACCCCTTACAATTTGAGATTTTTCATGAACATTTAAATTTGCCCAATTTTACTAAAAGGCAAGGTTAACCCCTTACAATTTGAAATTTTTCATTCACATCTTATTTTGCCAAATATCACTAAAAAAAGCAAGGTTAACCCCTTACAATCTGAAATTTTCCAGAAAGATCTGATTCTGTCCAATTTCGCTAAAAATACAAGGTCCACCCCTTACAATTTGAGATTTTTTATATCAATCTGATATTGCCCAGTTATGCTAAAAATGCCAAGTTAACCTCTTACAATCTGCAATTTTCAAGAAACATCTGATTTTTTCGAATTTCGCTTTAAAAAGCAAGGTTAACCCCTTTCAATCTGCAATTTTCCAGAAAGGTTAACCCATTACAATTTTTGATTTTTCATACAAATCTGATTTTGCCCAATTTTGCTAAAACTGCAAAGTTAACCCCTTACCATCTGAAATTTTCCATAAACACCTGATTTTGCCCTATTTTGCTAAAAAAATGCAAGGTTAACCACAGACTGACAGTTTGAAATTTTTCATAAACATTTAAATTTTCCCAATTTTACTAAAAAAGCAAGATTAACCATTTACAATTTGAAATTTTTCATTCACATCTTATTTTGCCTTATATCACTAAAAAAGCAAGGTTAACCCCTTACAATCTGAAATTTTCCAGAAAGATCTGATTTTGCCCAATTTCGCTAAAAATACAAGGTTCACCCCTAACAATTTGAGATTTTCTAGAAACATCTGATTTTTCCCAATTTTGCTAAAATGTAAGGTTAACCCCTTGCAAACTGTTGAATCAATACATGAAGTGTCCCATTTGACTTTTTTAAAACAAATTATTTTTTCAGTTTTTAGGGTAAAGGAATTTTCTCTTTTTCCTTTCTCTTTTGTTGTTGTTGCTATATTTTGCGAATTAACTCATTGTATGGAATGCTCATAGTACATCAAAGAATATTTCACACATAGGGGCCTAAATTATATATTTTTTTAAATTTAATAGAGACGCATTGATCGTGCTATCATATACCATTCTATTACTATTGCGAATTACTGTATTGTTTGGAATGCTCACAATTAAAGACACGTTATTTTAAAGATGTATAAATAATATTTATATTACAATGTACATCTTTATTCTTTCCCGGTATAATTTATGGCGTTTCTTACGTCAATTGGCAATCGCGTCATTATATAATGATAGTCAAATTGATCAAACGAAACTCCGTTTTGATTATAGTCAATTATGAAATATTCATTGATTTATGACATACACCTTTGTTTCAATTTTGATACTACCCGTAGACCTGCCGAGCAGCTGTAGATATCAAACTAAACCAAAGTATAAAAGATAGAGGGTAAACAAATCAAAAAGTTATGTGCTAGTCAAGCTTTCAGGGATCGGTCTGAGCCATAACAATGCCCCAGCCGATCCCTTAGTTCTCTTCCGGGGTCTCGGCGTCCCCGACCAATACACACTTCCTTCCCTATCCATCCATATAACCCCGGAGGGCCAGGCACCATGTAAAAGCAAAGAGCTAAGGGAGGAACAGGGCGGCCCCTAAGCCCTGATCCTCCGAGTGGACCACATGCCCTGAACCTGTACGAAGGCGCCAACCTGGAACTCGCGGACAGTACCAGCAGCAGTGCTTACCGATTAAGCTAAGGGACGACAGGAAATTAAATCTCTTATAGTGAATAATTGAACTCATACGTTAAAAACCAAAAAGACACCAGCGGGATTCGAACCCGGGACCCCGCTAACCGTGGACGACGAATCGTAACCACTCGGCCATTTCGTTACCTTAGAATTTTCCTCAAACTGAGAAAAGTTGTCTTTATAGGTGAGCAAACGCGCCAGGAAGATTACTGGGACCATTTTCTTTACCTTAATGGGTAAAAACAAGTCGATATAATGAGCCCAGTGTGTTTGTTTGTTAGAAAGCTGCATAACACAGCCTAATGTGCAAAACAGTCGTGTGCTAGGCGGATCATTACGCAACAATGAACACCGCAATTGTGTATTTTCAAAAGGCAGACGCGTAGATTTTTACTCTTTGTATCTGGGCACATATAGATTCTCACCTCCCTCTTCAGCTATTTCGACTTTCTTAAAAAGAAAAATAGAGACTGTCAGCGAATCTCCGGGAGTTGAAATAAGGATGGCCCCCTCGATAGACCTCAGACTCAGTAAAGTTCAACATTGGGCTCTTTTTCAACAGCTTTTTTTGTGGAAACTTTACATCTGGATTTTTTAGAAGCATCTGATTTTGCCCAATTTTAGTAAAATATGCTCCAAATTTTGCTAAAAAAGCAAGGTTAACCCCTTACCATTTTAGATTTTTCATACAAATCTGATTTTGCCAAATTTTACTAAATATACAAGGTACACCTCTTAACAATTTAAAATTTTTCATAAACATTTCTTTTTGCCCAATTTTGCTAGAAATACAGGGTTAAGCCCTAACAGTCTGCAATTTTCCAGAATCATCTGATTGTGTCCTATTTTGCTAAAATAAAATGCAAGGTTAACCCCTTACAATTTGATTTTTTTCATAAACATCTAATTTTGCCCAATTTCGCTAAAATATGCAATCATGATGTTCACCCCTTACAATTTGAAAAGTACATAAACATCTAACCCCATACAATCTGCAATTTTCCAGAAACATTTGATTTTTCCCGATTTTGCTAAAAAAAATGCAAGGTTAACCCCTTACAATTTGATTTTTTTTCATAAACATCTAATTTTGCCCAATTTTACATCAGCTTATGCTAACAAATTATCAGGTAACTGGATCATTAAACGGGACAGGTGCACATCGGCCTTGGAGCTCAGACCATGTGTCATGCACTCCTCAATGCATAGATGATGCACATAACACTATGGGTAGTACAGGCACAGCTGGGGCAACCTCGTCCCCAGTGCTTACTTTATTTCCAACCGCGTTTCCAATAGTAAACCCTGGATAGAAAACTTTCTTCCTGTATCCTGATTGGATACCGCAATTTGCTATCAATGGATTTTTATCGTGTACTTGGTGCTATTATTCACAACGTGCAGTACGTGTTTTCGCGATCATTCGTCCACGCCTTCTCGAAAATACTAATTTCCTTTCCAATTTGCTCATTTTAATATGAAATATGATACTGCATGTTGTCTCGATATAAGATTGTAACCGTTTGATTTCAAAAAGCGTGTTTTCGTAACTCACGCGCCGTGCTCGCGCTGCTACGAATTGACTCTGTTTTTACCCCAGACACCGAATACAAAAACAAACGCTAATGTGTAATGCATATCCAGGCGCCAGACTGTTCCTCATTTGCATACGTGTTCAAAAATCTTGCACATGCAAATGATCCAATACCAGGGTGAGAGAGCACGTAGTGGTGGGCGCGTACTGCTCGACACCCTGGGGACGAGGTTGCAGCAGGGGGTACTGCCCAAACAATGACGAACGCATTGCGTATGCTTAAAGAATTACCCACAATTCCGGTTTTACCGTTTAGGTCTGGCTCTAATCACTTAATTACGCGATCCGGGTACCAGTCAAAGATGTTCGCTGGCGTTGATTGGCGAGTTCTTTACATGTGACGCCAATGTTGTTATTTACATTAAGTCGCGTTATGGTTAAAGGGGCAGTCACTACACCTTTGTTTTACTGTTATTTCTTTGATTTAAATGAATGTAATGAATGAAAGAAGGGAAAAAAAATCAAGTTTTGTTGAAATGAATGGATGGATGAATGAATGAAGGGTGAAGGCTGGTATGAGATTATGTGGTATGAGATTATGACACTGCAACACCGTTAATAAAACACGACACGGGGTGCCTAAAACCAACCGGAACTCAGAACATTCCTTAAGTGGTCAACGGGCAATATACAGTTTTTTTTAGTATTTTATTCTTCACTGCAATGTACACAATTCAAACGTTATAAACTTTATACAATTATAATGTTTATTTTATGTGATTAAATTTTTTTCTCTCCTTTTTCATTATTTTACAATACATTAAATGCACACTCTATCTACGATGAAACTTGTTTTTTCTTTTCCCAACTCATTTAATTAACCCACTGAATTGAATGCCCTCGATATTTGTTTTATATAATGAACCGTCGGTCGTATATTTTGGTTTTTATTCGAGGGAAATGCTTCTTAATAAAGTTATTGTCGATCACGTCATTGTTCATAGAATGCGAAGAAAATAGTCCCGTGATTTTCCTCATGCTCAGTCCTCGGCAACGATGTAACAAGAAAAAGATGGAGCATTGTCCACACACGGCTGAGAGATATCCATGCAGGCGCCGGAGGTTGTGGGAAACTCGTTTCGTGTTTGTCGCTAAAACTCTTCCAACGAGGATAGCGTCACCGGTGGGCCGTAAGAATCGAAATATTCCCCGACTCCGTCCTGCGTGATGTAGATCTCCACCCAGTGTTGACCGGGTTTCGTAGAAGGATCCGTGTTGACGATGAAAGCGCTCGGGAGAGGGACGGGCCGCTTTGGAAGTTGGTCGCTGGCAAACACACCTCTGAAGTACGGCTTGCAGTAACGGTCCCGTTTTAAAATGCTTTCAATCTCAAAACTGTTCATGCTTGCCACTGATGGTCGATTCCACCCACCACCACCCGATTCCGCTGTCTTTCCCTTCTCATGATACCGATGGAAGACAATGGACGGCCCACCTACGATGTTTTTCTTGATGGTGTAGTAAAGGTCTTTGTTGGCTTCGTCGAAGAGCGTGAAGAAGACCTCTCTCGGCATTGTCAGAAAAAGATATTGAAGGGACAGACCGGGAACTGAGATTGCGGACTTCAGCATATTCATATTTCTCTCCTTGTAAAAAGAAAACATCTTCTCGACAGCCTGGACAAATGGAACAACATCCAGGTTATTGTACCATACGAGAAAGTTACGCACGGTTGACATGCCAAGATCCCGCCATACACGTTGACAGTACTCGTAATCAGCCACTGTAATATTGCTGCCATTAAGTCGACTGTAGAAGGCCTCGTGGGGAGGAAGTGCCGGATGATTAAGTTTGGATAAATCATCCAACCACTCGTAGGGAAAGAAACCTTTAGTTTGGGGACAGTCATACGCCTTCAGAAATTTGGCGTAACTGTACCCCGGAGCCAAATAGTTTGTGATGTCCAGAAACTTCAGGCTTGAGGTGGAGAGGGCCATATACGAACCAGTCCTTCGAATCACAAAGTTCAGCGAGAAAAAAGCCTCCAATGCGGGGTTCAGATATTTCTTGACGACGTTGATATCATACCGCCCTGAATTAAAGCTCATCACCGGCAACTCTTGCAGATACTCCTCGAGCTTCTCCTTAGCGCTTTCTAGTTTGTGTGCCTTGTCCTTTCCCGGTGCTCGGTCCTTATCGCGTTCGATTATCTCATCTATCCGCTCAAAGACGGATTCAAACTGCTCCATGAGAATGGCGTACGAGGTTTCGCTGATGGCTTGTAAATACTCCACCATGTTATTGACTAATTCTGCCGAGTTGCCGCCGGTGACAAAACATCGCGGCTCCTCGTAGCCCGGCACGTGGCTGGAAACGCTGACGCTCAGCAGCTCGTGGACGTTGGTCAGGGTCAAGGAAGCGCTCTGCACCGGCTGGTAGGTACGTGGAAAATAACATTCGAAATCGTACGTGGCCCAATATGGAAAATAACATAGGTTTCTGTCCACATCTACGCCTCCATCGCTGAGTGTATCAAAGATGGAAGCTGGGAGCTGGAAACTTCCTCCCGGGAAGCGATGCTTGACGTTAACGTCGCATGTTGGAAGATGCCTCACCAGATTAGATGATTTGCGAAATGCACGCCGGCACTTGGAACAGGTGTATACGTGCCACTGTACCGGTCCATGTTGTTAATGAAAGAGAAATGTCTCTCGTATAAATTGATTTTAATTGTTTCTTGATAACGGCGCTGAGACCGCCTCGTTAACAGTGCAGAAACTTGGGTCTGGTTTTCCTCCGTTTCATCGTTTTCATCTCTGGCGACTTTTACTCGGGTTAGTTCATATACCTGAACGTTTACCTCGAACATTGTCTCTAGGGTGGGCAGATCATCGAGCGTCACTCCGTCCGTAGCGTCTTTACCCGTACGCTGTTCGTACATTTCAACCAGGGCGCGGGTTGGTCTTTTCAGATGTCTTTCACTGGCGCCGCGATGGAGGGCCAGACAGCGGAAAAAGCAGTAGTTGTCGCTGTAAGCTCCACCGGTGTGTCGATTTTTGATAAGACCCAACACACCCTGGTTGTTGGCGATGTACGGAGGAAGCCGCTGAGGAGGAGCGCCGATGTACATTCCCGGTTGCTTGTTGACGAAGACAGTCATGTTCGTCACTGCAGCCACTATCCATTTCGTGTCAGGTCTTTGTAAACGGCCAAATTCATAAACATCGGCCTCTTTGACTTTTTCTATAAAGTGTTCAATGTCTGCCTCTGACATGATGGAGGCGGGGGAATCAAAGAATCTGGCGTTGTTGTGACTAGGGTGGAAAAACCGACATTCGCCCGTCTCTACATTTCTCAACACAAGTCCAAAGGAAATGTTTACCTTGGCGCGATAGGTTAAACTTCGAAAGATGGCACGAAGGGCATGATCCAAGGGGACACCGGGAAGGGATGGGCATGCTTCTTCGGACGTCAGGCTTCCCATCCTAAAGTTTTAAACGTCTTGCACGGCACGATTCCGAAGGTGTAGAGTTCTGATGTTTCCCCACCTCCTCCTGTACAGTAGCTGTACGTTGTTATCGTCTGCCTCGACAGCATATCCCTCTGGGAAATGCAGTGGATCGTCAATCAATGGATCGGATGGACGTGGTACTGGGCCGGGCTGTTTTTGATGAGACGGGCCGGGCTGTTCGTGGTGAGACGGACCGGGTATTTGTCCATTGGAGGGGCCGGCTCGTTGTCCAGTGGAGGGGCCGGGTTGTTCATGGTGATGGGACGGGGAGGCTCGTGGTCTGTTCGTAGGGTCGGCTCGTTGTCCAGTGGAGGGGCCGGGTTGTTCATGGTGATCAGACGGGGCTGCTCGTGGTCCGTTGGAAGGGCCGGGTTGTTCATGGTGATCAGACGGGCCTGCTCGTGGTCCGTTGGAAGGGCCGGCTCGTTGTCCGTTGGAGGGGCCGGGTTGTTCATGGTGAGACGGACCGGGTCGTTGCTGATGAGAGGGATCAGTCTGTTGTTGGTGACGGGCTTTTAGGTGGCGTTTCATATTGTCCTTTCTCGTGAAAGTTTTGTAACATTTGGGGCATTTTATCTTGGCTGAATCATCACGTGGAGTTGGTTTTAGCGGTTGCGGAGGGGCGACCGATGTACCTTCAGTGGGCTGAGCGACAAGTTCGTCGGGTCTGGGAACATTTCGATGTAATCTTGAGTGCCGCCTCAAGGAATCCATCCGGCTGAACGTTTTCCCACGGGTTGCGCACGAGAATAGACTGGTCTTGTGCTTGGTAGCGACGTGCCTCTCCAGGATGTCTCTCCGGGCGAAGGAATTTTCACACACCGTACAATTCGAGGATTGATCTTTCCCGCTGACGGGGTCTGCCTGACCTCCACCAACCTGCGATGGATCCTGATTAGTAAACCAAAAAAAAAAAATACAACCATGAGTATATGTTACCAGATGATGTAAATAACATTAAAATAATAATAATAATAAAATAAATAAAAATAAAATAAATACAAATTAAATAAGTAAATGAAATTAAATAAAGATTAACAAACAATATCACAAATAATTTAGACTTGTTTCCATCTGAATATAATGTACAGCGAAATATGTACACAAAGTAAGAGAATACATAACAAACGCTTATATTTAAAGAGAAGCAAATTATTTACCTGTTTGATGTCTTGTTGATCTTCCATTTCTTCTAAACATCTGACGATCTCCGGGCTTGGAGATGTCGTTGTTTTTGACAGAAAACGGCTTTTCTTTCCTTGCAGTTGAGGAGGGGTATCAGGTATGATGGGAATGTCCGAGTCGCCGGTGGGAGATGCGACCCTCGCTCCTTGGTCTCCCTCTCCCTCCAAATGTGGAGGGGTATCGGGGACGATCACGGTTTTGGGTGAAGACATTGCGTGTCCTCGTTGCTGGTGAGGCGGGGTCATGGATAAGAACCATCCAACTGCGGCATGAATCTGACATATAATCATAAATCACAAATCAGTCATGAAATTTACGATTCATTAGATTGTTCAACACTTTTACAGCATTTCAACAAGATATGTTTAATAAATCATGCTCGGAAAAATGTGTTATTTCGATGCGTGTATACAATTAGACAAAACCATTACAATGACTCAGTGTTTCACTCAACTTAAATTGCATATGTACTTACCGGTTGGTTAGCTTCGTTTTCAATGGGTTCAATCTCACGCAACTGATTTTCGTCAGGATCGGGGGAACTCCAGAAAGGGCAGCCGGGTTGATCGTCAAAATACTCATCGGCCGTACGCTGCAGAGACTCCAGATCGCTGTCTGTCGAGTCCCACTCCTCCCACTCGGGGCCTGCTGGTGTACTTAGAAATATTTACGGCAAGGTCACGACAAGATTAGACTATTAACTATATCGGATAACGGTCTACTGTGTATGGCACGCCAGAGCGGAATTTATTCAACCCCGCACGGCAACTGCCAACATTATGAAATACATCACAACTTTTTTGAAAAGTATGTCAACATTGTGAAACATATGTCAACATTTTAAAACAGTATGTCAACATTAAAAAAAAATATGTCAACCTTGTAAAAAAAGTCAACATTGTAAACAATATGTCACCATTTCAAAAACGTATGTCAACATTTAAAAAATATATGTCAACATTTCAAAAACGTATGTCAACATTTTAAAAAATATATGTCAACATTTCAAAAACGTATGTCAACATTTCAAAAATATATGTCAACATCTTAAAAAATATATGTCAACATTTCAAAAACTTATGTCAACATTTCAAAAATATATGTCAACATTTCAAAAACGTATGTCAACATTTAAAAAATATATGTCAACATTTTAAAAAATGTCAACATTTCAAAAAAAAATATGTCAACATTTTAAAAAATCTATGAATACAAGCTATATCAAGATTCACGGACCAACGAGTTCGATTACCTCTAGCTCTCGGCGGAATGAGGTTGCAGCAGCTTTAGTCTGGTTCCAAAAATTCCCTTAGGGGTGCACTGAACCAATTCAAGCCCCATTGAAAACAGTGTAAAATCAACAAAGTTCAGGGCCAAATAACATGCAAGCCGACACCACTGGGGTTTCTCAAACAAAAATTAAATTATTGTCTTGTACTTCATCTTTTCATTTCTTTTCAATTTTGGGTAGATTAGCCGATTACATTTTTAAATATTCACACCAAAACAAAATCACCTCCCGAAAAGTGATAGTTCCCAAGCCTGCATGTAGCCGTTTTACAAGTGGCATCCTTCCACTTTCTCAGGCAAATAGGACCAATTTTCAACCGTAATTATATCAAGCCTGCCCTCAGATGGAAGCCCAAAAACCAGGGAGTTGATCCTTGGCTATATTTACACAATTCCACCGGGTTTTTTTAAGCCAAACGGTCTCCGTTTTCAAAAGAAACTGTGGGGTCATTTTTTATGTAATCAGCTTGCGTAGAAATTCTCACTTGAATTAGTTCACTGCACCCTCTTGGGTGGACTTGGTAGACTCCATAGCACCGCCCGAGGAAAAGTAAGCACAGCGGACACATGAGCATGTATCGTGCTCATGTAACGTGCACTGTAACGTGCTCAATTATCCGCCGCATTCACCCGGAGGATCCAGCACGCCGGAGAAGTGAGACCGTGACACCGGGTGCTAGCGCCGCATACTTCGCGCATGTACTCCGTCGTGGCGGTCACGTGAATGTTGGCATTTTTCATCGGGTAGTGTTGACACATATTTTTGAACGAAATGTTGACACGTATTTTAGGTGAACTTTGTCGCAGGATGGGTTGACACATATATTTGTCAACAAGTAGTAGGTAGTTTTGGCAATGTTGACATGTAATTTTTAGTTAATTAATCAGAACAAATATTTTTTTTTAATGTTGACATTTTTTTTAAAATGTTGACATATATTTTTAAATGTTGACATAAGTTTTTGAAATGTTGACATATATTTTTTAAATGTTGACATACGTTTTTGAAATGTTGAAATATTGTTTACAATGTGGACATATTTTTTTAAATGTTGAAATTATTTTTTTAAAATGTTGACATATTTTTTTAAAATGTTGACATATATTTTGTAAATGTTGACATACGTTTTTGAAATGTTGACATATTGTTTACAATGTTGACATATATTTTTTAAATGTTGACATACGTTTTTGAAATGTTGACATATTGTTTACAATGTTGACATATTTTTTTAAAATGTTGACATATATTTTTTAAATGTTGACATAAGATTTTGAAATATTGACATATATTTTTTAAAAAGTTGACATATATTTTTTAAATGTTGACATACGTTTTTGAAATGTTGACATATTGTTTACAATGTTGACATATATTTTTTAAATGTTGACATACGTTTTTGAAATGTTGACATATTGTTTACAATGTTGACTTTTTTTACAAGGTTGACATATTTTTTTAAATGTTGACATACTGTTTTAAAATGTTGACATATGTTTCACAATGTTGACATACTTTTCAAAAAAGTTGTGATGTATTTCATAATGTTGGCAGTTGCCGTGCAGGGTTGAATAAATTCCGCTCTGGCGTGCCATAACGGTGAAACACGGGATTATATCGATCGTGTCTTCAAGGCTGTACGGATGAATGCTCTCGCAGGGTATGTGATGCACAGCGATGGGTCGCAGTCGACTTTTATCGATTGGTCTTCCGGAGGTTCGGTGAGGTGGTCAGCTCAAGCGGCTGTATGCCTAAAACCCTCCACCCCTTCGCCTTATTAAAGGTTCTCAACAAAAGGAAAAGTTTTGTTTGTTTGCCTGTCGACTGGGAGACGATCATCTCATTTGTTTGTTTTGTTGTCTCGGGAACAAAACAAACATTGCGGCACTATGGCTACCAACTTTGCGATGTTGTTACGACTACCAACACAAACTACATATGTACATCATATTGTTTAGGTTTGGTCCAATGCGCGTAAACGCCTCACTGCATACGATGGTCATCTGTCAGACAGTCAACTTCGCAGTCTTAACTTAATGTATTTCTGTTTCTCGCATTATTTAATTTAAATCTAAAAATTAATGTGGCCTGACGTTGAACTTTGCAAGTTCTTCTTCAGAGGCTAAAACAGAAATGACAGAGGTACATACATTAACATGGGGGTGCACACAAACATGCAAGGCTGAAAGAAGAAACACAAAAGGAGGATTAGGTGGGAAAGGTGTTGAAAGATGCAGGGGAGGGTGGATGAGAGAACAAAGAAACAAACGGAGATGGCAAACCGCAAGGGGTCTGGTATAAACAGGGGAGGGACCAGAAAGGGGGCCGATTAGGCTCCTCCCATGCTACTTACATCGACATCGACATTAAACAGTCGTCTTCACCCTTCTTTTGGAAGAACTGAACAAAATTACACTTGAATGAGGAGGGTAGGGTAGGAATGGGCACGCCCCCAAGTCGTCCAAGAGTAGTACGGAAATGCACCATCTGATGCGGCGAGAAGACGAACTTGAAGTGTTATTCATTATTTTTTTTACAGCAGCATATTTGGCACTTTTCCTCCCTGCCAGTGGCCCTTGCCTAACTTCCAAGAAGTTGCTCAGATGTTGAATTTATGTGATATGCATTTCTCATCACCTCTCTGTCTAACTTAACGGAAATTTCGCGTATGCGAAATAAAGGTCAGGCCATAATTGCAAAAAGTTGTTTTACTGATCGCCCAAATCGCCCAAGAACATTAACCATAGTTGAGCCTAAAACCAGAAATCGTCAAGGAAAACCAGTTTTTCAGGCTGTTTATGGCCAGATCTTTCGAGAGCAAAACACAGAAACGTCGTCTCCGGCGCGCGTAAGATTTTAAAGCATGATGTTGTACACAGGGGGTCCGCTCATAAGCCCGACGCCTCATAGGTCCGACGCCTCATAAGTCCGACAAAATCGCATCCCCCAACCAAATAAAGGCCCATAAGTCCGACGCCTCATAGCTCCGACGCCTCATAAGTCCGACGCCTATATAGCTCCGACGCCTCATAGGTCCGACGCCTCGTACGCTTCGTTTTTCCAGTGTCGGACTTATGAGGCGTCGGACCTATGAGGCGGAATAAATAAATGTTTTGCCTCATAAGTCCGACGCTTCACAAGTCCGAAATTTCGGACTTATGAGGCGTCGGACCTATGAGGCATCGGCCTACGGACTTCTGATACGGCCCCGTACACAGTCAAATGCCTTGGAATAGTCAATAGTAAAAGCAGAGGAACGGGGGTTGTCGAAATTCCTGATTTTCCCCATTAGATTCCTCAAATGTCCTTTCTGATTTTTGTCCCTCTTCCTTTCCTACATCCAGCTTGTTCTGATGGTAACTCAGTATAATTATAAGAAAAATGGAAAAGGGGAAGAGATTTCTTTTCAGTTGGAGTGCACGTTAATTCAAATTTAACGTGAAAAATACTTAATGTACGTTGGAGACAAAACATACATTAAATCCATTACTTGCTATTGATGTATCAAATCAGGATACAGGAAGCAAGTTTCCCCCAGGGTTTAATATTGGATACGTAGTTGAAAATAAACATAGGCCGGGGAAGAGATTGATCAACTTCGCCACTGTATCACTCGATGATGTAGGTTCGGGTTTTTTTCTAGTGGATTTTTACAAATGGCAGAGATTTACCAAAAGAGTCAGGCGATGAATTTTACCCTTAAGCATGCATTATTTATGCGGATATCCATTGTGTATTATGTACTCTTAATTAATGAACCATGATAATAATGTAATTTGTCACGATTTCAAAAGGCCATGCAGGCCTATACGTCCAAACAACTGAGCGCGCTGCTGCTGTGAGATCGCTTCAGGTAAAATACTTAACAGTTTTAAAGAATTATGAATCCAAAGTGTGACAAATAATGGTTGTGCCTAAAGACAGTTCATTGACGTGTCGGATACTAAATCAATAAAAAGGTCAATACGAAGGATTGACAACAAACTGTACCGATATATCAGGCAAGTTCAAATGCTAAAGAAGCTGTAACACTGTGTATATATATTCTACCTACGGTTACTTATTTTGCTTATGTAAATTCACATATGCCAAAAAGAAAAACAATTTTGCATAGGCCTATGCCTAAAAAATAAACCTACATAATTTTACATTCTTTTGAGATTTTTTTTCATTCTAAATTGACATTGCGAGAAGCTAGTGATTATTAGATTTGAAATAAAGTGCCAGATTTTATGTCGTGCGCCAATGAAGTGTAATTTTAATGTACGTTACGTTACGTTTCCCTTGACTGTTGCCGTCGTTGGGGGACCCGAGGGCAGAAGAAGCTAAAGTCCTCCTCCATGCTGGTCTGTCAGCGGCCTGCACTAGGAGTTCTGACATATTTATGTTTGTCCATTCCTTTACGTTGTCTACCCAGCTCTTCCGTTGTCGCCCTCGCCTTCGTCCTCCCTCGACAGTGCCCTGCATGATAGTCTTGCAAAGACTGTTATGCCGCGTGACGTGGCCGAACCACTTCAGCTTCCGTCGCTTCATGGTGGCAAGAAGAGGTTCCTGGGGACCAACAAGACTCTCGGCCTTGTTCCTCACAAACTCATTGGTCTTGTGCTCAATATGACCGTCTTTAAATAATGCAAACATTTGAAACGAATGGTACAGGGTGAGTAAAAAATTGCAAAACCCCAATCCAAAGAAATATATTTCAGATAAACCAACTTAATAGCAGCAACATTAATTATGACTTGGAAGCCCATTCATTAAACTACTTTTAAGTGAGAAAATTATTTCAATTGCTCGACACGTTAAACTTTTATCACTATTTAAATTTCAGTTTCGTCCAAAAATCCAATTTATTGTGTGTTCTGACAGTTTGGAACAACAAAGAAAATGACACAGAATAGTCTTGTTTCAACAACTGTCAACAACTGTAGCACACAATATCTTTACTAACAACCCTGCTTTGGCTAACAATATGATTTATACCATCCACCCTTTTTCAGGACGGGGCTTCAAAAGGACTTTGTTGGATAATTTCAACTTTCAAACTGAGGTTTTATCGCTGGTGTCTGTTTGAAGACAATAATGTAAGGACAAATCTTGAAATACATCAATGCTGTCTTCATAATGTGAATGATGTCACCGATACATCAATGCTGTCTTCATAATGTAATAATTACATAAAAAAGTAACTTAAGTTCTCTAGTGACTATAAAAACAGGCAGATAAGTAGTATAATTTGAACCGTTTTCATCCGCAAGGGGGGATAAATGGAATACATGACGTCACAACTTACAAGCGCCGAATAGAGAGGAGGCGAAGTGGGTGAGGGGCGGGGCATCGCAGACAAATTCGTATGGAGGTGTGGGGGGGGGGGAACTGGTTGCGGGTTTCACCGGTACTTGCAAAACCGGAAGGTGGGATGCCGGAGAGGTTCTGGGCTGGACATCATCTTCAATCAGGGCGCATGTCAAAGTGGATGATGATGCAGGCCAATAAATGGGCCTCAAAGATCAACTGCCGATGCGCTGATGCACATGTAGTACGCATGTACGCCGTCAAAAACCATATTCATTATCTATGAGACCGTCAAGTGAATCCCCCACCTAAAAGAAAACGGGGGAAAAACCGAAAAAAAAAATCCAACCAACCAGAAATGATAATACAATGAAAAAACACCCCCCCCCCCCAAAAAAAATGGTATACATGCCGGCGCCAGCCCATGGGAGTCAACTGTAGAAATTGTGATGTCCTTTAGGGGACAAACTCGACCTTAGCTGTTGATTGGTCAATTTGATTGGTCAGAATCTGGAGGTCAAGACGCTGTGTTGTGAACAATTTGCACGCACACCACGCGCCTGCTGTGCAAGCGTTGACTAGACGCCGCTAATTAGGTCTCATTCGTAAAGATCAAGAACAGGATTCCAGTGTTCACTGCATCAAATAAGACGCACTCAATGGTATAACTATATAAAATTGGGTGCCCCTTCACTGTAACATCCCCCCCCCCCCCCCCCCCCCGGGTGAGAAACCTGGCTGCCCAAATGTAAAATTCACGTCCACATGAACCAATGTGTCGGTGAAGTTGGCCACCACTGAACTTGCTCTTCATGCGGGATCCGACTCATCATGACCGTAATACATTGGACAAACCTTGCCGTACTGAGAAAATCCTCTTTTCACCTTGGCCGGGGTCAAATTTTACCGAGCTTGAATAGGTCACAAGTGATAGTTTTTAAGAGACATCAATTTTATGGAAATGTATTACATTTCCATCTATTAAAAGATATCGGATTCAATATTGCGTTTTGCCCTTCACGGGTTGACTATTTTATGAACAGTGTATACTTCTAGTCCCGAGTGGATTGGGAGAAAAATCAAGACAAGCTACTCGGGGGACTCGATCCAACGGCCTCCTGCCTACCAGCGCAGACGTCTTATTACCACTCAACTACAAGCTTGCAGGGGTAGACTGACCGGTTCGAATCTGATATAGCAGCGGGTACCGCAACCAAACTATTCATAACATGGAGTTTGCGTCTGCACTAGTAAAAGCGAGGTTGTGGGTTCGAGTCCCACCCCAGTAGTTTGTGAATTTTGTTCTGAAAATCACTCAGGACAACACTGAGTATAAAATATGTCTGTGAAGAGCAACATCCAATATTGAATTTTCATCACCCCGACGTAAATTTCATCTCATGAATAGTTAATACATTGGCTTTTGAAAATTCGAAGTTGATAAATTCCTCATGCAGAAATATTGTCGGAATGTCAGTGACTGTCCTTACAACGAAACAATATCAAACATGAAACAGTTGTCAGTTACAGCTATGAATAATACCTGCAGCAGCCGTTGGGTTTATTTGAACATTGTCATGTTGGAAGCTTTTATTTAAAAAAATCGATGTTTGACATACAAAACCTAGGTCCAGACCTAATATTGTGTTTACTTTTCTTGCACAGATTGAGGCATGATAATCTCAAAAGTACACAACAGTGTTCAATAAATCTCTAGCAAAAATAATACACAAAAAAAACCAAGATTATAAACATGTAAATACAGATTAAGGAAAAAAAACCTTGTAAATCTGTGTTAAGTGCTAATCAAATGAGATGTACCATGTGGGTTAAAGCATGTTCCCATTATTTACAAATAACTTACCCAGCATAAAACCTCAGAAACTGCTTCACACAAACATATTTTTTTTTTATAAAAACAATTTCTATTAACTTAATTTAAATATGTACATTACAAAAAAAGTTATTCAAACATTCAAACTGTCTTTTGTTTGGCTGGCATTCATTTAATCATCACACCTTGTACATTTAGGTGCAAATCCTTTTATTTCAATGGATGATGTTCTAAAGCATCAGGAATGCAATACATATAGTTGAAAAAGTCTCTCCCAGCTGGTGAATATAGAACTGGGAAAGAAACACCGTAAGTGTAGCTCCTCGACTCGGTGGCAATGAAAAATAGCAGCCACAGGTCAGGTTATAACAGTGGAACCATACTAAACCCTTTCTGACACAGGAATAAAGGGGGGATTGTAACATTTTGTCAACTTTTTTCTGATCACTTGACATTGCAGCTACAATAAAACAAATACAATACGGGTTATTTCGGGAAGAATGAAGAAGTGCAGAAGTTACTAGTCCCTCTGTGTTGGCTGTTTTTGACTACTGCCCTCCACTTAGCATCAGAAGATATATAGACCATCAGCCTGGGGGGTTGGTCGGTATCAAATGAGGGGAATAAAGGATTATAATGCTCATTGGCAAGGTATACACCCCTAGAGTGGTAACAAGCATTTCGGTGATCATTTTGAAAATAAAAAAGGGTGATAACACCCAAAAAGCTGCCACTGCTGCAATGCTATTACATATTTTCCAAGACTAGGGGTATACCGTGCCAAAAATCGCTATGAGCATTATTTCCCTCATTTGATACCAGTGGCCAACATTTTGGATCGAGTCTGATGGCTTAATAGCCAAATCAGTCAAAACCTCGAACTATGTGGCATTTGTACTATTTCCCTTAAACTGTGTAACATTTGTATAATACTCATCCTACATGGATATTACTACATGTATGTGATCATAATTATTTGTGAGGCGATCTCGCAAAATGAGACAGAACTGGGCAGAAGTCAAAATGAGGGTTTGTTGGTATTAGGAAACAGAATATAATTCTCCTTAAAAACACTGTTTGTTGCACTTCAATCAGACATTCCGTTGACAAAATATGGCTGTTAGAATTTCGTATTTACTGACATGTCAAAAAGTAAAATACTGAGAAAAAGACCATTAAAGTTTTGAGTTGTGTATTCATGAAAATGAAAGATGCCAATTGTTTTTTCCTTTAAAAACACCATGATATGATTTTTGTACTATTTCTTTGAAATATGTATAGTAGATATATCAAAAATGATAAATATCAATCAGTCTGAAAATTGCAAAAAATACCATCATTCCCACTTGCTTTTTGCATTTTTTGGCCTATGCCCAGCAGTTGTAAAACTACAAGAGTTTTACAACCCACCGTTTCTTTTCAGAACCACACATTTTCCCAAAAGAGATTTCTACATAGTGTTACCGCAAACCTTCACTAGTTCAAACCAGCACCATGCAAAACTTCAAACCTTACTTATTGCTATTTTACTCTTGACTGAATTTTAGAGTTGCCGCATGATTCCGAAAAAAGTCGGACAAAATTGTTTTGAAAATGCAGGTGTAGCATGAATTTAGGGTGCATGAAATACGGACTCACTGGTGGCATTGCGCATGCTCATGCACAGAAAATTTGGAGAGAGACCAGTTACGTGAGAGGGTTAACCACTAAAAGAAAAAAGTAGTCAAATTTTCGTACGAGTCCGATTTTCATATAACAGGCAGCTGTTTCGTGAACAAACAAATTCCTACACAAACAGCCATCGTAAATGCTGTTAATAGCCTCGTCCAAGATGTTGTTGCGCAGCTATGCTAGGTGAAATCGTGAAATCGATCGTAAGTTTATTGCGAGGCTGCGCAACAGATTAGAGTCCTACGCATCCGTAAACTACGCACTTTCTCGTGAAATCCGCTGCTGGTCCGTCTCCTTTTGCCAGAACACCTCACATTTCAGTTGCTCAGTTCCTGGATGGCGACCGCACATTAGAGGGATACTTCCTGTTCATATCGAGCTCTTCTTGTAGTACTATACTCGTCTGTTGTAGAGCAGTCACTTGAGACTTCAATGACTCAATAGTGTCTTCCAGCTCCTAATGAAAAAGAAAGAGAGCCAAACAAAAAGAATCAACAAAGTCTGCCATGCTCTTAGTGTGTTGAATTGTCGTCTGATGTGTGACTGCCGACTAGACTGAATAAAGACAAGTAGACTGCTATCATTGAGTAATAATTAAATCTATTACAGTCCTGATTTGAAAATCACAGGCGTCTGGAAAAAGGCACACCTGGATTTTTCTAGGCGTGTGTTTTTTCTAGGTGTGTGATTTTCTAGGTGTGTGATCTGTGGTCCAGAGAAATTCAGGCGTGCAATTATTCACACTTCTCGGGAGGGTTTTAGGTGTGCGATGGTGTGGGGGTGTGATCGCACGCCTCAAATCAGAAGGACTGTATTATTAGCACCTGTTCCACATTGTATTTCATTGTCTTTCATTGTCTTTATTCCTGAACCCATAGTATTGTCTTGAACTGTACAGCGAGAAACAGAAAAGGCGGTCTTGGGCAGTAAATGAACAAAAAGGTCTAATACCCTGTTTTCATCTACAGCCGCGTTCACATTGGATTTAATTTTGTGGAAAGTTACCACAAGTGACTGTTAAAATTCCATTGTGGTTATTCCACCATGCATCCGCACTATAACATTTTGCCCCACAGAAAGTCATTGGTTTTGTAAACTTTACCGTGGTCGTGGCAACAATACATCAGATAATATCGCACAACACAGCAGAAACACTGTGGAATCTCACGGATAGTATGTTTTCAGTGATAAAAATTAACAGTGTGATTCTCCATGACCAGTTGGCCCTGTTATATTATTACCACAGCGGACCAAAACTTACAATTAATAGTTGACAACTGACAGTTTGGGAAATTTAGCGGTTGTCCACACTGGACTGAATTTGGTAAAGTTGACAACAGTCTATGTTAGTTTTATCAGGAAAAAAAAACATTGCAAACACAGCTCTACTGTTTCAAGTTATGCACTGCCATATTTTGGGATTCTGTATGTGACCTGCTGAGGCAAAATGAGGAATTTCCCCGAAAACCTTGGTTTGATTCGATACTTGTCTTTTTGGGTATTTTTGAGTTGACAAGGTATTCAAGATTCTCACTATGCATTTTTGTTGGGAAAAAAATACCACCAAAAGTGTAAAAACTGTAGAACGTTTGTCACTGCCGTTGGAGGCGAATCGTTTTTTTTCCAAAGCGAAGTTTTAGCAGATTTAAACACTGTTGAAGTTCCTGTGGCATATCTCTTGAATAAATTAAGTTACAGAAATAAATTTAGTATCATTGGGAAGCTAATAATTTGTTCTTTAACATGATGTTTATAACTTGAAAAGTCAAAAAGTGAGGGTTGTTCCTCATTATGCTATGGCAGGTCACTTATATGCATCGTGTTTCCCCGCTACGTATGATTTATCTCAGGTCATGCCAAACATCAATAGCATCAAAATTAACTGACAACGCACAGATGGAAAGGTTGCTATACATGTGCATCATGCGCTATTTTGTCTGTTCAAGGTTCTTACCTGTCTAACACTCAGAGGCATAAATCCTCGCATTCTATTCTCGTTATCTTGCTTCAAATGGGTCATCTGGTAATAGGAACAATCAGAGAAAAAAACAAAAAAGTTGCACCAGTCAAAATACAGCATCAAATTAGGTTGGTGAAACTCACAGGGACGTAGATGAGCTGAAAATTAATTCATTGTTGAAGATGTGCTGAAATTTGAGAACCTGTATCAAACGAACATATTTATGCTATAATGGGGAAGATAGGGGAAATATTTGGGGGATTGTTCACTTTGATGATGCATGGCGTTTGGCACACAGTCAGATTATGTGTTAAGAAAGATATTTGGCTCTATAGGGCCAACACAGATTTGTCCTGTGAAAGAATATAGGTAGAATAACAACCAATTTTCAAAGTATTCAAAATGGCTGCCATTGCTTGTTATTCTACCTATAATTTTTTTTTGGCAAAGGACAAACCTGCGATGGCCCTATAGCCAAATATCTTTCTCATGACATACTCTGACTGTGTGCCCAAATTCCATGCTTGTATCATCAAAGGCACAATCCCATCACCTATCTGCTGTACTACTAGTGATCAGCATATCTGCTCTTTAGGGACTGAGCTGCTACAGTGTTCAAATTCCAATATTTGCTTTGCTGGGGTTGGGGCTGGGAGGTTGGACATCTAGCTGGAGGAGGTTTGGGCTTGCCGGGAGGGGAGGGGGTTGAGTTGGGTGGGGGGAAGCAACTGCCTCCGCAGTCTCTGGTTCAAACCTCATGCTCTATATATACCTGGTCTTGATGATGGAAATCTTTCTGTTGTAAGTCTCTCTCCATCTGTCTTGCTCGGCTCCTCTGCTTATCCAGATCTTCGTGCAAAGTCTAGTCAATATAAAAAATACCTTCACTCACTCAACTAAAAGTCAGTTTTAGAACAAGCACACATTTGGCCAGCGTGTGTAGTGTTACAATCAGGTTATGTTTAATTAAACGTTTAGAAAGCACATTTTAATTTTGCAGTTCACTTTTTAAAGTTGTATCAGCAATTAGTTGACTCACACGTTTTCTAAACACTTCAACAAAAGATATTGAAAAATGGGGAACTGCTGACATATGGCTGGATAGCTCAGTTAGAAGAGCTTCAGACTGGCAATGGGAGGTCACAGGTTCAAACCCTGCTCCAGTCAATTTTCTTTGTTCAACTTTAAAACAGATATATGTTAATATTTGATTTGTGTCTGACCTTGAGGTAAGCAGCATGTTGTTTCTTGAGGAGTTCTTTCTCATCTTCTAGCTTGGCGATCGCATCCGTCATCTGTCTCTCTAAGTCATTCCTACAGCTGTCAAAACACATGAAGTATAGCAATAAACTATTATACTCACCACATTATAATAACTTAAAGGCATACATACGATTATTTGCATTTATCCCAAAAGTCACCTCACAAACTATTATCACAAGGCTCATTTGGATTGGAGATCGTACTGGTACTAAACAACCCGTGAAATTCTTCTGTCTGGCTTGCTGATATTAGAAGAAATAGAAAAAGCCTTGTGATTTACCACGATCAGTCAATTGACGAATCGTTAGAAATAAAGAGTTCTATTGGCAAAACTATGTCTCGCGATCAAAAGGTTGTGCATGGTTTTTCACTATTTTTTTGAACAGTGTAATATCCACTGAGCTGAAATTGCAACATGTTAAGTTTTAAACATTTTTTTTTTTTAGATTTCAACTGTTTTTTATTAACATAAACAAAATAGCAAATGATCCTATACGCCTTTAACGGATGACACACGAGATCTATTGCAGAGTTGTCAAAATTATCTTGGTCCAAATACTTATAACTGTTAGGCCAAAAAAAAAAAATATTCGGTCTCTGGTCAGACCAAAGTTCCGGAATTGACGCGGCTACGCGGCTTTTTTTTTTTTTTCGCTTTTTTTTTTTTTTTTCAAGCTTGGATTGTACAGACAAGGTGGGTCTATTTTGCTTTTTTGGTGTCCTCATGTACATTGGTGTCCTCCATAATTTGCCTTGGTGCTTTCGATCATTTGCCTTGGTGCAATTTCCCATTCCTTGGTGCTCTTTGGTAAAAAAAAATTGAGGAGGTGCGGAAATAGAGGGCGCTGTTGGAGCTACCGCGGAACATTTTGGAAAAAAAAAGATCGCCATGCATGATTAAAATCGACACGCGCGCTGACCAGAGACCGACTTATTTTTTTTTTGGCCTTATAAAGGACTTTTTGCAGTTTAAATCCCAAACATCAACTATCAAATCATGTTTTTCCTGAGTAAGAATGGCAAACAAACAAATCTGTACATGTGTGTGTGCAGGAAAGACATCCAACTTCTTTTACATGTAATAACAGCATTACTTTCTGAAAATAATATTGTTATATCGCACGCATGGATACTGTAATTTCACTGGTCTACAAGGGCCATGTGTCAGGATAATAAAAATGCATGTCACACACCGATATCCATTCTTGAGTAGAGATCAGTGATACTGCTCATTGCGCACGTTTCGCGTGCGTGTGGAACCTGCCGGCGCGTTAGCTTTACGCAATGAGAACTGCAACGTGAAACGCTCAGTCTCATGTCCGGCAGGACATCAAAGCCTGCAATGTTATCAAAGGCTACATCGCAGTGATTTAATTTATTTCTCACATAGTTAAAGTTACAACCATTTATCTTATCCACCATTATTGGTGCTCAAGCTGCTACATCATTGGGCCAATGAAACATTCCAAATACCATCTCAGCTCCCTGTGGAGTACACAGCTCGATGCTGTTACTTTGGCGCAAAAGAGCTAAAATCAGCCACAATGACCATCTCTGCCCTCACAGGTACCCATTTACTCCTGGGTGTCGAGTAGCAATGAGTGACAACGTGCCTTGCCCAAGGGTACAAGCACCACATACCCAGGCTGGACTCGATCCCACAACCAGCAGAATTTATACCTGCAGACCATGAGTTCAATGCTCCAGACCAGGAGCCCACTAATGTTGTGCATCGGGTCGGGTTGACCAGGCCAAACCGACCCAAAACATTAAGACATAAACCAAATCTGAACCGAAATCAATCTGAACACCCAAATCCGACTCAACCCGACAAAAATTTAAGAAAAACCAACCTGAACGAACCGACCCGAAACCCCCCACTCAAATCGACCAGTATTTCACAAACACTGTGTCAGCTTCTTGTGCCTGAGCTTACCCGTGTCGCGTGTATTTTTTGTGGAAATCGTTGTCTCTCAGTAAAGAATCGTATCGTACGGTGCGGTGCACACTCCTAACATGACCTACCGGTGGGCCTACACGTTAGGCCAAAAAAAAAAAGTCTCCGGTTTCTGGTATGCGCGCGCATCGCCATAGCCATGCGCGTCGGCAAAATGAAAAAGTTTTTTTTTCAATGAAAGATGATGTCTCAAAACCGCCAAACTCACTGGTTTGACTGGAATCCTGCTGCTGCACAATTTTAACGTGTTTTTAGATGGGGTTATGATCGAGAATAAGCTTTATGTGGCCTCTCTGGTCTCCCATAATATTTGCACTAAGTTTAGTTGGGCACCATTTGCAGTCATAAGCCGACATTTGAAGCAAAAAAAAAACAGTTAAAAAAAAAAAAAAAAGCTGCGTCGCCGCACCACTTTTTGGGCAAGCTCCATACCAGAAACCGGAGACTTTTTTTTTTGGCCTTATAGACTGTGTGCGAAAGACCGCAAACCACATGCACAATCGCACGGTGGGTTGACACTGAAGTACGCATGCAGTACCGGGCACAGTGACTCTGCAGTAATATTGCACCACGTGATTTTCCGAACTGTTTTAGAATTTTTTTCGGTTTATTTTGGGTTTCTCACAAGATGGCTTAACCGACCCGACCCAAAAATTGCAGACGCATCACCGAAACCAGCCCAGCCCAACTGAAATGATGGAAAGACTTACCCAATCTGAAACGAAGTCGGTTTCAGGTCGGTTTGGTTTCAATTTTGGGTCAGGTTTGCACAACATTAGGGCCAACTGCACTTGACTAGAATCAAAAACTTTGTTATTCTATAAGCTCACCTACTGGACTCCTGTCGCAATGTCTCTATTGTATCGTTTAACTGCCTGTTATTCTGTGCAGAAAAGAAAGAAAATCACATCGCTTGAACGAAACAGGTTGACAAGTTTGTTGCAGATCTATTTCAGGAAATTGTTAACATTAGAACTTCAAGCAACTTTAAGTAGCAAAACCCAGCAAAGCACAGCCATTTTCTGATGTTCAATTTTCTTTGTATGCCATTAATTCCCAAAACATTCCATTCAAAAATATCTCATTACAGAATACAAACATCATTGATTATTTAGTTCAAGAGTTATAAGTGAAAGTAATTGGTCACTTTTCAACCTAAAATCACTTGTAATTTGACACCTGATGACGTCATCATGACGTCAGAGTAACATGCACCACTTCGGATGAGGGTTGATATATATTGAAAGTTACAAGTTCATACCATATACCGTTTAAGAGAAAACCCGCGGAGAAGTATTGTCCGGAAAAAGAAAGAAAGTAAGAAAGAAAGAAAGATTAATCGTAACAGATCCAAAGAGTGGTCGGGTTGTGCCCGACCACTCAAAACTTCCTAGATCCATCTTAGTGTTACCCAGCTGTCATGTGGTAACGTTATTTCTAATGGGCAAAGACAAAAGAGAACACTGTTGTAAGTACGTCTGGTCACTTTGCCAAAATATGTGAAAGTGTTTATTCAAACATCATAATAAACAAACAATGTACAAGAAAAAGGTTTAGTCAGTTTCCTAAATAACAACGCTTAAATAAATCAATATGGCCCAAACTATCAAACTTCAGGAGAAACATCACTTTAAAACTAATGGCCAACTACATGTACTATCTAACCTATAGGGGAAACTTAACTTAATAATCTCATGGCCACAACTACCAGAACTCTTATCTGCCATGTCTTAAAGATAAACACACTACTCAGGCTGGCCAGCACCCTTGTTGCTATAGCAACAGACTTTCCACTGTATGGCTCAACTCCAGCCAAGTCAATGGCCTGGGGCATACTACTGCTCCCCCAGTGCTACCCTTACTGTGTGACAGGTGGTCTTTCCATTACTACACACACAAGCAAGTCATTGTTCTAGCTAGCCTAATTAGTATTCGCCCTCCACAAGGTGGCAAGGCCATGCTTCAGCTTATCTATATACACTCAGTGCTTGCAATGGAAGTTTCCTTGGCTACATGGTGAAACTTACATTCAATGTCATAATCTACTAGCACAGTTTAAAAAAACATACATGGTCCAGTTTCTTGAATGAATGAAATACAAATTATCAACTCCACAAACATTCACCAAACTTTCCTCAAATCCAGGAAACTTAGTGAAACTTTCCATGAATAACTGAAGTGAATAACTGAAAGTTAAGTTGCTAAAAACTAATCAAAACTCTATCATCTGAAATCTCATCCAAAGTTACAAAAAAGTGAATATACAAACAATAATGAAAATATCTAAGCATCATAAAACAAAGTTCAATCTTGTCAATCTCAATCTTGTCAATCGCTAGATAACTTGGCAAAAGAGTAAACTTGACAAATTCAAAGAACAATTTACCTTCAACCAACTGATCAACTCAAGTCATTGATTGTATACTCCAAGTAATGAAAATGTGAACAACAGAAATAAAGGAACCTAGATGTGTATAAAAAGAAAGAAACATTTGTACATACCTATTGGGCAAAGACAAAAGAGAACACTGTTGTAAGTACGTCTGGTCACTTTGCCAAAATATGTGAAAGTGACTAGGCACACTCACATGCACTCTGTGTTGTCTTTGGCCAATTCCAATTTTTTATGGGGGTGTTACTTTCTACAAAAACTTCACTCTGGAGGGGTTGTTCTACAGAGGGGTTCTACATTAGCTTACCTCAGCAGTCTTGGTCAATCGTTCATTGTAATCTTTCTCTATGTCTTTCAGTCTTGAGTTGGTCTGAAATGAATTTTAGACGAAAACACAAAGCACCGTTTGCAATTTGAATTGGTACATGTACATGCACGGCAGGACATCAGTCATTTTTATGACTGTTGACCGTATTTGTTTGGGAAAAAGTATGTGCTCAGTCACATTTTGTAATAAAGGTGAATTCCAAGATAGTGAAAGAATTTGACACTCTGCATGAAAACTCGCAATTTCAAATATTGATTGCTTCCAGTGATATAGTAAGACTTGCCTCCTGAGGTGATCCATGCTCCGTGGATCACCGAGGGAGGCTAGTTTTGCTGTACCACATGTTAAAGTGGTCAATCGTTGTTTAATAATACCTCACCCACATATTCTGCCTGATTTTAAGAGATTTAAGAGCTTCATTTTAAGTCGCGCATGCATTTCCGTCATTTTCCGGGGGAGATTTTAGGAATTGGCCTAGACGTTGTTACTGACGGTTCGTAGATGAGATTGATTGGTCGTGATCAAGCCCTCTTACGGTGGCGGGTTATCGCAGTGCTGTATTAATGCGTATCGAACCATAACAACATCTAGCCCCTAGACTAAGCACGAGGTAGCAGAAATACAGCGATTAGCTGATAAACTGTTCTAAGTTCTAAGCACTAGATAAAATTACCAATTTCTTGCGAACTGCCCAATTCTGAAACGCTTGTAGAACAAATCTTTGAGAGGTTGGCCTATATTGACAATGTGGCTATTTTGGCCCAAAATACAACCCATGGGAAGTATTAACTGCGGGCAAAATTAATTCTTAAAATTTTCTTTAAAATGTTGAAATGTATGCCAGAATAAAAATATAGGTTTACATAGTTTATATAGTATAAATATGCTCCCACATTGAGCTAATATGTTTTACTGTGAGGCCTACCATCCTCTTTCACTATGATGACTGAGAATGAAAATATAAATGGAATAACAAAGTCCAAAAAAACTAGTAAAAGTTTCGAACACGAATCTTCTATAT
The DNA here is from genome assembly GCA_029964075.1 of Patiria pectinifera. NCBI lineage: Eukaryota > Metazoa > Echinodermata > Asteroidea > Valvatida > Asterinidae > Patiria > Patiria pectinifera. Next base: position 11,976,441 of record CM057146.1, on the reverse strand, counting down.
TGTTGTAATCATAAAAATTTCATACAAATATATGCAATTTTGTGACAAAATTACACATACATGTACATGTATTGCAAAATTACACCATTTTTTTTACCCTTAAAAAAAAGGGGGCAAGGATTTCTACTTACTTCTTGCAACATTCGTTCTATTTCAGCACTGTGGTCTCTTTGTAATCTTAATCGCTGCTGTTCCATCTCCGACTTCAGTGTGGAAACCTTCCATAAAATAAGTTGCACATTTTATTTAATTGAAGTGGAGGCAGAGAAGATGGCACATACAGATTATCTTTGCCACTGGAGATTCGGTTTAAAGATGTCCATAATTGGCAGTCTGTAATATCTGTTATATTCTGTCCAAAAGTTGCCCAATGCACCAACACAAAACACTTGCTAAAGTGAGAAGCCAGCATAATGGAATGATAACCAACAGATCAACACAAAGAAATCTCTTTGGGACTTGAGTGAAAGAGCTCGTAGCAGAAACTTGGCGACACCGTCTCAGTGTCGCCGGTCTCAGTGTCTTTATCAACACCGTCTCGGTGTCTTTATCAACAACTCGTAGCAGAAACTTGCGACACCGTCTCGGTGTCTTTATCAACACCGTCTCGGTGTCTTTATCAACAACTCGTTGCAGAAACTTGCGACACCGTCTCGGTGTCTTTATCAACTGGTGTTACTGAGGCCCTCATGTGACCTGTCACATGACAATGCTTGGTCACACGACTGCTGTCGGTGGGGGAACACCCACTGGTGTGCTCTCTGCAATGGGCCTGCAGAGTGCGGTATACTAGGCCGCACTTCTTGAAGTCTGGAGTCTTGCCATCGGGCTGGTCAACTGGGAATGAAGGGTGGTAAACGGTTTGTGTGCTACCATGTCGCCATGCTCTCTGAACACACAGCTCAGCAGTTCAGAGAGACCTCGGATGTATTTTAGAAATCTGCAGGCACCAACCCCACAGAGATGGAGGATACGAGCTGGCCCACGTGTACGACCGCCTCCTGTCGTGTGACCTATAGCATGGTCACGTGACAGGTCATGTGAGGTCCTTAGTAGAATGATAAAGACACTGAGACGGTGTTGCAAGCTCCTGCTGTGAGCTCTTAAACTCAAGGCCCAAAAGGTACTTTTCCATTGATTTGATTCAATAATGGGACTGGAAACGAACTTTCATGCTCCAGATATTCCAAGACCAAACTACTCAGAGTTTGTGGTTGCCAACTGGATCAGGATACAACTGTGATATTGTTCAATTGGACTAGCTTCAATTGTCTCAGAACTGGCAGTTTATGCACTTATGTTGACTGCCCAACATACAGCCATAGTGGCCTCCGCTCAAGTAACAACCCAAGAGTTCCACGCACATTCAAAAAGGCAGGGGACAGGGCCTTCTCAGTGTCTGGTCCCCGATGCTGGAATTCCTTATTGCACACCATCCGCAACATCAGTTCTCTTGACAACTTTAAGGGTAGATTGAAAACTGATCTGTTTTCTCCACATAATCTGTAACTTTATCTCCTGGGGTTGTCCTTAGCTAGGCACTGTAAGTTGCGAAAAGGCGCGCTAGTTCAAGTTCAAGTTCACTTACTGCTGTCTCACTTTCCCGTTGCGCTCTCTGCTTCTCTTCTTCTCTGAGCAGCCCCAATTCCACTAGCTGCTGCTTTCGTAGGGACTCACTCTGCATATTGGCCTCCCTCAGCTCACGAACTTGCTGTTCAAGCCCTCTTATCATCTTGAAATAAAAAAAGACAAATTCACTGAAACAACCATTTTGCATTTACGTCAGCCGAGACACCCGGGAGCTTCTTTAAAGCTGTCTTGATCATACTGAATATTCGATTATCAACCGAATATTTGAACAGCTTTTCGCCGGTTTGAATATTCGAGAAGTAAAAAACACTAGCATGTGCACACACGACAGTGATGTTATTTTACCAGTAAAGTTGCATTTTGTTATGGTCAGATGCAACTTTTGATGGTAACTTTTTTGTCGACGCCTATTAATTGGTGCCATTCTTTAAAATGGATAAAGTCCCTTGACAGTTATGCAGGAGGCCTACTTCCTGCAAAACACTCCAGTGGCCCATAATATCTATCGCCACATGGACGTTTTAACAGGTGCGCTCTGTATGCAACTTTTAACAAGTGAGGAAGGCAGCTGCAGCTGGCATTTATATGTTAAACGTGATTGTTGAGTTTTGAATATTCAAAAATAATTCAGTCAAGTTTTGAATAATTGAACACTAAATCATTTTGAAAATGGACATCCCTAGCTTCTTACACAAAATGTACATTGCCTTGTCTAGTTCCCAGACCCATTTCTTATAAAACAGAATGGTTCTTCAGTATGGAGTGCTGAATGGTAACACATAGCAACCGATGAAAACACACATGCTAAGAAGTGAATTTTGTCAAGCTGCATAGAACAAGACAAGGTGAGTCCAGTAAACTGGTCTTGAGTACACAAAATCCTATTCAATTGATTCAGCATGGTTATTCACTGAAATGAAACGTCAAGAAGATGGCAATTCTTTCCGAAAGCTGTCAGTTTGGTCACCTACAAAGGTTGAATGGATAATACGGATAAGGGGTTGATTTTTTGGGTTTTTTTGGGGGGGGGGGGGAGGCGAGATTTGGCAGTTATGACAGGCCCAAGAAATGTGGGTCAGCCCATACAGGCCAACCAAATGTATTCTATTGCTTAACACTTTCTGCTACGCCACGCAAGTTGACCTCACAATTAAAGGCATAGGATCATTTGCATTTATCCCCAAAGTAAACTATCAAATTATAATCCAAAAGCTTACTTGGATTAAAGGTCATACTGGTACTAAACACCCTGTGACATTACTCCGTCTGGCTTGCTGTCATTTAAAAAAAATCAAGAAATGTGGGTGATTTCCGACGATCAGTCAATTGACTGATTTCTGGAATACGGAGTGCTACGGACGAAATCATGTTTCGTGGTCAAAAGGTTGTACATGGCTTTCACTTGAATATTCACTGGGCTGAAACTTCAACAGGTTAGGTTTGGAACATTCTTCTTTGAATCTTGACTGGAGTTATTAATGGACAAGAACAAAATACATGAACAGCAAAGGATCCTATATGCCTTTCAGACGTAGTGATTACAACGTCATGAAAATTCCTCTCTAATGCCTACCGCTGTATCCCTCTCTTGCCGTTGTAAACTCTGCTTATGTTCTTCATCTACCCTGCCCTGTAGCCTGTCTGTGGTGACTGCCAGGATGCGTTCGTGCTCCTGCTGCATCGATTCTCGCTCCATCTGCTGTTGCTGGACTAGCTGGGTAACCTTCTCAATGTGTGATGTCTCCTGATCAGAAAGCTGCAAAGGCAAATTTTTTATTTCACTTTTGATTTCTTTTTCAAAAACAAGACATTGATAAAATTCCAAAAGAACTGGGGCCAATTTCATGGCGCTGTTAGTGTCAATTCTACCGTATGGAAAAGAATCCTGGACAACAAAGAAAGGAAACGAGAACAGGCTAAATGTTTTTGAGATAGCCTGCCTCTGACCAATTCTAGGAGTCACCAGGGTGGACAAGATCAGGAACGCACACAAAAGCTGACTTTGGATTAAAGACTGTACTGGTACTAAATATCCTGTGAATAAAACTGTCTGGCTTGCTGTCATTTAGATGAACTCAAGAAATGTAGGTGATTTTCAAAAAACATTCAACTGACTGAATTTTTGGAAATAAAGGGCACTATGCTCGAAATCGTGTTTCTTGATGAAAATGTTGCGCATGGTTTTTCAATCTTTTCTCGAAAGGTGTTATATCCACTGAGCTAAAACTTCAATAGATTAGGTTTTGGATTTTGAGTGGTGATATAATTGGAACATACAAAATATAATAAAAAAAAATAGTCGGTCTCTGGTCAGCGCGTGTTGATTTTAATCATTTTAATTTTTTTTTTTCTTCAAATTGTCTGCGGTAGCTACAACAGTGCCCTCTATTGTCGCACCACCTTAAATTTTTGTACCAAGGAGCACCAAGGAAAAGGGAAATTGCACAAAGGCAAATACTGGAAGGCACCAAGGCAAATGATGGAGAACACCAATGTACATGTATATGACGACACAAAAAGCAAAAGAGTACCCACCTTGTCTGTGCAATCCTAACTTGAAAAAAAAAGCAACCCCCCCCCCCCTGAAAAAACCGCGTCGCCGCATCAATTCCGGAACTTTGGTCTGACCACAGACCGACAACTTTTTTTTTGGCCTTACCTTAACTAACCACTTTAGACACACTGCCTAAAAAAATTTGCATACCTGCTTCTCAAATCGTTTCCTTTCTTGTTCCTGCTGCCTTGCATATTCTCTAGTCTGCGTCTGTCTGAGTTCCTTGGACTGGAGGAGGTCGGCTTCTACTTTCTGCATCTGTGCCTTCATGTCGTCAAACATCCTGCTGGAGTTATGCTCTACTTGCTGCTTGAACTCCTCCAGGGCCTTCTCGGCTTGCTGCGACTGCATCTTCCGCAGTTCAGCAAATTTCTGTAATTGTTCATCCTTGTCCCTTAAAGGGAAAATACAACATTTGCAAACATCAAAAAATAAAACTACCAAATCATTTTGAAATACCTTGCTGGACAGTTAGTGAATGACAGTGTAAAGCATCCTGTAAAATCACGGCACCTGGTATACTGTCATTTTCAAGAAAAGTGGTATTTTTGTATCAATTTCCAACGCTGATCGGCCGATCAATGTTGGAAAAAACTGGCTTTTTAAGAAAATACTGGCCCAAATTGACCATCGCACTTGTTTGCAATCGATTACAAACCTATGAACGGGTACGAGCCAGCTAGACTGGTTCCCTGACCTTACAATTCCCCAATGTATGTAAACTGCTCTGTTTCTTCTTATATGGAGTCAGGGAACCAGACTACAGGAAAATGATTGTTTTTCTTGGTTTTATAGCATTTTCGAACCCAAAACCTCAAAAAAGTCAGTGTAACTATATTTGCTATATATTTCCAACCCCCCAATTCCATCCATTTCTGAAAATTACAGCAAAAGCAAATGATGTATATTCCCTTTAACAAAAGAATGAGTTCCAAATTTTTCATTGGATTTTGCAAGATGCATCAAAATGATAAAGGTACAGTCCATCATTTGTAATACATATGTGCATCATGTTTGTTTGAAGCAACAAAAGTGCTCAAAATCAAAAAAAATCTGAACAACTAACCTGATGAAGTTTCAGCTCAGTGAATGCTGTATATTCAGAGCAAATAATATTCTAGGATCTCAATTTCAAATCAAAAGTTGCTGAGTCATGTTTTGAATTGGGCCTGAAATCAGCGTTCGAGACACGTTCTCACTGAACCGATTGCAGCTACGCGATGTCGGGCACTGAACAGACGAATTATAGCAACCATGCACGCGTGTGCGTAATGTCGACGCTTGCGCGCGCTTTGCCGAATAAAAAAACGAACTACTACCTGAATTTTCCAACGACGCGTCTTTAGAAAGGCCTTCTTTTATTGATTTCTTCAAAAGGACAGCTTGCCAGAAAGAATAATTTCACAGGGAGTTTAGTCCCATTACTATCTTTAAACCAAGTATGCTTTTCAACAATAATTACGTCAGTAATACTTTTTGGATAGCTGCAAATGATGGACTGTACTTTTAACCCGAAAACAAGACTAGGCAGTTGGTCCCAGACCAATGTGGTCTAAGGGTTCGAGGTAGTCATCTGAAACAAACTACTGGGCAAAGGTGAGGGTAGCACGTCTAATTTAGGGGAGGGAGTTGGGGAGTCAGTCAGTCAGTCAGTCAGTTAGTCAGTGAGATTTTGCATACTGTGCGTAAACCCACCTGATGGCATTGAATATGCAGTTGTAATTTTCCTACGAAGATGGCTGTCTATGAGAGGGGTCTATTTCATGTGGTAATCTTTGAATTGATAACGGTTGTCTAAATGTCTAAAGTGAAACAAAAGTTATGTTACTATCTTAAGAGTTGTGCCACGTTACAAATTTGAACAATATTTACCTGATCGTTTGTTGGAGTTTCAGGATCTTGTTGTGATTGTCTTGTCGTTCTCCTTCCAGCTCGGACCTCAAGCTCATTATCTGCTTCTCATGAAGATTTTCCTGATGCAGCTTGTCCTGTTTAAGCATGGACTCCAGATCCTTAGCAACAACAAATAACATAAAAAACAAACATTTAAACCATATAAATAACAAAAAAAGAGCTCTTTCTGTTGAATGCTCTTCTTCTGGTACATGCCCCAGAAATCGCCACAGAAGGCTGATTTACTATATCACTTGAGGCAGTCAATATTTGATTATAACACCTCACCAACAGACTCTGTGTCTTGATTGGCCGAGAGCGAGTAATGGTATTTTAGCTATCTTTCAGTGAATGACCAAAAGTACTATACACGTAGCAACCACAGTAGTATACCATTAGCAACCAAAGTACTATACCACTGGCGCCATATTTTTGTGCAAATGCATGCTATTATGTGCATCGAGCGTAGCGCATATTGCTCCCAAGAGAGGGCGCCACAGAGTTTGGTTCAACCATTTTGTGAAGGGGTGGTTTGGAAGAGAGAAATACATTTCCCACCAATTTTGTAGTGACACTGAAGTTTATTTTAACTATGTTCAGATTTAAATTATTTTAAATATTTTAACCAAGCAGAATTTGTGAGTGAAGCGTTATAAACCAAATATTGAATGCTTTATCTCTCGGTGATCCAAGGAGCATTTTATATTTCCTTGGCTTTGCCTAGGGAAAATAGAATGTCCATGATCACCTAGAGAGGCTCGTTTTACTACACCATCCAAAGCATTCACTTTTTGTATATATTATTCGACTAGGATATCACGACTATTAATTCTATCTTGCATCTGTTGCAGGCTGGTAAACATTGGGAGAGAGGCTAGTTGACTATTTTACTAAAAGCAGTCAATATTTGAATGTTGCTCAACTAGGATGCAGTATTTTCTTACTCTGAGTTCTTGCCGTCACTGGCTGGTAAACAGCAGAGGAGGCCAGTTAATAATATTCTACTAGAAACAGCAATTGTTGACTGATGTGACGTGGGATATGAAGTTTTTAACACCCGAGGGTCGCATGGTTCCCGAGTTGAAGGGGGTTAAAAACGGCATATCCCACATCACAGCAGTCAACAATTGTTTTATTAGATCGTGCCAATAACTCAAAAAGATAAATGGTTGTAACTTCCTGTGTGTGAAATAAATTAAATCACTGCGATGTAACCTTTGATAACTGAAGGTTTAGAACATTTCATGTTGCAGTTCTCAATGCGCAAAGCTAGCACGCCGGCAGGATCCACACAAGTGCCCAATGAATGCAGTGCGATATCACCCTCAGTGAATGACATGCATTTTTATTGACCAGACACGTGGCCGTCCTAGACCAATGAAATTACAGTATCCAAGCACATGATATAACAATATAAATTCTTAACCAGAGTTTTCATTGTCTGTGGTGTTTAACATCCACAACTGTTGCAGGCTACTAAACATTGGAGAGGGGACTAGTTTTCTATACCACTCAAAAGCAGTCAATATTTTTTATATTGTTCAACAAGGATAATATCAGTTCTTACCCTAAGTTCACGCTGTCGTCGGTGTTCGCTATCTTGCAACTGTTGCTTTAAGTCCTGTATATGTTGCTCCAGCTCACGAATTGTATCTACAGACTAATTCCATTAAACAAATGGAAAACAAAAACAAAACAAAAAGGAAAACAAATCAGAACCAAAATTATGGTGTTTCCAAAAGGGTTATATGGAAAAGCCAACTACAGATTCTAGTATGGAAGGCAGGCATTCTTAAATGCGCTTCCTTATTTTTGTAACACAAGATAGATTTTGCTAATGTGTAAACTTTTAAATAAACTATACAAGGTAACTGACTCGGCGCATTTTAATTATTTTAAAGCTAAACAAAGAAATTGTTTGTAGCGTGGTTTGAACTCTACCAACTCAGCTACAGACAAAGACACTGCAAAGAACAAAGACATTTACAAAAGGGGCAACTGCCAAAATAGGGCTAAATAGCTCATTTGTAAAGCACCCAAACGACAATCTGGAGGTGGCAGGTTCAAATCCTGCTCCAATCAATTCTTTGATTAACTTGAAAATAAATGTGCAGATAGTTGCCCATTAAAGGTAAGAGTCAATCATTTGCCATTTGTGCATTTTTTTTTAAGCAACAAAAGCGCTCAAACTCCAAAGACAAGCGCTTAAAAACTAACCTGATAAAGTTTTAGCTCAGCGAATTCTGTATATTCTGAGAAAAACAAAATTGTAGGATCTCAATTTCAATTCAAAAGTTGCCGAGTTATGTTTTGAATTGCACCCGAAATCAGCGTCTGAGATACGTTCTACTTCAGCCTATTGCAGCTACGCAATGTCACGCACTGCATCGACGAATTATAGCAACCATGCGCGCGTGTGTGTTGTGTCAACACTTGCGCTCACCCATTCAAAGCTTCGCTGAATTAAAAACAAACTACTAATGGAAATTTCCAAAAACGCATCTTTAGATGCATCTTTGGAAATTACCTTCTTTTATTGGTTTCTTCAGAATGAATTAACAGGGAGTTTGGGGCCACTACTATCTTTAAACCAAGTATGTTTTTCAACATGAATTTCTTCAGTTACTTTTTGGATAGCTGAACATGATCTACCTGTACATACTTAGAAAATGTAACAGACAATCAGAAAACTGCAGCCATACCTTGGCAAGAGACAAGCTGTGTTCTGTTTTCATGAACTCAATGCTGGCGTCTGTTTTGTTTCTCATGGCTCTCATTTCCATCTCCTGGTCATCTCTGGCTTGTTCAGCTGCCTTCTCAACCTCAGCATACCTTTGTGGTAATGAATACACAAAAATTGGTCAATTGTTGGTCCATTTTTCTCCGACATGTATGTCTTATAGGATCATTGGCATTTATTCCAAAGCAACATACCAAATGATTGTCAAAAGCTTACTTGGATTAAAGATCGTACTGGTACTATTCCCTGTGCAATCATTTCGTCTGGCTTCCTGTCATTTTATTAGAAGAAATCAAGACAGGTAAGGTGATTTCCAATGATCAGTCAACTGACAGATTTTTGGAATAAAGAGTGATATCGATGAAATCGTGTTTTTTGTTTAAGGTTGCGATGGTTTTTTACTGTTTACTCGAAAAGTGTAATATTCAAGCCAAAACTTAACCAGGTGAGGTTTTTTAACATTCTTCTTTAGATTTTGAGTACATAAAAAGCCAATGATCTAAGGCCAAAAAAAAAAAAGTCTCCGGTTTCTGGTATGCGCGTGCGTCGCCGTAGCCATGCGCGTCGGCAAAATGAATTTTTTTTTTCAATGAAAGATGATGTCTCAAAACCGCCAAACTCACTGGTTTGACTGGAATCCTGCAGCTGCACAATTTTAACGTGTTTTTAGATGGGGTTATGATCGAGAATAAGCTTTATGTGGCCTCTCTGGTCTCCCATAATATTTGCTCTAAGTTTAGTCGGGCACCATTTGCAGTCATCAGCCGACATTTGAAGCAAAAAAAAAAAAAAAATAACAGGTAAAAAAAAAAAAAAGAAGCCGCGTCGCCGCACCACTTTTTGGGCAAGCTCCATACCAGAAACCGGAGACTTTTTTTGGTGGCCTCATAGGCCTTTAATATCATTAAAAATATACAGGGGCAATGTACGTGTACACCCTTATACAATAAAATTATTCAATAACACCGATTCACGTTACAGTGTGCTCCTTTTCACATTTACATCCTTCATACACCATCCTGTTGTGAATCATTTATCCTCCATTGTTTACAAATGTAGGTGCCAAAAAGTCAAAAAAGTAAAAAAAAAAAAAAAAAAGCAAACAAGAAAACTGCTCTGCCCTGTGCAAAAAGAGTACTCTTTGGCAGGCATTTGTCAACTGTTTTTCTATAATGACCAGCAAAAATGGCCTCTCTATGATAACCTTATGGAGGGCATTGTATCGTGAAATGCCCTTATTCCTTTAAATTATTTATTTTAATTATTTTTAATGGCAATCCGAAGGTCATAGGTTCAAACCCTGCTCCAGTCAATGTCTTTGTTCCACTTTTAAATTAGTACTTTACACTTGATACTTGTTGAGGAATCTGGTTCCTTGTTTTATTACCTGGTCCTGATGTTTTCAAGCTCAGCACTCAGTAGCATGTTTCTCCTCTCCAACTCGGCTTTATCTCGTCCCTGTTCAGCCTGGGCTCTGTTCTGCTTCTCCGATTCCTGGCTTATTTGCGTTATCCTGGCCTCTAGGTCTCTGATAACTTCAGCCTGTAACATTCCGTGATCACGGAAAGCGACTCGAGTCAGAAAGTTAGATTTGGCACAGTGGTTACGTTCCAGCCCTCCGCCTGTATGGCCTGGGTTCGATTCCCGCCTACAGTCAGCAAGTGGATTTGGTTTTCAGTCCCTATCTGATTCTGTGGGTTTTTCCCCAGAACAATTGTTCTAGAGTTTTCCTCCAACCTCTCAAACTGTAAATTCTTCACTGTCTTCTCTCTGCAGGTTGCTGCAGGTTTGCGGTCTACCATGCCACGAGCAGTTTTGAAGAAGTCTTGGTTTCATTACCAGAAACTAAATACAATTATGACGACGATTCTTGAAATCACATTTTTGGATGAAACAGGTTTTAGGGTCATTGCGTTTAAATGGTAATATTGTTGGAACGGATTGATCAATTTCAGTAAATTTTTAATCTAAAAGTTGCTTATGAAATTGGCCTTCCAGTCATTATTATTTTTTGTGCTACATATTTTTTCAAATATGAAATATAATTTTTGGGGTATGCTTTTTTTGACTCACCCTATACATGTAAGGATAAAGTGTAAGCCTGCAAGCCAGCTAACATGACATGAAGTAGAAACTTATAATCAGAAAATAATTTGTGTTTTCACATTTTAAGGACTCCAGTGTTAATGACTATTTGACTCAAATGAAGTCAAGTCTTCTGCTCCATGTTACTCGAGTCCAGTCAAGTCATTGGCAGGTTAGATGCCAGTCCAGTCGAGTAACTGAAAAGTGTATGTGACTGAAAAAAAAGATATGTTCATTCGACAAATTTGTCTTTATTAATTCAAGTCAAGTCACTGCAAATGGCGACTCAAGTCGAGTCAACCCAGTTGCTTCTAATGGCGACCAGTCGAGTCACCTGAAATTGTGAATTGGGTCGAGTCAGGACATCGCATGTGATGATTCGAGTCAAATTGAGTCACCAAAAAAGTGACTCATACCAAGTCAAGTCAATTGCCTGAAAAGACCAGAGACTAGTTGAGTCACTAACATTGTGAATTAAGTATGACAAGTCGAGTCTTGACTACTCTATTTATCTCAATTTAGCCTTGGTAAAAGCTTACATGCTGGTCGACCTGCTCGCTGTACTCAGTCTCCATTTTGTGCAGTCTAGCGTTGGTATCGTCTAAGATTTCTTGTATCGCTTTGGTGTGCTGTTTCTGTATTTCAAACTTCTCCTGCTCGAAGTCGGCAGTCCTTTCATGAAGCTGAAATGAAAGCATTGTAAGAAATATGCAGTACAGGTCTAGTTCATGACGTTGGACAATGTTTTGGGACATTTTGACCAACTGAGCAAATAACCAATCATTTCCTAAAATTGGAAATTCAGTGGAATTTTGTGGGGCTGTCCCGAATAGTCAAATATTCGATCATCACTCGAAAATTCGAATAGCTTTTTGCCAGTTTGAATATTTGAGAAAAAAAAACAAACACGCACCTACACAAGCGACTATGATGTTATTTTATTGTTAAGTTGTGGTGCTTTATTGGTGCTTTTAATGGTAACTTTTTATTTGTCAATGGCGGTTCATTGTTCACATCCTTTAGCAGGTTAAAGCCTTTTCACAGTTATAAAATACTTACTGCAAAACACTCTAGAGCCCCATATCGATCACCGCAGGCAAATATTAACTGGCACACTCTTTCAGCAACTTTTTACCAGCGCAGCACGCAGTTGCAGCTGGCAGTTTAGAATATCTGAATATTTGGTCAAACACCGTTTTGAGTAATCGAATACTGAATTATTAAAAAATGGACAGCCCTCGAATGTTCCGTAATGTTATTCCCCATGAATACGCTATTTAAGGCTAAACATCACATTTGTGGCATTTGAAATTTAGAAATTAAGAGATCTCTTAGAAATCGCGTTAAGATTAAGATGTAATTGATTTACTAATGATGAGGCTTAGTAAAGAAATTAACTGGAGTGGGGTTCCAATCTGCGACATTTAGAACACCGTTCCAGCGTTCTACTGAGCAACTGAGCTGTCCAGGCCTTTGTTGAAAGGTTTCCCAAGTTATCAATGTCTTGTTCCAATAGATTGTTTCTGTTCTTAATTCACTTCATGATATAAATGATTTCTGAAGAAATGTGAGGTTATTGTTTTCTCAAGTAGGCTAAGAATTACAATGTACAACTTCATAATTGGAATCTACTAACTATCGAAAATGGTACCTAAGGGAGACATTCCAATAGACTTATGCACTAGCAAAAACCTTCCCATAACCCCATTTGTAAATACCACCCCCCCATAAAAAAATTTCAATTATACTATTCTCGACTTAAGGAATCATTTGCGACATCTAGAAATGGTTGATAAAACCTCAGGCCCCCTTTACACAGGGCTGAGACCTTTGTACCACCTATGAGCGACCAAAAAATGGCCAGGATGCTCAATGGTCTCCTAAACCCAGAAAATCCTGTTTCTATGTAACTGCTCCAGTGATCCCTGAGTGCCTCCCTTGAACCACCAAAACTGCAATTTTCGGGCATTTCCATGTCGAGGTACGAGCGACCTGTGCGTCCACTGAGCCACTTGCCTGCCTCCCCTGTGCTTCCCCTGTTCAACCTACAGCAACCAACGCGATTCAAGGCAACATAGGCGACCCCCGAGCAATGTTTGGGCAACCATTGAGCCTCGTCTGTGCCTCCTCTGTGCCATCATCGGCGACCAATGGCAACTAACGGCGATCACTGGTCGACCATTCGCCCATGCTTCTGCCTCCTAGGCGACCCTAAAGGCACAAGGGAGGCAGAAGCCCAGATTGACGGTAAACTTTGCAACAGAACGGATATATTACATGCCGACCATTGGCCGATCATTGGCCGACCATTGGGCATCCATTCTGTAACCACGGCAATGCCTCTGCCTCACTTCTGCCTCATTTGAGCCACCTTTGAGCAACCAACCTCCTCGGCGACCTTTGTGCGACTGTTTTGAACAAATTTACGGCGACCATGGCATCCATGGCGATGTCTTAACAATTTGTGTACCACCTTTGAATGACCTAGGCAACCATTCGGCCTCCTTTGAGCCTCCAACGGCGACATGGCCAGTTTTATGGTCGCACAAGGGAGGCCCAAAGGTCGCAGCCCTGTATACAGGGGACACTAAAATGTCTACCTAATGACCAATGTCTCTCTAATGTAAAATAAATTACTAATGTGTCTCCCTAATGTACCTGTTTGTTGTATTAATGCACATCACATGACAGGCTGTCAACCAATAGCAAAAGAGAAACTTCTAAAGGTATGTATCAACACTTTTGTCGACAAGTCTGAGCCTACCTTTGTTTCGTACTCGTTCTGAGTTGACTGGTCGCTGTGTTCTACCATTTTCTTGAGTTCTGCAATTTGCTGGTCCCTGCTGTCTCGTATCATGGCTGATTCTTTAACGAGGGTTTGAACTACAAAGACAAACACAAAAGAAAGTATTACCAATCGGTGCTTAAAATTATTAGGTATAAAATAGTCTCTGTGTATCAAAAACATCTATGTAGAATGCCATGGGTCCAGTAGTTATGGTGTTTGACTTGTATACGAAGGTGCGTGGGTTCGAACCGTACCAGGAACATGGTGTTTGTGCCCTTGGGCAAGACACTTAACTTCAATTGCCTCTCTCCAACCGGGAGTATAAATGGGTACTTGTGAGTGTCGAGGACCGATTGAGCGCTGATATCGGCTGCCTCGTGGTCCATGGCCTGATGAACGGGGTAATAATTGTAAAGCGCTTTGAGATCGTTGATACGATGGAAAGCGCTATATAAGCACAATAGTTATTATCTATATCTATATTCATTTCACAATATAACCATACTACTCCATACAACTTCTCAGTGATCGTCACCTGTGGTCTTTATTTACATCAACCCACTTTATTTATTTTAACTATCAGTACCAGCTCATCCTCTTTTCTTTCTTTCTTCAAATTTTAGTTGATTTAATTGATTTTTCAACCTTTGAAAGTACAACTAAACCTGAAGCAATTACATGTATAACTAGTTGTGCAAGGGACCGTTATTCAACATATAAGGCAAAAACTTCTACACAAATACTGCGACAAACTTTTATTATTAATAAGATGTACATTAGATTCGAACCAGCCAACCGATCCTGTTAGCTTGGTGGTCGAGTGGTAAGACGTCTGCACTAGAAAACAGGAGGTCATGGGTTCGAGTCCCACCCGAGCGATTTTTCCAACTTCCACTCGGGAGGTAACACACTGAGTATGCATTGTTTATACGTCGGTGAAGGGCAAAACCCGGTTAATTCCTCAGATGATCTTACCTTTTCTCTCTAGTTTCCTGATCGTCGTATCCATTTCTTTGCTCTTGCTTCGGTAGTGGTTCTTCATGTCCTCCATCTCAGAGTTCTTACGATCAAGAATCTAAATTAAACAGAAATTAACAATTAAATTTGTTTTCCCCCTAGTTCCGTCAAACTTCTATGAAACCTCTTTTAGACCCATTTCCATAGAAGCCTTTCTCCCGTCCACAACAAATTTTGTAAAAACAAAGATGCGAAGCCACCGGATTTACTACACAATCACTAAGTATTAATATGTATTTCCGTTACTAAATCAGCATCCCCGAAAGTTACACACCAGAAAGCTCCCCTTCTCCAGAATATAAGAGCAAATATATCACTACTTATAGGCATATAGGATCATTTGCATTTATCCCAAAAGTATCAAAAGTATACATGGAATAAAGATCGTACTGGTACGAAACACCCCGTGAAATTATTTCGTATGGCTTGCTGTCATTTTGAAGAAAACAACAAATGAAAGTGATTTACAACGATCATTCAATTGACTGATCGTTGCAAATAAAAAGTTATATTAATAAATCGTGATCAAAAGGTTGTGCATGGTTTTTCACTGTTTTTTTTTTCTCAAAAAGTGTAATAGCCACTGAGTTGAAACCTCCAAGGGTTAGGTTTTGAACATTCTTCTTTGGATCTTGAGTGGTGTTATTTATTGGAAATGAACAGAATGCATGAAAAGCAAATGAGAATTAAAAAAATTGGACTTTCTGTGATGACAAGTCACAAGTGTGGCTCTATATACCTTCTGTATCGCTTCATCATGTCGCTGTTGTAACCGTAACTTCTCTTCATGGTGTTGAGCTTCCATCATCTGTTTCCTCATCTCTAACTCCTTCTCATGTTGTCTCCGCATCATTGTCCCTTCTTTGAGCGAACTATTGGCTAAAAGGCAACAAAAATGGCGTGTGCATGTACAGGGTGAGTCAGAATGATCCGGACCCAAGTTCACCATTTGTTTGGTGGTAAATAGAGTATACAGTGGAACGCCGCTATAACGAACATCCGTGGGATCCACAGAAAGTGTTCGTAATAACAATCGCTCGGTATAGCGATTTTGAACCGCCGGTATCCTCTTTAGACCAATAGTGAAGTCACTGAACTGGCATTTTCACATTCCGCGGAGTTGTCACAAAACTTTAGCAACGGGTGGTTTTTCCCTTTTATTCCTTGGGGAAATAATAGTCATCTATCGCTCTTCAACATTCAAACACGATGTAACCATGGGTGGTTTTCGGTAATAAAAGTGGCCCAAACAGTGTTAAATACATGTAAAAACCAGTAGTTTTTGTGTTGTTTATCTGTTGACTTCTTTCAACAACAATGTTCGGTACATTTTGTACATTAAAACCGGGAGCCAAGGATGATGTTCGATATAACCGAATGCTCGGTATAGCAGTGTTCGGTATAGCGGCGTTCCACTGTATTGAGAAAAAACTGAGTGTTTCATATGAATGGTTATTATCTTGTCTTCCACAAACATTTTGAATTGTTCAAATTAGTGGCTGTGGTGAGGAGTTATGCCATTTTAATTTGAAGTGGCTCATTTTCCAGTCTGCACGTGGAATTGGTTTTGCCTTTTTTAAATGTGTCAGTAACTTCAAGTGAGTCAGTCACCACAACTAGGTTTTTATTTGTTATTACACTGCTTCAAATCAGTACGCGATTTCAATAAATTTGCTGAACCATGGAACCGTGGTCAGAGTGTTTTGTAGCGTGTGTTCTTTGCTAGCGCTTTTCTTCAAATGGTACAATGGATATACATGAAACTTTCACCAAATATGTCCAAAACACCAGCCTATAACATATCTCATCTGCACTTGTTTTGATAATTGCTACATGTTTTTAATACTTTTCTTTAATTTGGGTCCTGATCAAATAGGCTATCAGCTTTGGTCAAAAAATTGGACAACTGGTATTAAATGATCCAGCAGAACAATGCTGATAGCGATTTTTGGCAAGGTACATGTATACACATCTAGAATTGGAAAATGTGTGATAGCTTTGTAGTGTGAGCGGTGCCAGTTTTTTTGGTGTAATCCCTTTAATTTTTTTTTTCTCAAAATGGCAACCAATATGTTTGAACCGGATTAATTTTATGTGATAACTAGCATGTTTTGGCTGCCTTTTTTTTTTTTTTAAGTGAGAGCACCCAAAAAGCTGCCACCGCTGCAATGCTATCACATATTTTCCAACTACAGTACAGGGGTGCATACCTTGCCAAAATCACAATGATTATTCCCCTCATTTGATACCGACCAAACCCCCAGGCTGATGGCCTAAACAAAACTATTACACTCCGAGATCCTCCACAAACCATCATGAGGTTTTGAATGATTTTGCAGAATTTATGTGCCATCTCATTTTCAGGCACACAATTTAGATCTGGTGTCAAATTTTCCTTCTGAAAACATACAATATTGATAGTCATTTAAATGTCTGTGCAGAAATTTACCTCGAAAAGATGTCTTCGTTGGAGTCATGCCACTGGAGTCATACCCAAACATCTCTTCATTGGCATCTCTCTAAAAGATCAAGTTAAATCATCCGGATTTTTGTGTAAATCTTTCATCATTTGGTCAGCTTCGAACAGTACACAACACATCGCTGGTGTGGTACATTTCACCATGATTTGTGTTCTACTTCCTAACAGTAATACTCTAATCAAAGTCTTGAACACAACTGACATTCACTTTAAGGAGTGTGATTTATGGGTAGTGCAGAAACCAGGTACCCGATTGAAAAAAAGAAAATCAACCCCAAATCTTAAATCTCGGAAGCTACTGTTCAGATTGTTTATAAAGATCCCAAGATATATACTACCAAATCGGTGCATCAATACAGAAAGATACAAGTGTGAACAGTAAACTTTACAACTCCCGAGCATGATTTAATAGGAACCATACCCATCCTGGCAAATTCCAACACCATATGGGAAACTGCACACACATATTTCTGACTTTGATTCTGGAGGTGTGCCAACTCAATGTAAAAGACTGTCAGTTTAGGGGTACTGTACCCATCCTGACAGATTCCAACAAAACATGGTGTTGGGGTTTGATGGGTTGAGTTCTGTTAGAGTTAAGGCCAAAAAAAAAATAGTTCTGCTTCCGATTACATGCCTTTCAAAAATAGGGTCGGTCGGTCGGAAATTTTTTTTTTTTTGCCAATTTTTTTTATGCAGATTGAATGGGGTATTCAATTATATGCGAAGTTTTAGCCTGAACTATTTCTATTGCACTACGAAAGCTATACACGAAATGGCAACAAAAAGTGAGTAAAACCTACCTTTAATTATTGTCAATATATTTACGTTCGATAATTTCAAAAAATAATGGAAAATTCAGGCCGTTCGCACCATATGCACAACGCTAGTCAAGACGCGGGGAGCTGGCCAAAACTCCGAGGTGTGTGATGCGAGCATGTGTGGCGAGCGGCCCGCCATGGGCCGACAGACCTGTTTTTACCGGTCAACAATTTCGGGAAACACGCGGCATGTATCACTCCAAATACGAGTAGTGCGATCTCAAAATGAACTCTTGAACACAGAAAATACATACACAGACAAGCTAGATCAATTCTGTAAATTAACTTGCAAAAATGTTCTCTTTCCATCGGTGTTTTCTTGGCATTTTTACGATGTCGAATCCGACCAGTTGACAGTGGCCTGCACTGTACTGAAAGCGTGCTATCGGTCGCGCATAGCTAGCTATGGACTGGTTACCGCATTTTCATTATGTCTTCTAAATTGGCCCCTGCGCGGCGGCGCGGCGGAAACCAGTCGTCGCCACGTGATTATAGTCACCGTGCGTGACATCGAATTGCGAAGTAGTTATATGATCGCGAAGCGAATTTGTAATTAATGACGGAGGTTTCTTTTGAAAAAAACGAATGTAAGTAAGAAAACAAATAAATACAAGCATTTTTGGATGCAAAAGGGTTGTTGAGAGGTATTTTGTGAAGACAGAAAAGACAGATTTTATTTTTATTTTATTCAATTTTTTTTTTTTTTTTTTGAATTGCCGATAAAATTTTTAGGGTCGCAGCCTAAAAATAGGGTCGGTCGGGTAACCGGAAGCAGAACTATTCTTTTTTTTGGCCTAAGGTGTAAACTGCAATTATTGCGGGTGTCACAAACATGAAATATGTTTTGTTTTCCCATGTAGCCTGGTTTTCATTTGAAAATTCCCCACAAATGACATTCAAAACCTTTCTTTTTCATTGTCCAAGAGGTTACTAAAGTTATTTGTAAAGTCGGATCCCATAATCTGAAACCGGTTCCTGACATCAATGGTCAAGTACTCGAGTACCCGTTTCCTATGCACAGCCTTATTCTATTTTTGACACTGAATGTTTGTTTTGTACAAGAAGTGATACAACAGAATCAGGTATGAACCTTTTTCCCCAAGAGAAATTTGACGCATAAAAGAAAGTGTACACACATGACACCAACAACCATGCCAATATCTGCTACTTAAAGCCAGAGTCCATCATTTGCAGCTACCCGAAAAGTAACTGGCGTAATTATTGTTGAAAAACATACTTGGTTGAAAGATAGAAAGGGGACTAAACTCCCTGTGAAATTATTCTTTCTGGCAAGCTGTCATTTTGAAGAAATCAACAAAAGAAGGCCTTTCCAAGAAGCACCGTAGGAAATTCAAATTAGTATTTCGTTTTGTTATTCGGCGAAGCGCGCGCAAGCATTGGCACGACGCGTGCGCGGTTGCTGTAATTCGTCGGATCAGTGCGCGACATCGCGTAGCTGCAATCGGTTCAGTGAGAACGTGTATCGGACGATGAATTCAGGCCCAATTCAAAACATGATTCAGCAACTTTTGATTTGAATCGAGATCCTAGAATCTTGTTTTTCTCGAAATATACAGCTAAAGCTGAGCTGAAATTTCATCAGGTTAGTTGTTCAGTGTTCAGCACCCTTCTTTAGATCTTGAGCACTTTTGTTGCTTCAAACGAACAAAATGCACAAATTACAAATGATGGACTATACCTTTTAAAAGAGCCTTAAGAGTAATTTCGTGTAAATACTTCATATACGTGTCCACGCTCAAAAAAATCGAATTTTTTAAAACTTTGTGGGATGAAAGGACTTAGGGAGCAAGTAACCAAAATAGACTTTTTAAACTTTTATTTTGCCCGTTGCCATGGTTACGGGCCATTATGTGTTTTGGCCATTTTTCGGCAATTTTGAGGCTGCAAAAATTCATTTTTCGCATTATTTTCAAAGGTCATCCAGCCAAACTGCAAAGTAATGTCACAAAAGTAACTATATCACGACAAAGTATCGTCCTTACCCCTACAAGAAAAAAATAGAAACACTTCTGAAAAATCCCCTTCATACTATTTTTAGACCCTATAATACAGCATGTTTTTACAACTAGCAAAATTGCATTTTTTACCCCATTTTCATCCCTCCAAAATGGCACTCGCCAGGGCACTCAGAATAATTTCCCTTCGGCTATGGTTAGTTCAGACATTGGTCTTTTCATATCTGGTGAGAAAATATTGGGTTATTGTATAGCCTTTGTGCAGTAGCGCTCCAAAAATGGTAAATTTCACAAAAACCTTAAAAAGTGTATTTTCAGTGTTTTTCTTTGTTTTGAGTAATAACTTGTATAATTGGTATTGTTCATGAATCTAGCACATTTTTACAAACAGAATTAGACTGTGTATCATTTTTAACCATTGGATGAATAGTAGGTAGTGTACTTCCCCCCCCACACCCACACACCTGGCTAGGCCCCGCCCACTCTCCCTGTGCCACCGAATTTTGAACTTGTATGTTGCATAACGAAACAAATGTAAATATGCAAGTGAACACTTTAGAAATAACATAGAGTTCCTTTTCACAGCCTCCCCTTCCCCCACCCCGGGGGCATTGCTTGGGGTTGAGGGTGGGGTGTGACCACCCACCAATAACTTGGCATTGTCGGTACAATCATTGTCACATGGGCAAAACTCATGTGTTTGCAAGCTGCAATGAATAATGGCCATATCAATTGTTCTCTGATTGAAGTGCACCATCATTTCAATGATGTCCAGTCCTCCCCTCCCAGCTAGGCCCCTCCCCCTTCCCTTGCCACCAAATTCAGATTTTGATTTCTGCATGTATTTGTCTAAATTAATATTGTAAATAGATGTCAATTTGCAAGTGAAGCTTTCATAATCTACACCAACAGGCGTACCCGTCTCACAGCCCCCCGCCATCCCTCTTCCTACTCCAGTGCTCATTATGAGCAACTACCCCTCCCCTCCCAAAGAATTGTGCAGACTGCAGAATATGTATTATTGTTAAGGTTACATATTGCCTTGCGGAAAGTCCACATATTTACATACACTATGTAGGTTTCGCTATTTTTTTTGTCAACGTGGGAGTGGTTTGGAATATCTGGAAAGCGCAGGGGGGGGGGGTAATATGGATACATGTACATGGTACATGTACATGGTACATGTACATAATGCTGAATTTTTTTTTCAACACAATTGCATTTATTTTATTATTTTCAATAAAGAGAAGTGATATGGCGATTACGAGAGCAAATAACTCATATTTTTATATTAAAATACATGTACTTTAAAACAACTATCACTCTAGTGAAAACTCAAAATGGCCTCTATATTGATTGATTGAATTGAATGTGTAAATATGGTCAGATCAAGCACATATAAAGTCGAATATAGTACCGTAGTGGGTGCTGCTATGCCCTCCAAAATCGTAATTTCGTAATCAGCATGACATTTTGAGTCGCTTCCAAACTGTCATCAGTAGTCAACATGGCCACACTTCTGTGGTGCATCCATTGTTACATGGCAAGCAATCTAAATGTACTGGTGCTTATAAATTACAGGGTTTTTTTTGCATACAAGCAGGGAATGTTTTGTTAATGTATTAATTAAAAAACTTCCCCACCAAACCACAAGTGCTTACAGATTTTATCCCTTTCTGGCGGGTATTTGGGTTTTTTTCTGAAAGGGAGGGGTACAGCACACTGTGATCCCATGTTGATTTGCATATACTTTGACCGATTTTCCTACAACCGATTTGGCAGGAAAATATTGGTTGACCATTACTCTATAATATGACATTCTTGGTTCTATTGCTGTTACCACTAGAGGTGTTTTTTTATATATTTTTCCAAACTCTTGTCTAGATAACATTTTGGGCATAATTTCTGTATTTCTGTGTAAACATTTATCCCAGTCAAGCAATTGTATGCATCCATTGTCACTGCCATGGGGACTTATAATTACTGATTTTATTCCAAAAATGTGTGGGTTTTCAACCCGAATTGGCAAAACTAAAGTAAATATACACAATTGTGGTGATGTTATTTAATGCTCTGCAATTGATTCATGTAATACCTATTAGAAACGTATACATCAAAACAAACAAAATGGAACAGATTGAAAGGTGAAAATTACATGCGCTTCTAGCACCAATGGCGGCCACGTTACATACTGAGCATGTATTGTTGTTAATTATATAGCCATGAATTTCAGTCATAGGATAATACTTCCGTGATAGGCTTTGAAAATGGAATTATTTTTGACTTTAGTTTATGAGCACCGATGTTATTACAACGGTTGCCATGGTAATAATAAGCACACTACAGAAGTGTATTTGGTGCCACAAAACTTCATGTTGATCAGGCAAATACAAATTTAGAGGACACTTCCACTAAAAAAATACTTCAGACCCTAACTACATGTATATAGCCAAGTCAAGTCAGAGTGAAATTCATGCAATCAAATTGATGCTGTGTTCTCTCGGAGCTTTCACTGGAGTGATCGTTGTTTTAAAGTACATGTATTTCAATATAAACAAATAAGAGTTAGTTGCTCTCTAAACCGACAGATCTTTTCCGTTTTAAAAATAATAAAATAAACGTCATTTTGTTCACCACACCTTTTACTGTAATTCCAAAGTAGCTTGCAATATAAACAAATGTGTACAGCGTACATGTGTGTGTCCAGATCACCCTTCCCACCCTCCACACACCCCCGCGACATACACACCCCTTCTCCTCCTCACTTTTCAGATATTTCAAGCTCCCCCGTGTTGTAAAAAAGCCACCTTACATAATTCAGACTTTCCCCAAGGCCATATGCATGTAAGTAATATCAACAAACTTGTTGACTTGTTGGGGAGGGCGTGGTTATCTTTGAGCTTTGGGATTGGGGGTGGCAGGGGAAGGGGCTATCTGTGAGACGACTGTTGGTGTAGGTTCGTAAAAGGTTCACTTTCAAATTGATATCTAGTATTTACAATTTAATTTAGGCAAATACATGCAGAAATCAAAATCTGAATTTGGTGGCAAAGGAAGGGGCGGGGCCTAGCTGGGAGGGGAGGACTGGACATCATTTGAATAATGGTGCACTTCAATCAGAGGACAATGGATATGGCCATTATTATTCATTGCGGCTTGCAATCACCTGAGTTTTGCCCATGTGACAATGATTGTACCGACAATGCTAAGTTATTGGTGGGTGGTCACACCCCACCCTCAACCCCAAGCAATGCCCCGGGGGTGGGGGAAGGGGAGGCTGTGAAAAGGAACTCTATGTTATTTCTAAAGTGTTCACTTGCATATTATTTAGTTACATTTGTTTCGTTATGCAAAATACACGTTCAAAATTCGATGGCACAGGGGGAGTGGGCGGGGCCTAGTCAGGTGTGGGGGGGGGAGGACACGACCTACAATTCATCCACTGGTCTTAAAATGATAAACAGTCTGATTCTGTTTGTGAAAATGTGCTAGATTCATGAACAATACCAATTACACAAGTTTATTACCCAAAACAAAGGAAAACACTGAAAATACACTTTTTAAGGTTTTGTGAAATTTACCATTTTTGGAGCGCTACTGCACAAAGGCTATACAATAACCCAACATTTTTTCACCAGATATGAAAAGACCAATGTCTGAACTAACCATAGCCGAAGGGAAATTATTCTGAGTGCCCTGGCAAGTGCCATTTTGGAGTGATAAAAATGGGGTAAAAAATGCAATTTTGCTAGTTGTAAAAACATGCTGTATTATAGGGCCTAAAAATAATATAATGGAGATTTTTTAGAAGTGTTTCTATTTTTTTTTGTAAGGGTAAGGATGATACTTTGTCATGATATAGTTACTTTTGTGACATTACTTTGCAGTTTGGCTTGATGACGTTTGAAAATAACGCAAAAAATGAATTTTTGGAGCCTCAAAATTGCCGAAAAATGGCCCAAACACATAATGGCCTGTAACCATAGCAACGGGCAAAATATCCGATTAAAAAGTCTATTTTGGTTACTTGCTCCCAAAGTCCTTTCATCCCACAAAGTATAAAAAAATTCGATTTTTTGAGCGTGGACACTTATATGAGGTATTTACACGAAATGACTCTTAAAATCTTGTTCTTGAAGGACTTACCAGGGTTATGATTATTGAATGAATGCTGAGAGGTTGAGTATTGTTGTCTTACCCGTGTCTTGTCTACATGACTGCGGTATTCCTTGTCTCCAGCTGCAGTTGCTGACACCACACCATTCTCGGTTCGGCTTCTCCTGCATTCAAATACATCCGATTTTCATTTATTATAATGTCAACACATGTATGTTGATTTATCTAGTATATGAACATATCTAAGATATGTTCATATACTCATTATTTCTGATGTTATTTACATGTGCATATGAACATGATGATCTCACATAATTTTGGACAGTCAGTTGTAGACCAATATGAACAGTCAGCTGCGATTGCTGTATTTTGCCATGGAACTATGACTGCGGCATACTCGTACGCTGTGTAGCAAAGACATGAGGACTTTGCACTCACTGTTTCAAATTTGGATCTTTTAAAGAGGTTGTGGAATGCTCGAAGACATTTCCGTCATTTTTCAGGTATATGTAGCCTAAGGTGTGATGAAATAAAAACGACTATTGTGTCTGTCATGAAATGAGTACAAAAGGTACTTTTGAGAGCTGTTTTTCAGGTCCTGTTTCGACCCGAACGTGCAATTTGTGTAAAAGTCGTCGTTGGGGGCAGCAAACAAAACATAGTAAATCGTGACGTAATAAACAGGACTCGTTTATACTACGCTGCATCAGGAGTCCTGTTTATTACGTCACGATTTACTATGTTTTGTTTGCTGCCCCCAACCACGACTTTTACACAAATTGCACGTTCGGGTCGAAACAGGACCTGAAAAACAGCTCTCAAAAGTACCTTTTGTACTCATTTCATGACGGACACAATAGTCGTTTTTATTTCATCACACCTTAGGCTACATATACCCGAAAAATGACGGAAATGTCTTCGAGCATTCCACCTCTTTAACTTTCACTGGAGCATTTGTCGACAGCCCATCTTCCCCCTGAGTGTCCCTTGTTACTGGCAATTGCAATTTTGGGAAACTAGGACAGAAATTCCCCTTTCTTTGTTGAGTTCTATGAACTCGTTCAGCTTGGTACACTGCAGTGACCTAAATAGTTGCACGCCCTCAGCCTTCCAGTACTGTAAGTGAATTTGACTATGGATGCTGTGCACGAACAGTAGCAGTTTGTGACTATACTGGTGAGAGTTCATGTGCAGGACATATTGCATGTGCATACTGGTTTGAGTGTATGGTGCAAAGTACATCTATATGCTCCACTCAATTTTATTCTGACCTAGGCGTGTGCATTTACGGTAGAACAGGAATTGGGTACTCGATTGGAAAAAAAACCAACCACATGGATACCTGGGTACCCGTTAAAGGGAAAATACAACATTTGCAAACATCAAAAAACGAAATGATCAAATTACCACGAAATACCGGTACCTTACTGAATTGTTAGGGACTGACAGTCTAAAGCATCCTTTAAAATCGTGGCTCCTGGTGGGCTGACATTTTCAAGAAAAACTGTATTTTTCCAATGCTGGTCGGCCGACCAGCGTTGGAGAAAACTGGCTTTTTTTCAAAAACTGTTCTTAATTTTTCATATTTAGTTATTCTGACTTTTCTTTGCAATTGATCACACACCTGTGAAGGGGTTCAAGCCTGCTAGACTGATTCTCTGACCTTACAATTCCCCAAAGTGTATCAATTGCTTCGTTTCATCTTAAGTAGGGTCAGGGAACCTGACTACAAGTACATGATAGGTTTTCTTGGTTTTTCCAGCATCTACAAGCCCATGAAACATGAAACAAGTCAGTTTAACAATATTTTATATAACATACTCATAATACTCCAAATCCATTTATTTCTGAAAATTGCAGCAGAAGCAAATGTTGTACATTCCCTTTAAAGAAACCTAACTCCGAAATTTAAATCTCGGAAGTTGTTGTACTTGTTGATACATGTCCGCACGATAGAACTACTTCCTTGATGCATCATTACAGCAAGATACATGTACAAGTGAATACAGTGAGTTACATGCATGTACATGTAGCTATAAAGTTAAATTGCATTTTCGCAAGCGTAAAACATGACTCAATTGATATGACTGATTCCATTCTGAAAATTCTCCACAAATGACATTCAAAACCTTTCTTTTTCATTGTCTGAGAAGTTACAAAGTAATATGTGAAGTTGGTTACGGACTTACGGGTACTCAATTCCATAATGTGGAAGCGGTTCCTGACATCAGCAGTCAGTTACTCGATTACCAGGTTCTGATGCACAGCCCTTTTCTGAATTTGCACAAACTCATTGCATCATCGCGTGAGCATCGGGTGTATGGTGACAATGCAATCAAGTTCCGCCTAACTCTCTTTTTGTTACCCTTTTGGGTAACTGACCTATCGCCGTTTGCGAGTTAGCCACACCCCTTAGACAACCTTAAGTTTTGTTTGTCTCCGGATTTGCGCATTCCGCGTCCATTTAATTTTTGTATAATTGGACAATATTTCACAAGCTACGTTGACGCGATTCTACTGCGATTCTACCGCGATAGGTCAATTGCCCAGGGAGTTCGTACAGAACAGAAAAGACAACACGATTCCCAAAATGACGCTCACCTATGCGTCCAGGAGCCTGTAGTGCCATGGTATCTCTCCTGTAATGTTGAGGTCGCAGTGGGTTGAGTGACGGAGCTGGAACTGTTATCACTGAGTTCACCATAGACCCAGTCGGGCAGAGATTTCCCACCGCTCTCAGCACTCGCAGGGAATGAAGCGTGCCCAGGCTCATCAAAGTAAATGGACTGACGACCAGAAAAATTGATTGACAGTAAGGGGGATCAACGCGCAGTAAGCAGTAGTTGATGAACAATTACGAAGGAATGCTTTTGTCACAGATTATGCGAACACTGTGTAACTTAACTTGCGACTAGATGACTTGTGGTCAACTTGTGATGGACTTGTGAGGATTTATTGTGAGGGACTCAATTGCTATACCAGTAACAGGGCGATTGGGTACAGTTAATTTAAAGAGAACAAAAACCAACTTTTAGGTTATTGGACTTACCAAACTCGTTAGTGACATTTAAAACCAACAGGAGTGTCATGGATAGAGGGCAGGGTTTTGATTTTTTTTGAGAGAAGATTTGAGGTAATAATGAGGACGACAGAACACAACACGAAAATAGCGATGGCATCACTGCCACGCACCATGAACGTACAAAACCACGTTGATTCGCATGGCATCAGCTGTAAAATGCATCAGAAAATCGCATATTCTACAGAAAGATACTGTTCAAAACTAGAAAAAAAAGTGTCATTTGAAGTACAAGACAAGTCTACTTTGGGTTGCTGAAGCCATTTTGGAATAATAAAAAGCACTCTTGACTTTAAATTGACCAAATCTAAAGAGGGGCTTGTAAGTACAGTACACAATCGATGGTAACTGGAATGCAACTGTTACAAAAAAGAGAGGGGATTCCAAGCTTTACAAGACTGTATACATGTACATTATTTTTAGTTTGTTTAATGGCATAAGTGTGGAGCAAAAAAAATAAAAATATGAAATCAGCTGATCCGAGAAAAAGCTGCATGCCCTGTTGTAAATGGTACGGCAGCTAACAACATGAACAATGAAGTCATTGCCAGAGATCTCCATGTGTGCAACTGTATGCACATCCCTATCATGAAACAGTGCTTATAATGTAAATGATTAGCATGATTTTCTGCTGCAGTTGAAATTGTTCTACTAAATGTTAAACTGTACATAGGATAATTTGTTGTTGTTTTTTCGGTTTTTGTTTTCTTCATTTGAAGTAACAAAATTTCCCCAAATCTTAAGTAGGGTACATGACAACTGGTCTGTTGAAGTTTCAGCTCAGTGGATACCATAATTTATTTTTTGGGGGGGTCCTTGTTTAAACACGATTTCATTGATAACACAACGATAAAAAAGTGTGCCTGTGGCACATTTTTAAAAATTGCCTTCTGTTATTGTTTTCTTTGAAACGATACCATTTCAGCATGTTCAGCCGGAATAACTTCATAGGGTATTTGGTTCTCTCCTTATCTTCACTCTGAGCAAGTTTTTTTGGTCTCAGTAGATCGGAAGGGCTGTTTCCGAGTAACTTACAATGTTCCTATTGCCTTTGAGCAATGCCACAAAAGTGCCTATACAGGGTGGGTAAAAAAACCGAAACCCAAATGTCGGGACCATTGTTTTACTGAAGTTCTGCATGTAGCACTTTCAAAATCTAGGATATGAAAGCTCAATTCACACATCCGTATGCGATTTATTTTCGTTTTGCTGAAAGAACACTCAACTTTTTTGTGATCCAGAGACAGAACCTTCAAACGGCTGTTGTGTTTAAAATTCCGTAACTTGAAAAGTATATGGGTGATTTGAATGATTCTTGTACCAAAAGAAAGCTTATGAATTGGACTTTTCATATCCTAGATTTTGAAATTGCTACATGCAGAACTTTACTAGAACAATGGTCCCGACATTTGTGTTTCTTTTTTTTATTACTCACCCTGTAGCTTACATGTACATACAGGTTTATGGACTAAATGTCTGTCTTACCATATGGGCAGGTAATGTGGCCAGTGGTCCGGGTTGCGGTTTATGGGCAAATGGGCCCTCTACGAGACCCTTTTGCAGCATGTGAAGCAACAGACTGGCATATGAGTTCCTGTTCTTCCTGTTTTAAAAAGTTACAATATATATCACGCTCATCAAAGTCTTTTCACCATGTTCATGTTCAAACACATCATTAACTTTAACAAAAATAACTGCCAGATTGCGTTCAATTGTTGTATGCGTACATGATATTTGTTGCATGTTTTACTAGTTACTTGGTCTATTTCGCTCTGTGCAACGAAATTACCAAAGTCTTTTCACCATGTTCATGTTCAAACACATCATTAACTTTAACAAAAATAACTGCCAGATTGCGTTCAATCGTTGTATGCGTACATGATATTTGTTGCATGTTTTACCAGTTACTTGGTCTATTTCGCTCTGTGCAACGAAATTACCAAAATGAAAAGAATGCCCTACATAGAATTTGCACGGTACGCACACGTGGTGTCCCGTCCACGGGGTTCTTAAAGGGAAAATACAACATTTGCAAACATCAAAAAATAAAACTACCAAATCATTTTGAAATACCTTGCTGGACTGTTAGTGAATGACAGTGTAAAGCATCCTGTAAAATCATGGCACCTGGTATACTGTCATTTTCAAGAAAAGTGGTATTTTTGTATCAATTTCCAACGCTGGTCGGCCGACCAGCGTTGGAAAAAACTGGCTTTTTTTTTCAAATACTGGCCCCAATTGACCATCGCACTTGTTTGCAATCGATTACACACCTATGAACGGGTACAAGCCAGCTAGACTGGTTCCCTGACCTTACAATTCCCCAATGTATGTAAACTGCTCTGTTTCTTCTTATATGGAGTCAGGGAACCAGGCTACACGAAAAGATTGTGTTTCTTGGTTTTTTTAGCATTTTCGAACCCAAAACCTCGAAAAAGTCAGTGTAAGGCCAAAAAAAAAAAGTCTCCGGTTTCTGGTATGCGCGCGCGTCGCCGTAGCCATGCGCGTCGGCAAAATGAAAAAGTTTTTTTTTCAATACAAGATGATGTTTCGAAACCGCCAAACTCACTGGTTTGACTGGAATTCTGCTGCTGCACAATTTTAACGTGTTTTTAGAAGGGGTTATGATCGAGAATAAGATTTATGTGGCCTCTCTGGACTCCCATATATTTGCACTCAGTTTAGTCGGGCACCATTTGCAGTCATCAGCCGACATTTGAAGCCAAAAAAAAAAAAAAAAAACAGGTAAAAAAAAAAAAAAAGCCGCGTCGCCGCACCACTTTTGGGGCAAGCTCCATACCAGAAACCGGAGACTTTTTTTTTTTGGCCTAACTATATTTGCTATATATTTCCAACCCCCCAATTCCATCCATTTCTGAAAATTACAGCAAAAGCAAATGATGTATATATTCCCTTTAAAAGTAGTAAAAATGCTCTTTTTTGGGGTTGGCGCACAGAGCCCATAGGCTGGCCTTCAGAGACCAGCAAAAAGTGTGTATGATACTGACTGGGGGCATGAACATGTCTGCCTGGCAGGTTTACCTTGCAGTGGGCCCAGAGCCTGGTGGTTCACAAAGCTTCTTGATCCAATTTGCACATCTCTGTCTCTCTGTTAATGAGATAAATACGTCACCCAAAAACTTGGTTCGTTAGTTCAGAAAGCGTTGAACAAGATCGCTTAATTTTGGGACCTTGTAGAAAATAATTTGTAAGAGTCTTATTTGTGGAGTGCCATGGCCTCGTGGTCCTGGAACATTGAATTTGTGGTGTGCGGGTAATTCTGCAGATTGTGGGTTCGAGTCCAGCCAGGGGTCATGGTGCGCGTGCTCTTGGGCAAGGCACTTTGTCACTCACTGCTTTCTCTCCACCCAGGAGTAGATGGGTACAAGCTTGTCCCCGTGAGGGCAGAGATGGTTATCCGGTTCGTTAGTGTGATATCATCTCAATTCAACCATGTATTCTTCACACGGTGTAGCGTAGCACACATGGAACTGGAAGTTAACGCAACTCGAGCGTTTATCCAATGGGCGCTAGTAATCAGTGGTGCGGGTGCGTGTATGACATTTTTACTATTGAACCGGATAGTGGTTCAGTTTAGCTGCTTTGTGCCAAAATGGCACATATCATCCTCCACCCGTCGTAACCATTCCCTATGCTACCAACAACCAAGCTCCAATGTCGATGCCTATGCCTACACTTTCTATCCAAGAACCATCAGGATATGGAACAGACTTCCAGAAGCAGCCGTGTGTGCACCCTCCATCTGTGCCTTCAAGCCCATAGCACTAATTACCGTCAGTGCTACCCGTATGTCGCCACCGGCCAGCCTGAGGACCCTCTAAACCAGTCTGCATGATTTTTTACTCACACCTAAGTTTTGATGTACAGCACCATATTTGTTTGCACCGCACCGACTGTGAGGTCACAGTCACCCTTTCAGTTTAGCTCAGATGTGTTCATCAACATGAACACATGTGTTCATCAACATGAACACATCTGTCGGGTAACTAGGTACATGTACATTAATGTACAACACCAATGTTACAAAGTCATAGCAACGCGCAAGTAGAACATACGCAAACAACTTCAGCGCGTCATGACAGTTCAAAAAAACGTCACGGCAAAAAGCATCTGCAGCGAATAGCCGCACACGTTGCGCTGTTTGCGCAGAGCAAAATGACACGCTCATTTGCTGATCGTGCGTTTCGGTTTTGGTCGTATCGGCTTCGGTAACGGCTAACGCACCGGCATGAAGTACAAATGCAAGTATGCAAATAGCCATACAAAAGCTGTACAACATTTCTAGTTCTCCGGGTTTGTGTACAAACATGGATGCGCCCATCAGGCATTACTTTGTCATTTGTTTGTACATTGAGTTAGCGCTTTAGTAATTTAAATAAGAGAGCTGCTATAGGAAGTAAACTACTGAAGACTGGCAGCATCGAGCTGTACATGTATATTCCCAGGCAACTGAGACTGTGTTTGGAATGTTTCATTGGCAAAATGAGCAGGGTAATAATAATGATGTAGCGCCTTGAGCATCAATACTGGTGGAAACACATTTATAATAAAACACATTATTATTATTATTATTATTATTGGCTATCCCTTGTTTAACCGCATCTAGATCTAAACTTGATTAAAATATATGCATCTAACTATTGTAACTACAGTAGTTATTAATATTATTCAGTTTTTTGCAAACTAAAACCAAATCAGTTGATCATCAATCAACATGAACACATCTGTCGGGTAACTAGGTACATGTACATTAATGTACAACACCAATGTTACAAAGTCATAGCAATGCGGCATACCTGGAAAATGACAAACAGTTATCGCTATGGTTCATTTGATAGAAACTTTTTCAAAGAGAAAACGAAATGGTACCCGATTTAGGAGAGAGGCGCAAAACATGAGGCTTCATTTTCACCAGACACTGGTCAAACTCATCGTCCAACTCTTCATTTGTTTCCATTCTTCCTTGCAACTGATTAAAAACAAAGAACGAAGATGAAAGGATAGCCTACATATATACAAACAATGGGAAAAAATGTTGCAACCTGACGCCACTTTTTCCTTCATATATCATCTCAATGAAGTTCATTCATTGCAAAAATTATGATAAGACATGAATCTGGGACTGAGAAACATTTTAAATTTTGTTAGGAACTCTTCATAGTCGACTTTGTACACAATCGCGGCGGTGGCGTCAGGTTGCAACATTTTTCCCGATACATTGCCGGGTCCACTCGATAGTCTGAAGGTTTATTGATCCAAAGGTTTGACTGTCCGAACACACAAATTTCCAATACTTTGGGGTTAAAAGTCTAAAAAGGAAATGAGGTTCATTAATCCGAGCATTTGACGCGTTAGTCCGAATGTTCGTTGGCCCGAAGGTTTAATAATCCTAAGGTTCACTATAAGATTAGAATAGATTCGATAGTCTGAATTTAGAATAAGGTCCATAAGTCCGAAATTTTGTCCGAAGGTGCAATATAGTTCGATTGTTCGAATTGTGCGAAGGCTCATTAATCCAAAAGCACACAAATAAGTGACAAGGTTTAATGGACAAAATGGACAACAAGGTTCAATGTTGTCAATCGTTCAATAATTCTTAACAATTATACTGTTTCAACGCAAGGTCACTTAATACCTAGGAAAAGATTTAACGATGAAAAGTAGAGTGGATATGAAAATATACACGTATTCGGGGGACCGGGAAAAGAGACATAATAGTGGAAAGAATTCTGAATGGCGTAAGAATGAAGAATGTGAAGAATGAGAATGAATACTGAGACATATCCCACAGCGCTAATGCTATTTGCCACTTAAATTGCTATTGTTCACAGCCCCACTATAGTATTAGAATTACGCCGCAGAGCTGGATTTTATTTAGTCAAAAGAGCAATTTTGGCAGCTTCTGGACATCGTTGGTTTCGTGACATGCATGATACATACATGACATACAGGGACTTGTAACTTGTCAAGCCTAAACAAAGCACTTCCCAGTTCCCAGTCCACCGTTATTACAAAACTTCCCGTAGGCCCTACTAGTAGTGGGCAGAAAAAAGCAATAGCACTTTTAGCAGATTTAATTTGATTCAAATTATCGTACTTCGTAGTTATACAAGTACAGAAGCATAGATCATTTTTTTCCTCGTTATATGAATTATTTCCCCTTTAACTGCTATCCTATACATTTCATTTAACATAATTACTAAATTAGGGCCTATGCCGTGCAATATTTGTTAAGATTGCGCAAATGTCATGAATTGCGCACGTGATATTCCCACGCAATCTTAATAATGAGCGATCATTCTTCAGATTGCGTGCTCATTCTTAAGAATGCGCGCTCATTCTTAAGATTTGCAAGAAAGCGCACAACATCCATGATCCATGGCACTAGGCCTAGCCCATATTGGACTTGTCATGTTGTGGAACCGATTCGGACTATCATAACTTCATCGTCTTTTCGGACTGTTTAACTTTCGGATTATTGAACCAAAATGTATTTTTGGACTAATGAACACTTCTGACCCATAACTTCAGTAAACACAAGCTAAAATAACCGTCCACTTACATAATTTCGTTCCCCAAAATGTTCTGCCTTTCTTATTTTCAAAGCAACCGGTCTTTTTGTTGATCTGTCTGGCTCCCTGCCTACGCAATATGTTTCGAGACAGTAGATTAGACTGGTTCTCGCCTGAAAGTTAGACTTTTTTCCAGATGCCCCGCTTCTCCGTTATCAAGTTGGAGATCAATGCAGCACTATATTACGCCTCGATTAGAGGCCATCCCATACCGGGGGAGGGGCGAGATATGAGGGCGAGGGGGACACGGGACATGCTTCCCTTTTTGTTCCATATTTTCTTATAATAATTTGCTCATTGTATTTTTATCCTTAACAAATCATTTAATTTTGCTCTTAAAGAATAGATGGTGTTCCTTGCTCTATTCGACCCGCACAGTGCAAGAAAAAGTTTGCAAATATCCCTGGTATCCGGCTAATGGATCAGATGATGCTGCTTACATACGAGCGATTACCAGCCAATTTAAAACACGGAAATGCAAAATGAAATGGGCAAAGTGCATCAATCGACATTTAGGCACCTGCACCGCACACGCACAGGCAGCAACAGCTATCTAGTCTCATAAGTTTTATCTAGCTGAGCTCTGAGGCGTGGTCGTCGACACTTTTTTGTCCGATTTCAAAGTAATCTTGTCAAAATATTCGTCATTTTTCTGCTGTAGCTGGTGAGTATGATTAAAAGTTCAGGTTTTGATTTAAAAAGTATGATTAAAAGTTCAGGTTTTGATTTACAAAGAGTATGATCATGATGATGGAGATAATCATTTTTGGAGACCGATTTCAATTTCCTGTTGTGTGTTTTTTTTAGTGCATAGGCCTACTTGTACATGGCAATTTGACATATACTGAAACTGAAAGGCACACAGGCCCTTCTAATTTTAGACATGCGGGTACATAACATGTACTACTAGTACTTAGTACTACTACTAGTACTAGTCTACTTTCATGACTTTATTCCTCATTAGTTGGCACATTTTTGTTGCATTTCTCAACTTGGCATATTTCAACTTTTCCCACGAGCATGACGAGTGTTGCCAATTCAAGCCTCTTTACTCCAAAGGCAATAGGCCTAGGCTACGATCAGTTTTGTAAGTGTTAATTGTTTCCTTACATGGTGTTAACATGTAATTAAATAAATTACAATGGTTTTGGTTTAATTTTCAATTTTTTTAAAGATATTTTAAAATTTTAAATTGTTTTTTTTATATTTTATTTATTTATTTATTTATTATTATTGTTTTTGTTTATTTTTAATTTAAAAAAAAAAATTGGGGGGGGGGTCTTAAATATGGAAGTGGCTACCGAACACGCCTGGTACTGGGCCCCGATTTCGGAGGGCTATACACGACCGGCAGCAGTAATGCTTGCTCATGCATCAGATCTTGATGTCATTTGGTTAAGGGGAAGAATTAGAATTCCATAGATGGACATCACTAAATTTTCCCTGCAGTGACCTATCAGCCATCACAAAGCGATAACATGTCCTAAAAAGTCATATTATCCGGGGAAAATGTTGAAGCATTTACTGAGAAAACATGTGGAATTGTTCAGACCAGTCTCAAAGGGTTTGTGCAGATGGGACCTTCATCAGTGCTGAAAAACATGCAAAACAAAATTAGGCCAACTTTACTCACACTGTATAGCCAGCAAAATTTTCCAAAATTTTCATTGGGCAAAGAAAAGGTCCTCAGTATTTCACCAACCACGTTTGCAGACGCAATTCAATTTTCAAAGGAGACTTTTCTTTAATATTTTGCACATGAGAGGTGTGTCAAGTGATTTCAAAATGAGGCTAAAGAGACTACATGTAGATTAATAGTACATAGGGCCTAAGTGTACATGTCCAACCATGGGCCAACTATTTGAAAAGACTGACCTCTTCATTCAGTGTCATTAGTAAAAGGAATTAACAAAACCACCGAAAGTTCCAAATTTTTGGTTTCATCAGGGAATGTATGTAAATATAATACGTGACGGAACTGGGCAGAGGTGGAAATGAGGGTTTGCGGGTATTAGGAAAGAGAATAAAATACGCCTCAGTACAATTCTGGGAAAGATTTCCATATACGAAGTTCACTCAACACCTTGTGTACAAACCCTATGAGATTGGACTGAAAAATTCTAAGTGTTTTCTAAGAAAATGCTTGTATTTTCTCACTGCTCAAATTGACTTTGATGACATGAAATTGCTATCTTGGGGCTTGTTAGTTAATACAGAGGAAAATTAGTGAACTTCTTATATATGGAAATCTTTCCCAATTCTGTTTGTTACACTTCAATCTGACATTCTTTTGACAAGTTATGTGGCTGTTTAAAGTTTGCATTTATCCATGTTATCAAAATGTCAAAAAAATACAACACCGAGCATTAACAAGGCCATGAAAGTTTTGAGTTTGGTTTTCAAGAAAATGAAAGAAGCCAATCTTTCCCTTGCCCCACCAAAACCCCAACTTTTATTCCACTATTTTATACTTTTTCTCTAAAATGTGAAGTAGACATATCAAAAATTGCAAGTGTCAATAAATCAGAAAAATCGAGAAAAAACATTTCCCCAATCTAGGGCAAGTTCGCGCAAGGACTATATAGTTAACCATTGGTCGACTAACGCTTGCCCGAACTCTGTCTAGTCGACGATGGTTGACTACTCTAGTCGACTATTTGGAACCAGCCTACTGAGGTCGGTTGCTTCGCTGGTAACCAACAGCCGCGCGCATTCATAACGCTAGCAGAGAGCCAGGATCCAGAAGTTTTGAGATAACATTTTGACCAGCGTTTGACTAGAGACGTTCGCACGTTGCTATCAGCATGATCAGTGCGCAGGCGTAAGGTACGTCACAAATCAACCACTAGTCGACTAATGGTCCTTGCCCGAACTTGGCCTTAATTTTTTTCGTTGTTTTTCTACTATGGTCTGTGCCCAGTTCTGTCTCATTTTGCCAGACTGCCGCACAATACAGGCGCTAAGTGGGTTAATTCTTTTTCTCTCCAGAAGTCAGAGTAAAGTAAGGATGGCAGATGAACCAGAAGCCGTGCCAGCTCAGGGGGACGAGGTTGATGATGCAGCTGCCCTTACCCCCGGCTACAAAGCGCCCGAATTCAAGAGCGTGCAGGCGATTCAAGAGCTGGACGCCGATGACGAAAGCCTGGTCAAGTACAAGAAAACTCTACTTGCTGGCGCTGAAAATGTTTTAGGTACTGTGCAAATTTATACAAACCAAAAAACACCCAAAAATTGGGAAGAGCTGATCTCGGCTGAATTTCATTCAGCTTTTTTAGCTAGGTTGACACAATAAGAGACTTTGATAGAATGAGGTAGACTCTAAAATTCCCAACAATTGTGTGCTCCATGTCTGAAAATGTTTGGTGAAGCGTTCACTTTTCTCACTCAACAGAACCTATCAGGCATGCAACTTTTCCTCGGATCAGTTGATTTCCTCTTTTTTTACTTCCCATGTGTGCCATTGAAAATAGAAAAACACTGTACAAAATCTGGGAAAAAGTTGAATTTCCTCTTTTTTTGTGCTTTCCCAGTTGCATGCCTGACCTAGGTCCATTCCACAAAACACTGTATTTGTGGTTGTCTCATACATGTACATGCACCTTCCACGTACACAATTGTGAAGTGACTGCATACTTCAGTGCCAAGGGCAAAAGAAATGATAAATCTCTTCTTTTTGTTAGAACCAGGAAGTTAATATCATAGAAGTTCATAGTTCTGCCACAGCACAACAGTTGATTCTGATCTGAGTGACCGGGGAATAAATATTTCCCTTCATTATTTATCATCAAATAAAAGTGCAATGGGAAACTATATACATTGTACCGTAGGTTGTCCGTCTATAGGCCATGTGAAAAAAATATGCCGGCTTCCATCTTTCCCTGCCGCCTCCTTTGTACATTGTAATCATACATTAGCAATAAATTTTGCCTTTTATGTGCTCCCAGCAAACTTGTTGTTATGTATGCAAATCTGGTAGAAAAGGTGACGGCTTATTTGGACACAAAAGCGTCAAGAAAGAGTCGAGAAAACGGAAGAATCCATCTTGGAAAATCTGCCATGTTTGGGGGGGGGGGGGGGGGGAAGGCCATCTCTCTTTTGTTCAAAAAGCCTGGTTGAGAAACATGTTTTGTTTTTTACTTGGCCTCATCTGTATTAAGTTGAACAAGGAAGTTGATTCAGACAATACAGTTTCTTTTCAAATATAAGCTGATCTCGGCTCAATTTTATTGACACGTAGCCTTTGAGATACGGTGGACACAGTAAAAGGGCGCCATTTGTTGGTTTATGTTAACTCTTAATTTAACCCTTACCTAGAAACTACGCTAGGAACCATCCTTAATCCTGCAAAATCCTCCACAATTTTGCACTTTTGTTCAAATGAAGGATACCCAGCGCCTCAATCCTTCAAAATCGTCACAAACAGTCCCGCCTCAAAAAAGTGCATTCATCCTCAATCCTCCAAAATCCTCCTTTTCAAACACCGTTTATCCTCAATCCTACGAAATCCGCTTGTACTTCAACACCATTCATCCTACATATTCCAAAATCCTCCAAAACTGCCAAGAGGACTTTGGAGGATTGACATTAAGGAAAAAAGGGGCTTGCTACTTTTTATTGGTACGTACATTGTCACGAATGATGTTAAAATAAAAAGGGCATGCTGGCCAACTTGGATGCGAACAACGTGTACTTTCAATGGGCACTGCGGCCATTCCAGGAGGGCAAGCGGCCAATGGCCTCGGTGAACATGGTGAATGTCGAGGCCTGGAAGTGGGTTGAGGTTAATTAAGGCACCCGTCCTTGTGTGCGCCATATCTCTTTTGTTTCTGGCACAAAATGGATAAGCGGTTAGGAAATAAATGCATGTGTGTCCTTTTTTTTTAATGTCTATTTCCTATTTTTGACGTTAAATTTCAGATGAAGGTGGTCCAAATGTAATTGTGAAGGCCATGGTGTTTGCTCCAGTGGACCATGCGGAAATTCCTCTGGATCTGACAGGTAAAACAAAAATAAAGGGCATTTCCATGGTATCTCGGGTTACATTACGAGGGGGTCGTCTGTCAAATCTGTGCTGTTATTCTATAAAGTCAAAGTATTTACCGGTAGGGCTGATTTGTCTGACAGAAGATTCGTTGAAATTAAGTGATTTTACTACCAAAAAGGGCCAACAAAATCAGTTTGCGTTTGTCTGACAATAATGTTACAATTAAAGGGAAAATACAACATTTGCAAACATCAAAAAGTAAAACTACCAAATCATTTTCAAATACCTAGCTGGACTGTTAGTGAATGACAGTGTAAAGCATCCTGTAAAATCATGGCACCTGGTATACTGTCATTTTCAAGAAAAGTGGTATTTTTGTATCAATTTCCAACGCTGGTCGGCCAATCAGCGTTGGAAAAAATGGGCTTTTTTTCAAATACTGGCCCCAGTTGACCATCGCACTTGTTTGCAATTGATTACACAACTATGAACGGGTACAAGCCAGCTAGACTGGTTCCCTGACCTTACAATTCCCCAATGTATGTAACCTGCTCTGTTTCTTCTTAAATGGAGTCAGGGAACCAGACTACAGGAAAATGATTGTTTTTCTTGGTTTTTATAGCATTTTCGAACCCAAAACCTCAAAAAAGTCAGTGTAACTATATTTGCTATATATATATTTCCAACCCCCCAATTCCATCCATTTCTGAAAATTACAGCAAAAGCAAATGATGTATATTCCCTTTAAAGGACATGGTAAAAATGTAAATAACCTGCATTGGAAAGTTTCTTCATACTGTGCCATGATAGAAAATCTATAGTGCCCTTGCATTATTAGGGTGTACATCAGTCGTGTGCTACCAGTTCAATTATATGAGGTAGTTGCCTGAGCGTGATAGCTTCTGCCTGCCTGGCATGAGGTGGAGTAAAAAGTAATCCCGCGCCTTGTTCCCTTCTTGCCAAAATAAACCCGGCGTGAACTGGTTAAATTGGTCCATTTCATAAAAAAAAAACTACAAATGCAAATGATCCTATACATGTCTTTAAATGTGATGGGTTCTTTTTCTTTTGAAATTCTTTTGTTTTCCCAATTTTCACTTGGATTGTCACACAATTTTCATCCTCTTTGTTTTGTTCACAGGTGATCTTTCTAAATTTAAGGGGACGCCATTTGTGGTTAAGGAAGGCATCTCCTACAGGATTCTAGTCAAGTTCAGGGTGAGCTAAGTCTACCTAGTACTTTACATTAAGTCAGTAACAACCAGATTGTTTTGGGATTACCATATTCTTGCTAATGTGCATTGCATGTCGAGGTAAGCTTGAATTTTCTCAAGTCCCTGTGCCAAGACTTTCAAGACTTAATTGCTTTGATTCATCTAATAAGCACCCTCTACTTCCAAGGCGGCTTGAGGATATTTAACAAGCCATTTGTGGTTATTTTCCAAGGTGGCTTAGCTGCACTTGCTATGAATTGGCTGCACCCCTCTTGAACTGAGACTGTAGACAATCCGGGAATGCTAACAATTCTGTCACGAAGGGCCCCTTCAACAGAACCTGGAAGTTCACCCCTGGTGGCGCATTTCAGGAACCCTTGAATGGGAACATTGATGTGCATCTAAAATTCATGCGGACTAGCGGAACATTTATGAGATAATTTTGTGGCGGTCATTGGATGAAAACTAAAACTTAAATAGGAGACTTAAATGTCTTTTAGGATACAATTTGTTTTTAGATAAAAAATATGCCTGCGGTTTGAACAGATTGCAGGACTAAGTAAGCTGGTAAACTCAGCTTGTTGGTGATTCT
Organism: Patiria pectinifera; assembly: GCA_029964075.1. NCBI lineage: Eukaryota > Metazoa > Echinodermata > Asteroidea > Valvatida > Asterinidae > Patiria > Patiria pectinifera. Next base: position 11,935,920 of record CM057146.1, on the reverse strand, counting down.
TAATTTTTTCTTTGCTGTCTTGTTTCTGTAAAGGTCCAACGTGAGATTGTCTCTGGTCTGCGGTATGTTTACAACGTGTACAGAAAGGGCCTCAAAGGTGAGTGAACGTACACATACATGTACATTAATAAAGGATTTAATGTGTGCTTTGCCTGGATTTAAACACTCTGTTTAAAGCTATAGTCCATCATTTGCAGCTATCCGAAAAGTGGCTGGCGTCATTATTGTTGAAAAACATGCTTGGTTGAAAGATAGTAAGGGGACTAAACTCCCTGTGAAATTCTTCTTTTTGGCAAGTTGTCAGTTTGAAGTAATCAACGAAAGAATGCCTTTCCAATGGTGCTTCTTAAGACGCACCGTAGGAAAATTTAAATTAGTAGTTCGTTTTGTTATTCGGCGAAGCACGCGCAATCATTGGCACGATGCACACGCGCGCACAGTTGCTATAATTCGTCGGATCGATGCGCGACATCGCATAGCTGCAATCAGCTCGGCGAGAACGTGTCGCGGACGCTGAATTCAGGCGCAATTCAAAAAATGATTCAGCAACTTTTGATTTGAAATTGAGATCCTAGAATGCTGTTTTTCTCGGAATATACAGCTGAAGCTGAGCTGAAACTTCATTAGGTTAGTGAAACTTCTTTAGATTTTGAGCACTTTTGTTGCCTCAAACGAACAAAATGCACAAATTACAAATGATGGACTATAGCTTTAAGACCGGTTGGAGTCTGGATCCCAATAATTACCGGAGCTGAAGTCGATGTGCCGCAGAGCGCAGCTGTGCCGGTGTAGTTTGAATTTAAGACTTTGAAATACTCGCTGTGGCTGTGGGGATTGTGAACGTTCAACCGATAAAACGGTAAAAGAAACCGAATTTTATAAGAGTCCAAATTTGACACTGGAAAAGTGTTTCAGACCAGCCAGCCGGTATATTATCAACCATTCATAAATACCTAAGACAGTTTACGCATTCCTATTGGTCGAGAGCCCATCACGTGGCCAGTCTTAAACGGATGATAAAGACATGGCTAGCTGGTCTTAAACACTTTTCCAGTGTCACAATAAAATGTGGACTCCTAAAAATCCAGTGCCTCTTATCGTTTCATTGGTTGAACGTTCACAATCCTCAAGTAGGCATGCGCAACACTACCAGGGAGTTAGAATTTTATAGTTCTGAATTCAAAACGCAACGCGCCAGGTGCGTTCTGCGCGACATCGCGTAGAACATGATACGCGCGCGTCAATCTCCATAAAAGGGTTGTTTACATCTTACTCGCCAGCTGAACACTCCATTATTTTGCAGGAGGGGTGTTTCAAAAAGCATAAAGTGAATTTGTTGAACAAAATCGGGATGTTTTGAACGAATTACCGAAAAGGTATTTATGAATGGGAATAAATATGTGCTCCGTCGGTATTTATCACTCTGTTTAAGACCACTTAGAGTCTGGGTGCTGATAATTACCCTCGCCTCCGGCTCGGGTAATTATCAGCACCCAGACTCTAAGTGGTATTAAACAGAGTGATAAAAACCTCCGGAGCACACATTTATTCCCTTATTTAAGACAGGCCACAGTACGGCTCGCGGCTAAAAGGAATGGGTAAACTGTCATAAGGGATATATGAATTGCCATTCATCAGGCACCCAGTGTTGTAAATGATTTTAGACAATCACACCAATCAATAAGCCATCCAGTCCCAAGTCAGTTCACAAGCTGGTGAAACGTAGGCATCCTTTTGTATTGTTCATCCTCTAGTACTTATGAGCTGCCTTTGACTGCACTTTGTGTTTTTGCGAATGGACTTGACTAGAATTCTGTTTGTTCCTTTTGAGAAAAAAAGCCAGCTACATAGTCGTTGTTATGCTTGAACAAACATCTGACTCAAACTTTCTTAACCCCCTCTTGATCCCCTCGGCCCCCCCCCCCCCCCCAAGACAACACAATCAACACTGTGATGAGATACCGGTATGGTGGCCTTAAAAGTTTGCCATTACTCCTTTGATTGAGGAACAATAGGGATGCAAGATCCATGATCACTTCATCTGGGTGGCATGGATGGCGAGTCGGGCAGGTGGGCGGTAGGTCCATCGGGCAGGCGAGCTGGCGGTCGGTCGGTTGGTCAGTCCAGTCAATACTTTAGGTCCAGTCAAGCTGGTAAAGCTGGTCAGCATGGTCAGGTAGGTTGGTCTGCACCCGATTTCACGAAGCGCTGGGGCGCGTCGCAACTCAAGTTACGACGTGTAACACGTCGCAACTCGCGACGCGTCGTATCTTCCATTTCACTAAAGTTGCGATGTGTTGAACGCGTTGTAAGTTCCTTGACAACGGCTTAAAACACGTCGCAAGTTACGACGTGTCTAGTGGTCATCGCAAAATAAGAAGAGTCATTTCTAAGCCAGTTTAATGCCACAAACATTACATTAACGAGATACGACGCGTCGCAGTAGAGATACGATGCGTCGCAGCGCTGCGATGCATCGTAAGTTACAAAAGGGGTTTGATGAAATCGGGTGCAGGTCATGTACAAGTACATGTAGGTCAGGTCAGTAAAGTTTGCACCGGATCTCACGAAGCGCTGCGACTCGACGCAACTCGAGTTACAACGTGTAACAGGTCGCAACTCGCAACGCGTCGTATAATCTGTTTCACGAAACATGCAATGAGTTGCACGTGTCGTAAGTTCCTTGACAACGACTTAAAACACGTCACAAGTTACGACGTGTCTAGCGGTCATCGCAAAATAAGAAGAGTTCTTTTCTTAGCCAGTTTTATGCCATAAACATGATAAACACTCTCCTGAAGACGGTCAGAGCATACTGACCGGAACGTCGAGTTTATACCTCTGGTTCTCTTCAGAACCATTCTCTTAGTTGAGAAATTATTCGCACATGGTGTTTCCGCAAACCCTTCATTATTTAGTATCTCCACCATGCAAAGCCTCAAATCTTACTTATTTTGTTTTTCGTTTTTTTTTTTTTAACAAATTTCAAGCGGAGATCCGACGACTCTTTGTTGAATTTTAGACAACTATTTACTGTACGCTGACTAAATACATAAAACAGTCACCGAGTTGTGCTATAAATACACCTACAACGCATCGCACGTACGATATGTTTTGTAAAAGTAGATTGTTCCTTCAAATCCTACAAATACAACCTACAACTCCAGTCAACCCAAATCAACCCTTGTTCTTTGCAGTGGACAAGGGCAATCTGATGGTAGGGAGTTACGGACCCCAAACAGACCAACACGTCTTTAAGACTCCTGTGGAGGACGCACCCTCGGGCATGTTATTGCGTGGCACCTACATAGTCAAGAGTAGATTCACGGATGATGACAAAAATATCTACCTGGAGTGGGATTGGAGTTTTTCCATTAAGAAAGATTGGGAATAGGATTATGGTGACATTTCCTACTAAGCAGTAGTCTATTTGAAGCGAGGTACTTCATGCTCTGGTTTGTGGGGGGGGGGGGGGATAATCATGGATGTGATATTATTGAATTTATATTATCTTCAGACACTTCCTGAGCCACTATATCCTTTTCGTCTGGTGTGATTACGTGTACAGTGCAAAGCATTATACAAATATAACATGGTTTAAGGGTGGGCAGTCGATATTTGCTCCCTGAGGTATTGGAAGTTGGTAAACTACTCGCCTCGGGAATTAGTTTGTCAACTTTCAATACCGAGAGGAGCTAATATCGGCTGTCCACCTGAAATAAACCATGTTCTATTTGTTTTACTACATCTCATACATATTTAGCTGCCGATTTTGTTTTTTCGTTGCAGTATGCATCTAAAACAAACTCTTTGGAGAAACTCGTTGCACGGGTAAACTGTCGCATGGGTAACTTTTCGCATGGGTAACCTGTGCGACAGTCTACTACGCATACGTATTTACCCTTTGCGTTAATACTCGCGTGCTCTTGGTAAACAGCATAAATAACATCTGGCACGTGACGGTGATGGTGAATTGACCAGTGAGAGTTCGGCTTTCAATCATGAATATGTATGAGGCATAGTAATATGAGTTGTAAAATGGACAAAACAAAAGACACATCCATGCATACCCATCCATCTCTCTGTTGTGCCACGCTGCTAATGTTCCAGATGCACATGTCATTCATGTGTGCGTGCATGTCGGACATTGATAATGGCTGATCAGACATCATAAAGCGGTGCTGAGAGGATCTGTCTATTGGCTAAAAATCAGACGGCGTCTTGTCCATCGAGCAGTGCTTTGCGCCAACTTATGTCACGTTTCAAATGTTCTTGAGTCTGGTTTTAAAAAAATGCAACAGTTGGATCAAACCGGCAAAAACTGTTCTTTCTATGCCAAATTACCTCTTTTGAATTGTACTCAAAAGTACTATAAAGTCACTTTACTGTCTTGACGTAAGATTTTTACTCAGAATAGACCCTTTACACAGTGCACCATGACAATACAGTCGACTCTCGTTAGTACAAACTCTGTTAATACAAAATTGTGGTTATAACAAACATAAAGCCTTGGTCCCGACTGTGCATTTATGTACACAAAGAATGGGACTGATTCTCCTCTTAATACAAAATTCTGATATAACAAACAATTTGGCTAGGTCTGAACGAGTTTGTTATAACGAGAGTCGACTGTAGTCAGGTTTTGTTATTTCAATGCAGTTACAATGAAAGCACAAAGTGCCTTATCAAGTATGCCACACAGGAACAAAGACGTGCCCACTGTCATGGATACTGCGCAAAGGGTTTATATGTTAATTAAATGATATGACACAACATTTAAACAAATATAATTGATTTTTCCCCCGAGTTTAATTTTTTTTTTCCCGAAGGCTTTGGAAGGAAGATGTAATTGTGGCATTAGTCGGCATTTTCAAATGATGATTTTTAAAATCCATGATTATGAGTGGATGGCTATCATGTACAGAACATGAAAAAAGGCATTAAAGCTAATTTGTTTTGTGACAGCAGTGCCTTTTCTTTAAATTTACATGAACAATTCAGATTTATAACTCATTTTGTGGAGGTCTGTGAAACAGCACATTTAGTAGGAATTGCATCATGATTGTATTTGCTGTAATCAATTGTAATTATTATAAGTTACTGTGGGAATTCATGATATAGCATGCAGGCTTTGTTGTATCTATGCAGTGTACCTGTAATTAGTCTTTTAGATGTCTATTTTGCCAAAGGTATAGATACTTTCTTTTGTTATATTTCTATTTCTTGGGGTTAAGTTTAATTTGTGGTTTCTGTTTTGTGAGCATAATATTATGTTCTAGTTGCCATTTTGTTTTAGTTGCCGCTCAGAATTTACACAGAAGTGTGTGGCATGTTTCCATAGTAGTCTGGTGCCTTTTGTGCTCGTCCAATTCACAGAGATTTTGACCATACGCTTTGGGAACTTGGTAACAAAGCCACCAGCATTAAGACAGGTTCATGCCACACTTCAGACATGCTTTTTTTTTATCAGCGCTAGAAAGTTGTCTCTAATTTAAGTAGATGTCACAGTTCAGTTAAATAATATCAATGAAATTGCTTTAAAAGTTTTGGCATAAATATTAGGATTTTGCGTATACTTATTTTAACAAAATGAGGACCAAAAGGATATATGCTATTTGAAAGCTTCTGCATACTTCAGTAATTATCCGTTTCTATTATTGGATTGGCGCTCACCTATGGGCATTTGTCCATGAAGCCAACGAGGCAATGAGCCCATAGAAGACTTCTGTGATTGGGCAGCATTTATAAGCCGCTTGCATTTTGTACGCAGATAGTAATAATAAGATAAATTCCACTACGCTAATTTTGAATCAATATCAGGTACAATGTAGATTCATTCCATATTGACACTTAAATTTAATCATGTCTATATATAGAAAGCAATCTTGATTCTAAAGTTTTGTGTATCATAAATAAGTACTTAAGTAAATGAGACATTCCCACGTAATTTCCAGTATGGGTCAGTAATTAGTGGCAGTTCAACTTTGGCAGAGGAAGATTAGAGGGGTGTTTTGCTTTGTTTCTTTTTAAAACAAAATCCTACTTGAAAATGTCAAGGAGTTCAATTTTCCAATGAAATCGAAGTATCACCTGCAAAATTTAACTTCATCTTATATTTCCAAACTACATTAAGCTGTGTCTGTATAGGAAGACAAAGTCCCCATCATGTGCTTAACAAAAAAAAATGTGGTCGTCTAAGTTACTCAGTAAGTTGTGGACATTTCATGTTGTGGACATTTACTACTATACCATTGTGCCTTTAATTTTGAAATTAATTCCAAGTAAATGGATTCAGGGTTTCTGTGCCTCTTTTGTTAGATCATATTGCTTAATCGGATGCAGTCGCAAATGAAAAAAAAAGGTCAAAATGTCTGCCGTACTATACTCGCAATAAATTCTTCAGTTTGGTACATGAATCATGCATGGATGATTAAATAATAATGGTTTTATATTATTTTGTGAGAGAGCGTTTAAATTTTTTCCCAAAGGTCTACAAACCTCTGTTAAAAAAGCTTTTATTTGGGGATGCTTTGGTGCACACCACAGCTTCACCCAGTGAGTAGACTGGTTTCTGACCCCAGACCCGGTGTCACGGTCTCACTTCTCCGGCGTGCTAGCTTCTCCGGGTGGATTCGGCGGATAATTGAGCACGTCACAGTGCACGTTACACGAGCACGATTCATGCTCATGTGTCCGCTGTGCTTACTTTTCCTCGAGCTGTATTCATGAAGTCTACAAATCAAAGCCCATACACAGTGAGGTACTCCCATAGAGCTATGGGGGTACTCCCAAGAATGTGTTATGTAACACTTCCTGTGGATCAAGTCATTCCATGGTCTTGCATTTGTTGCAAACGTTCTTATTTATGTTCCCAGCGTCATGCATGTGTGTGTGTTCATGGAGGAATAATTAAGAACGAACTCCTTGATCTGTGTTCCTTGCTCGTTCATTGTCCGCTTTAGGTTTGGTTATTGGGAGTTAATAGTGCGCGCCACGAAAACTTTTGATTGGACTGGTACCCTGTAACCATGCATACAAATATCCTAAGATCTTACGTGCACCAGTACAACCCCAAAGAACTCAGCTCACTAAATACAGTTGACGAAAATGTACACTACTGCGCAATTTTGTGCATGCGTGTTGAAGATAAATTTCCCTTTCGGAGAAGCTAGCACGCCGGAGAAGTGAGACCGTGCACGCAATATCGATGCTGCATATGGCCTACCCTGCAAACACTGAACATGAGAGCATACTATTACGTAGGGTCAACATTGACCGACGTTGGCTTCGCGTCCGTCGGACCATTGGTAGTTGGTTAGGCCAAAAAAGAAAAATAATCGGTCTCTGGTCAGACCGAAGTTCCGGAATTGATGCGGCCACGCGTTTTTGGGTTTTTTTTTTTCAAGCTTGAATTGTACAGACAAGGTGGGTACTAACTATTTTGCTTTTTTTGTGTCCTCATTATACATTGGTGTCCTCCATAATTTGCCTTGGTGTCCTTTATCTTTTGCCTGGGTGCAATTTCCCCATTCCTTGGTGCTCCTTGGTACAAACATTTTAGGAGGTGCGGCAATAGAGGGCGCTGTTGTAGCTTCCGTGTTAATTTGAAGGGGGAAAAAAAGTTGACGCGCGCATGATTAAAATCGACGCGTGCGCTGACCAGAGACCGAGGTATTTTTTCTTTTGGCCTTGGCCCCATAAATGTGGCCAATATACTGGACTACCTCCGTATTTTATGCTTTAGAAGAACGCTCACCCTCTTTAAAGCGATAGAAAATCATTCGCCCCCTTTTCAGACGTCTATATATTTCGTGCAATTTCCAGGTTCATTTTGCAAACGTTAGCGTATCTAAATTCCAGCACGAAATTACACGAAAAGCAGATGTCTGAAAAAGGGGGACTAATTTTCTATCACTATAAAGAGGGTTAGTATGCTTCTAAAGCGTAAATAAACTTCAAATAAAGTCTAAATGTGAAAATCCAAATTTGACAAAGTTCTACATTTTCGGTACATGTTCCAAGTGGCCTTATATATGAAGGTAGTGCAGTAAATTAACCTCATTTTTATGGGGTTGGTTACAGGGTGAGTCAACCCAAACCCCATAGGCCTAAAATATATTTCATATTTATAATAGAATATTTATAATATGTAGCACCAAAAATAATAAATGGAAAGCCAATTTCATAAGCTACTTTTAGATAAAAAAAACTTATACTGACATTGCTCAATCCGTTCAAAGAATATCACCATTTCAACACCATGACCCTAAAACCTGTCTCGTCCGATGTCAAAAAACCCAATTTTTGTGTGTGTTTTGAATTGGAACAGCAAAGAAAATAACACAGCATACTTGTTTCAACAACTGTCACCAACTGTAGAACACAATATCTTTTAAAAAACCCTGGTTAGGCAAAAAAAAAAAAAAATCGGTCTCTGGTCAGACCAAAGTTCCGGAATTGACGCGGCTTTTTTTTTTTTTTTTGCATTTTTTTTTCTTCAAGCTTGGATTGTACAGACAAGGATGGGTACTATTTTGCTTTTTTGGTGGCCTCATGTACATTGGTGTCCTCCATAATTTGCCTTGGTGCTCTCGATCATTTGCCTTGGTGCAATTTCCCATTCCTTGGTGCTCTTTGGTAGAAAAAAAATTGAGGAGGTGTAGCAATAGAGGGCGCTGTTGGAGCTACCGCGGAACATTTTGGAAAAAAAAAAAGATTGACGCGCATGATTAAAATCGACGCACGTGCTGACCAGAGACCGACTTATATTTTTTTTGGCCTTAGGCAAACAATATGATTTATAAAATCTCCTTTTTTAAAGGACAAGCCTTCAAATGGATTCTGTTAAATATTTAAAGGTTCATAAACAGATTGTATCGCTGAAGACAATTGCGGCGACGATTCCTGAAATCGCATTTTTTTTTTGACGAGACAGGTTTTATGGTGATATTTCTGAACGGATTGACCAATTTCAGTCATTTTTTCATCTAACACTACCTTGTTTTTGGTACGACACATTTTTTTAATTACAAAAAAAATTATTTTGGGGGTTTGGGTTCCGCTTTTTTATGACTCACCCTGTATGAATCGTTTGGCCAACATAATTTCCATGGGTCATCGCTCGTACGGCGCTTTGGCGTAAACGTCAGTTCCACAATTTTTTTGACGCTGGGCCAATGGTGGATACAACATTTTTGTTTGACATTATGCTAATAACGTCGAATAATGTTTACCAACGTCGATCAAAACAGCGGTGGCAGGCCAATGTCAACTTACCGATCCTCAACCACGACGCAATATTGGCAGGCCGACGTAGATTACTTTTACCAATTTCTGAACAACATTGGAGCGGCAGACCAACTTCAATTATACAAACCAATCGTCAATGTCGGCACAATTAAGGCCAAATAAAAAAAAATGAGCGTCCCCGCCCGCTTCCTTTTTGGAGGTTGCCTCCTTTTCTTCAAACCAAAAATATGCTAATTTTTTAAACAGTGACATCGTTTAATTTGGCCTTTTTGTTGCATCTAGCCCATATAAAGCTGGTATGTCATTTCCTGAGTCCAAATACAGCCATTAAAAAATAAAATAAAAGTGGCGGCCATCTTGAAAAATAGCCTGGTCGGGCTGTCATTTTGGAGGAAAAAACAAGGGCCTCCCGCTTCTTCTTTTTTTTTCAAAAAGGCAGGACGCTAAACTTATTTTTGTTTATTTGGCCTAATGTACGTTGGCAGGCCGTCGTCCGGCGAAACAACGTCGGCAGGTCGGCCGGCCGGGCGTCAAAAGACTTTTACCGATTTCGAGCGTCAACGTTTGTCGACAGGCCTGTTCGGCAACCGAAGCCAACGTCAGCAACATTTTTGCAGGTCGATGTCGGATCATTGTTTTTTACAAACATAAGTACAACGTTGGCAGGCCGCCGTTAAAACGTATAACATAACGATCGTCAAAGTCGGCATAATGTTTGCAGGCCGATGCCGAATATACAGACGGTTGACCGTTGGAATAAGCCTACAATATTGGCAGTCAAAATTATTACCAATTTCCAACATCGACACATCGTCGGCAGGCCGACGTCAAAATACATACCGATAGGATATTAACTGCTCGCTAATGTCAGCAAACGTTGGCATGCTGTCGTCGAACATACATACTTTATCAACGACAGAACAACGTTGGCAAGTTCAAAGAGTAACCCATGCACCACTGCTTTGTTCGGGCTCCGGAATCTATGTTTTAGATATATGGGGTGGATTCGAGTGTAGAAACCAGAGTCCGAACAAAGAATTCTTATAGGAGGGTAGGTGGGGTGGGTAAAGAATTCGAACGGCGACCTTCAGGGCCCAAACTCGAGAAGATAGCACAAACCTGATTCACCTTACCGTTTCTGCCTCACCTTTCGGTTGATCCCTGCCACAGCCGGAACTTCTGATATATTCTCTTTCGCCCTCAACGTCGCTAGCGGTGCAAATAGTAACCAAAGTGGAAACTTAGTGCATCATGTACTACAGCTGACATTTTCTCCTTAACCCTTAAAACTCAAGACTTGAGTCTTTTCCAGCTTGTTGGTCTAATCAGCAGCTTTCGAACAACATATATATATATAGTTTGTCTAAAACTATTTAGGTTAAGGTACCTTTTGACTGCGATATATAGAGCCAGTATGCCTGGGCGCTGACAGGCCTTCCTATGGGAATTACTGCACAAAGTGGAAACTATAAGTGCATCATGTACTACATCTGGCATTTTCTCCTGAACCCTTCAGACACAAGACTTGAATCTTTTCCAGCTTGTTTGTCTATTCAGCAGCTTTTGAACAAGGAATAGTTTGTCTAAAACTACCCATGTTAAGGTACCTTTTGACTGCGATATAGAGAGCCAGTATGCCTGGGCGCTAACAGGCCTTGGGAATTACTGCACAAAGTGTAAACTTAGTGCATCATCTACTACATCTGGCATTTTCTCCTTAACCTTTGGGACACAAGACTTGAATCTTTTCCAGCTTGTTGGTCTCTTCAGCAACTTTTGTACAACGCATAGTCTGTCTTAAACTATCGAGGTTAAGGTACATTTTGACTGCGATATACAGAGCCAGTATGCCTGGGCGCTGACAGGCCTTCCTAAGGGATTTACAGCACAAAGTGGAAACTAAGTGCATCATCATGTACTAAATCTGGCATTTTCTCCTTAACCCTTAAGTCTCAAGAGTTGAATATATGAGATACATGAGAGCCATGCCGGTTGGCGCTGACAGGCCTTGCTATGAGATTTACTGCACAAAAACGAAACTAGCATCATCACATACCTACATCTGACGCTTACTCTAATAGTTTCTAGTCTGAAGCCTTGCCGATTTGCCAGCTTGTTGGCCTATTAATAAGCTTTCCAACAAGCTATAGTTTGTCCAAAACCATCCATGTTAAGGTACCTTTAGACTGCGATACATGAGAGCCATTCCGGTTGGCGCTGACAGGCCTTGCTGTGGGATTTACTGCACAAAAATGAAAATAGTGGCATCGTGTACTGCGTCTGACGTCTTCAAATGTTTTAAGTCTGAAACCTTGCCGATTTGCCAGCTTAGTGGCCTATTGATCAGCTTTCCAACAAGCTATAGTTTGTTCAAAACAATCCATGTTCAAGTAACTTTAGACGGCGATACATGAAAGCCATGCCGGTTGGCGCTGACAGGCCTTGCTATAGGATTTACTGCACAAAAACGAAACTAGTGTAATCATGTACTACATCTGACGTTTACTCCAAAAGTTTCAAGTCTGAAATCTTGTAATTGTAATTGGTTTATTTCATAAAAATCATATTGCAGCAAAATGCTGAATTACATGACATTTACAGTGTTCAATAAAAAAGACAGCTAACACAAAAAATTATTTAAAAAAAACCCCAAAACAGGATATTACATTTACATTGGATAATAAGAGTTTTTAAATTGAAGATAAAACATTTAGTTATATAAAAATACAGTACAACAGACAAATTGATTAACGATTGACGATGGTGAGGCCGTAATTGCACTATTTCTTGTTCAACAACTCAGTCATGTAAGGCAGGCGGCTAGTTCTGAATCTGTTGGTGCTGCACATATGGTTTGAATTTAGTTTGGGTTCTGAGGGTCATTGATGATTTGTACTCAGAGGGAGGGAACCACTCAGAGAACTGCGGAGATGTACATGCTTTTGTGCCAAAGTCTCTGCAGATTTGCTGTCGCCTTACATGAAGAGGCTCAAGTTCTAGTTTCATCAAGGAATCTGGGTAGGATGTGAACTGTGTGCCTAGAATGCATTTACAGACACGCTTTTGAATCATCTCAATTTGGTTACTTTGTCTCTGATCTTGCCAATTTGCCAGCTTCTTGGCCTATTCATCAGCTTTTTAACAAGTTATAGTTTGTCCAAAACCATCCATGTAAAGGTACCTTTAGACTGCGATACATGAGAGCCACGCCGGTTGGCGCCGACAGGCCTTGCTGTGGGATTTGCTGCACAAAAACAAAACAAGAGGCACCATCTAATACATCTGATGTTTACTCCAAAAGTGTCAAGTCTGAAACCTTGCCGATTTGCCAGCTTGTAATTGGCCTATTCATCAGCTTTCCTACAAGCTATAGTTTGTCCAAAAGCTTCTATGTTAAGGTACCTTTAGACTGCGATACATGAGAGCCATTCCGGTTGGCGCTGACAGGCCTTGCTGTGGGATTTACTGCACAAAAATGAAACTAGTGGCATCATGTACTGCGTCTGACGTCTTCAAATGTTTTAAGTCTGAAACCTTGCCGATTTGCCAGCTTAGTGGCCTATTAATCAGCTTTCCAACAAGCTATAGTTTGTCCAAAACCATTTATGTTAAGGTACCTTTAGACTGCGATACATGAGAGCCATGCCAGTTGGCCCTGACAGGCCTTGCTATAGGATTACTGCACAAAAACTAAACTAGTGGCATCATGTACCTACATCTGACGCTTACTCCAAAAGTGTCAAGTTTGAACCTTGCCGATTTGCCAGCGTGTTGGCCTATTCAACAGCTTTCCAACAGGCTATAGTTTGTTCAAGACCATTCTTGTCAAGGTACCTTTAGACTGCGATACATGAGAGCCGTGCCAGTTGGCCCTGACATGTCGACAGGACTTGCTATGGGATTTACTGCACAAAAGCGAAACTAGTGGCATCATGTACTACATCTGACGGTTACTCCAAAAGTTTCAAGTCTAAAATCTTGCCAATTTGCCAGCTTGTTGGCCTATTTATCAGCTTTTTAACCAGTTATAGTTTGTCCAAAACCATCCATCTTAAGGTACCTTTAGACTGCGATACATGAGAGCCACGCCGGTTGGCGCTGACAGGCCTTGCTGTGGGATTTACTGCACAAACACGAAACTAGTGGCATCGTGTACTAATTTTGACGTTTATTCCAAAAGTTTCAAATCTGAAACCTTGCCGATTTGTCACCTTGTTGCCCTAGTCATCAGTTTTCCAACAAGCTATAAGTTTGTCCAAAACAATCCATGTTCAGGTAACTTTAGACGGCGATACATGAGAGCCATGCCGGTTGGCGCTGACAGGCCTTGCTATGGGATTTACTGCACAAAAATGAAACTAGTGGCATCATGTACTGCGTCTGACGTCTTCAAATGTTTTAAGTCTGAATCCTTGCCGATTTGCCAGCTTAGTGGCCTATTTATCAGCTTTCCAACAAGCTATAGTTTGTCCAAAACCATTTATGTTAAGGTACCTTTAGACTGCGATACATGAGAGCCATGCCAGTTGGCCCTGACAGGCATTGCTATAGGATTACTGCACAAAAACAAAACTAGTGGCATCATGTACCTACATCTGACGTTTACTCCAAAAGTGTCAAGTTTGAACCTTGCCGATTTGCCAGCGTGTTGGCCTATTCATCAGCTTTCCAACAGGCTATAGTTTGTTCAAAAACATTCTTGTTAAGGTACCTTTAGACTGCGATACATGAGAGCCATGCAAGTTGGCCCTGACATGTCGGCAGGCCTTGCTATGGGATTTACTGCACAAAAGCAAAACTAGTGGCATCATGTACTACATCTGACGGTTTCTCCAAAAGTTTCAAGTCTGAAACCTTGCCGATTTGCCAGCTTGTTCGCCTATTCAGCAGCTTTCCAACAAGCTATAGTTTGTCCAAAACAATTAATGATAAGGTACCTTTAGACTGCGATGCATGAGAGCCATGCCGGCTGGCGCTGACAGGTCTGCTATGGGATTTACTGCACAAAAACGAAATTAGTGGCATCATTTACATACATCTGACGCTCACTCCAACAGTTTCAAGTCTGAAGCCTTGCCGATTTGCCAGCTTGTTGGCCTATTCATCTGCTTTCCAACTAGTGGTCAGTTCTCGAAGGGTAGACCGTAATTATACCCGCCACTATCAGCATCGAAAATGTAGGGGCAGGAGGTGTTGCTGTTAGTGCACCAAACTAGCGTCCCTAAATAACAGATTTTAAATAGATGTTTGCAGACCTTATATGGAACAAATTAAAACACTCTCTCACAAAAAGATACAAGCATTATTTATTTATTTATCTATCCATTCCTGTACCAAACTGAAACATGATTACGAGTATAAGGGCCCTGTCACACTTCTGCGTATCCCAATTCCTTATGAGTTGCGCATTGACATTTTTTTCATACGCAGTCGTACGCACAATACGCACCTCATATGCATCTTTATCTTCAAGCAAACTTGATTCCTTGATCGTGATTGGTCGATCCATGGCAACAAGCCGTGCTACATACCGCACGACCACGGTCCATACCGCACTCCGCGTATTGCGCTTTTCTAAGCCTACGTCCGTGACGCGATTAGTGCTGCACAATTCACTGTGAATTCAGAAGTTGCGCGCAGGTTACACAGCATGCGTGTTCCAACTTTACTGTGCGTCAAGTTTGCTTGAAGATAAATTCGTTATCACGCTCGCGCTCGTGGAACACGGAAAATGTAGTGCGTCTGTGTCCCACATACCACTCGGCCTTCGGCCTCGTGGTATGTGGGACACAGACGCACTACATTATTCCGTGTTCCACTCGCGCTCGCAAGATAACTAATAATATCCTTTTGTGTAAGTTTTATGTACGCAGGCATACGCATAGTACGGCCCAGTACGCCAGATAGTTTTGGGCATGCACAAAACTACGCTGCGTACGCTGTTACGCAGGTCATAAGTTATAAATACGCAGCGCATCGGTCCCGCATCTGTCGATCACGGTACGAGTACGCTATGTGTTCGTGGGGGATAAGCGGTTCATACCATAGATATAGAATAAAAAGACTAGATCG
Source organism: Patiria pectinifera (assembly GCA_029964075.1). Taxonomy (NCBI): domain Eukaryota; kingdom Metazoa; phylum Echinodermata; class Asteroidea; order Valvatida; family Asterinidae; genus Patiria; species Patiria pectinifera. Next base: position 11,920,599 of record CM057146.1, on the reverse strand, counting down.
GCAGCGCGTGCATACGCGCGGCCTTGCATGGAGGGTCACGTGCTGGAGGAAAGATACAAATTGCGTGCTAGACGTGACGAACGCAACGCCGTTGACGCGCACAATGCGAGTTTATTTTCTGTTACTGTACTTGAGACCTTCAATGCTAATAAAAACACAAGAGCATAAATAAGATAACACCGTTCCCATAATGTTGAAACACCAGTCTACTCTTGTTGTTTATTTCAATCAGTATCTTTTGAACATGAATGGCTATGATTATGACTAGGGCCTACTTAGCTTTGGTTGTCTTAAAACAGGTTTATTTTGCAGAAAATAACTGCTGATTATCCCATAGCCGAAATGAAAAGCGGCACACCAACATGTAAGCGTGCGTATACGCATCGCGTAAATACTCGGTGCGCATTTCTAGCTTCGCGCGCGTTGAGCTTGGTCACGTGCTGGAGGAAAGATACATTTAGCTCAATTACTTTACGTTAATTTGTTGCGCGTCCACGAGAGACAACAAAAATGGCGGAGATTTATCGCACAGTGAATGGGCGCGTGTGGACGCGCTGCCGATCTAGTCTTTTTATTCTATATCTATGGTTCATACGCAGTAATACGCTGACCTCCCGGCACGCACCCCGTCAGCATATGAGCCGCCTATAATTGGACGTACTCATAGCGTTCTTGCAGCGCAGATACAACGCACGCTGAACGAACTCATAGCGAAAGCCGACGTATTGCGTCAGGCATGCGGTCGGCATAAGTCGGGTGCGTCCGGAATACGCTCAGCATGCGCACTGCATACTGACCTATTCGCAGCCCGAAAAATAATGTTGTGCACTGCATACGCAACTCATACGCATCTCATACGCAATTGATGCGCTGAATTCGTTACTTGTACGCTAGATGTGCGTCGCACATAAGTCAAAGTATTCAAAAAATGTCGAAGTTTTGAGCGTACGGCTGCGTATTGAAAATTTTTGATAAGGAACTCATAAAAAATTAGGATACGCGAAAGTGTGACAGGGGCTTAAGGTAGACATTGACTTTCTTTTCATTTGCGACTGCATCCAATGAAGTCATATAGGCTAATCTAACAGAAGAGGCACAGAAAACTTGAATCCAGTTGAAATTATTTTCAAAACTAAAAGGCCCAATATAGATAACTTGATATAAAAAGTATGACAGTTTTGTAAGTTGTTTTTGTTAAGCGCACGATGGTGATTTTTCCCAGTATAGAGCCTTGTGTAACATAGACTTTTGTAGTTTTTAAATATCATAGGATAACGTTACACTTTGCAGGTGCTGATTGGATTTCGTACTGATACTGAGTCAGCACTTTGAAAATGGAATGTTCGACTTTTTTCAACTTGGTTAAAGTTCAATGACGTAGACGGGAAGCACACGGTTTCGTTAAACAAACAAAACAAAACACCCCTGAAAGTTGAACTGCTACTCATTACCGACCCTAACCGACTTGTTCCTGAGTATGCTTAATTAACTATAGAATCAAGATGCTTTCTATATAGACATGGTAGACAAAGTATCAATAAGGGAATAAATGTGTGCTCTGGAGGTTTTTATCACTCTGTTTAAGACCACTTAGAGTTTGGGTGCTGATAATTACCCGAGCCGGAGGCGAGGGTAATTATCAGCACCCAGACTCTAAGTGGTCTTAAACAAAGTGATAAATACCGACGGAGCACATATTTATTCCCATTCATAAATACCTTTTCGGTAAGAAAAAATCATATAATTCGTTCAAAACATCCCGATTTTGTTCAACAAATTCACTTTATGCTTTTTTAAACATCCCTCTTGCAAAATAATGGAGTGTTCAGCTGGCGAGTAAGATGTAAACAACCCTTATATGGAGATTGACGCGCGCGTATCATGTTCTGCGCGATGTCGCGCAGAACGCACCTGGCGCGTTGCGTTTTGAATTTAGAACTATAAAATTCTGACTCCGTGGTAGTGTTGCGCATGCCTACGTGAGGATTGTGAACGTTCAACCAATGAAACGATAAGAGGCACTGGATTTTTAGGAGTCCACATTTAATTGTGACACTGGAAAAGTGTTTAAGACCAGCTAGCCATGTCTTTATCATCCGTTTAAGACCGGCCACGTGACGGGCTCTCGACCAATAGGAATAGCTAAACTGTCTGAGGTATTTATGAATGTGGAATGATTCTACATTGTACCTGATATTGATTCAAAACTAACCTAGTGAAATATATAACATTACTATTTGTGTGCAGAATGCAAATGGCTTATCCCATTAACAGACGACTTCTTTGAAGGGGCTTCACAGGAATCAATACGCATGCCTCTGGTTTACTTCCAAGGTATAGGGGGCTTCGCTAATCCAAAATGGAAACTACTACATTGTTAAAGTACACAGATGCTTTCAAGGGCGGATCCAGGGGGCAAGCCATGCCCCCCAAAAAAAAACGAAACCAATGTTTTTTTTTGAAAGTCATGTGACATCGCAATAAAGGCAGGCAATGTGTACCCCACCATCTTTTCCTCAAAAAAAACCATTGGTTAAAGTGGTCAGAAATTGCCTCAGATCGCACCACAGAGCATCTAGAATCCAAAAAAATGTTCGGGGCCCTTAAGCGGGCCCCGAACCCCAAGCCGTAATTTGTTTGACCCACTTTTTGGGGGACCAAACTTTTTTTTGGCCCCCCAAAAAATTGTGTTCTGGATCCGCCCTGGGATGCTTTCAGATAACGTGTCATTTTGGTCCTCGTTTTTTGTCCTCATCTTGAGATTTATGCCAACATGGGCTGATCGTTATTTGATGAGGTAATTTATTCCATTCTTTCATTAAAGAAACTACATTCTAGTGCTGACAAAAATAGCTTGTCGAATGGTAGGCATGCAACTGTCGTAATACTGGTGGCTTTATGTTACCAGGTTCCCAAAGCGCTTGGTCAAAATCTCCATGAATTAGATGACAACATAGAAGACACCAGATCACTACTATTGACAAACAAGCCATACATCATTGCTGAAACATAACATCATATTATGCACCTATTAATGCAAAACCACATATTAAACCAAACCTTTAACAATTAAAATATAACAACAGAAAATATCTATGGCAAACTAGTCTAATTACAGCCTGAGGCAGGCTGCAAAGATAAAATAAAGCCTGCTATACAACCAACATGTATCATTAATTCCCAAAAGTAACCTAATAAGCGATTACAACAAATAGCATCATCAAAATGTATTTCCTAATAAATGCGTTGTTTTATAGACTTCCACAAAATGAAAGAGTTGTACAAGTTGCTCTGATAAACTTTGAGAAAAGGCAATGTTCATACAAAACAAGTATATACGTCATTTGTTTTGTTCTGTACATAGATGATGGCATCCATATATACATGTACACATTTTTGGGGGAAACGTGCAGTTCCTTTTTCTGAGAGACTAACAAAAGTCATCATTGGCAATGCTGATGACTAATGCCACAATTAATTCCATCAAAAAAAAGTGCCCTTTTGGGAAAAAAATCAATTACATGTTCATTGTATATGTTGTGGCATACATTTAACTAACATAATCCCTATACTTGCTGAACCATGATAACATAAATTCAATTAAGAATTTCACATTCAAGATGTACCCCCTCAAAAACCAACAGCATCATCTACAAGTAAACCGCACTTCCAATAGACCAATTTCCTTTGTAGGAAATCATCACTATAATCTTATTCCCAATCTTTCTTAACGGAGAAACTCCACTCCCACTCTAAGTAGATATTCTTGTCATCGTCTGTGAATTTACTCTTGACAAAGTAGACACCACGGCTTAGCATACCTGTGGGTAACTCTTCCACAGGAGTCTGGAAGAATTGCTCTTCCGTTTTGGGCCCGTAACTTCCAACCATGAAATTGTGCTTGTCCACTGCAAAGAACAAGTGGTTGATTGGGGTTATGCCAGAGTTGTAATGACTCGACTCGAGTCCGACTCGAGTCACAATTTTTGGTGACTCGGCTCGACTCGAGTCCCTATGGGCAAATGACTCGACTCGACTCGAGTCCTTACGAGCAAATGACTCGACTCGACTCGAGTCCCTCATCAGAATGACTGGACTCGACTCGAGGAAAGCTATTGAGACTCGAGTCCCAAAAACATAAGCAAAACTTAGCGAAAAATATTTGCAATGACTTACGCCGGTGCCAGTTTTTGTTCGCGTCGCGATAGAATGTTCGCGAATAATGTATACATATACATGTACATACGTGGTTTGATCAGTGTCCCCATTAGTTGAATGACGATCAGCTGGCACCCCTTAGCAGTAGCCCGAATGTAAAATTTAAAAAGTCAAAAAATGACTTTCTCTCTTGTGTTTATTTATTGTATAGTGCTCAAATATCTGTGACTCGAATTAACTCAAGCTAAATAATTGACTCGACTCGACTCGACTCGACTCGACCACACACTGTGACTCGACTCGACTCAATTCGACTGTCTTGACCCAATGACTTGACTCGACTCGAGTCACTTCTTTAAAATGACTCGACTCGACTCGACTCGAGTCACTAAAATCAGTGACTCATTACAACTCTTGCTTATGCAGGGTGAGTCAAAAAAGCGAAATCCACCCCCCCCCCAAAAAAAAAATAGTAAAAATTTGTAGCACCGAAAATAATAATAATGACTGGAAAGCCAATTTCAGAAACTGCTTTAAGATAAAAAAAAATGAAATTGCATAATCCGTTCGTAGAATAGGCCTATATCACCATTTAAACGCAATGACCCTAAAAAGCGTTTCGTCCAAAAAAGAGAGGAATATATTGTGTCCTGTTTGGAACAACATAGATAATGACACGGAATACTTGTTTTAACTGTCAACAACTTTAGTACACAATATCTTTGCTAACAACCCTGCTTAGGCAAACAATATCACTTCTACAATCCACTTTAAAATAAAACAAGGAAGAAGGGCCTTCAAAAGAACTTTGTGAAATATTTTTAAGTTTTAAACTTAGGTTTTATCGCTGATGATGTTTGAAGACAATTGTGACGACTATTCTTGAAATAGCATTTTAAGTTTTATGGTCACCGTATTTAAATGGTAATATTCTTTGAAAGGTTTGAGCAATTTTAGTACTTTTTTAAATCTAAAATTGCCTTCTATGAAATTAGCTTTCCAGTCATTACTCAAACTGTACATGTTATTTGCATATCCTGGATTTGAAGAGCCAGCCAACCGACCGACCGACTGACCAGCTTTATTACCACTTCGACTGAAAATGATTAATTGGACTGCCTGACTGCAATGTCCAACTGACCAGCCTTGAACCTCTCGAGCCCTGCTTAAGTATGGAAGTTTATAGGTTTGTTATTTTCCATTTGTCGATCACCTGTCGTGATGTGTTCTTGGGGATGGGCTCCGTGCGCGAACAAAGAGGGCGCCATTTTACCTAGCAACAACTTCCCAATGGACGGGACATTTCGCTTGTTGACGCGCACCGTTCCTTGTGTGTGATACATTTCCTTGATTCCTTGACGTTCCTTGTGTGTGATACAACTCGAGTTACGATGTGTAACACGTCGCATTCAGCACCCAATTTCACGAAGCGCTGCGACGCGTCGATTTCACGAAAGTTGCGATGTGTTGAACGCATCGAACGTTCCTTGACAACGGCTTAAAAGACGTCGCAAGTTACGACGTGTCTAGTGGTCATCGCAAAATAAGAAGAGTCATGAAATAACAAGGGTGCAAGCGACCGACTTCATCAAACTCTTCGTATTTAACGATGCATAGCAGCGATGCGTCGCAGCTACGACGCGTCCTGCGATCCATTTCACGAAACACGTCGTAAGTGCGATGCGTCGCAGATGTATTTATGGCACAACTCGATGTCTGTTTTATGTATATAGCTATCGTACAGTAAATAGTCGTCTGATATTCAACAAAGACTCGTCGTATCTCAGCTCGAAATTTGTTAAAATGTAAAACAAAATGGTGGCCGTGAATCTCGTTTTTGTTATGTTTATGGCATTAAACTGGCTTAGAAAGGGACTCTTCTTATTAGACACGTCGTAACTTGCGACGCGTTTTAAACCGTTGTCAAGGAACTTACGACGCGTTCAACACATGGCAACTTTCGTGAAATGGATGATACTAGGCGTCGCGAGTTGCGACGTGTTACACGTCGTAACTCGAGTTGCGACGCGTCGCAGCGCTTTGTGAAATCTGGTGCAGTGGTCGCAACTCGCGACGCGTCGTATCATCCTATTCACGAAAGTTGTTGCGATGTGCTGAACGCGTCGTAAGTTCCTTGACAAGAGCTTAAAACACGTCGCAAATTATGACGTGTCTAGTAGTCATCGCAAAATAAGAAGAGTCCTTTTAGCCAGTTTTATGCCACAAACATTACATAAAGTAGATTATAATACCGAGGCAATGTGTGTAAAATTGTCAATAGAAAATTCATTAAATAATTATGAATTAGACTGGAATATTGATTTGAAATTTTCAAAGTAGCTATACAGTCCACTTAGAGCTTGTTTTCCTTCAAAATTGCATCTCACGACGGCCATTTTGTTTTACGTTTTAACAAATTTCGAGCTGAGATCCGACGACTCTTTGTTGAATATCAGACGACTATTTACTGTACGCTGATTACTGAATACATAAAACAGTCACCGAGTTGTGCTATAAATACACATGCGACGCATCGCACTTACGACGTGTTTTGTGAAATGGATCGCAGGACGCGTCGTAGCTGTGACGCATCGTAGGGATACGACGCGTCGCAGCCACTGATCTCTATATAAAGACTAGATAGCGGATAGAGAGCCGCAAAATGAATGAATTTCACGCCATATCGGTGAGGCCAGTGAGACCGCGGCTGGTGATCTACAAAGGACAAGTTGCCGTCTTTATAGGCATCATGAATACTTTTGTAACATCGCGGTTCATTTGATTTATATTTCGACCACCACCACTGACCACGATTTACAATTTTTCTTTTGTCGTGGTTTACTTCTTTTTTTTAAAGATATTGTCCATCATTTGTAATTTATGCATTTTGTTCGTTTGAGGCACCAAAAGTGCTCAAAATCTAAAGAAGGGTGCTGAACAACTAACTTGATGAAGTTTCAGATCAGCTTCAGCTGTACATTCCGAGAAAAACAGCATTCTAGGATCTCAATTTTAAATCAAAAGTTGCTGAATCATGTTTTGAATTGGGCCTGAATTCAGCGTCCGAGACACGTTCTCACTGAGCCGATTGCAGCTACGCGATGTCGCGCATCAATCCGACGAATTATAGCAACTGCGCGCGCGTGTGCGTCGTGCAAATGCTTGCGCGCGCTTCGCCGAATAACAAAAACGAACTACTAATTAAATGTTCCAACGGTGCGTCTTAAGAAGGCCTTCTTTCGTCAATTTCTTCAAAATGACAGCTTGCCAGAAAGAATAATTTCACAAGAAGTTTAGTCTCCTTACTATCTTTCAACCAAGTATGTTTTTCAACAATAATTTTGCCAGTTACTTTTCGGATAGCTGCAAAATGATGGACTATAGCTTTAATGCCGCAGTTCCTTTTTTGGCGTTTTGGAAATAATAATCACTGCGGAAATGTGTCCTTTTTAGAACATCATAATACGTGTGCGTGACCAAAATGCGCGTCAACTCTTCATACAACGCGCGCGATATATACGCGTAGAACGTTTGTAATTATACGCGGCCATCTTCGTGAGACCGGGGGCGAACTGGTCAATATGCAAAATCTACTGTGTGACTGGTGTATGGATATCCGCAATCCAGTCTTTATATAGAGATCAGTGGTCGCAGCGCTGCGATGCATCGTAAGTTACGAAGAGTTTGATGAGGATCAATTGAACTATGTACACGGTACGCAGTGGCTGCGCTTTGGGGTTTGGGGTACATGACTCAGCAATTTGTAATGAAAATTTTCAATCAGTTTTCAGGTTGGGCACATTGTTTTTGGATATTTTGTGTTTCAATGTGGACGGTCTTCAATATTGCCAGAACATCCTTCTAGCCTATTTAGAACTTAAAATTCAAGCATTTCTAGAAATTCCCTACACCCTATTTTGTTCTATCCATTTTCAGCATTAATTAAAGTAGATTTGCAAGTGATCTTGGATTTTGCATCCCTAAGCAATACCCTTAACTGCGATGGTTCCTCAGCACAAACAAAGAAAAGGCAGCTATTAATTAGGGCACCATGTCGCGTCACATTGAGACTTTTTTGGAGGGGGGTCCAAAAAAAAGATGGTTGCCCTGTACTACGGGTGTTTTCTCACAAAAAGCACACCCATGCAGTGTTCTATTCAAGTTCAGCACATTACAAGTCCATTCACAAAAAAAATCACATATACATTTTAAAATCTGGTCACAAGTAGTAGAGGATGACTAATAACAAAAGATTGCATTAGTCAGAGGTCATTTCAACAGCTTGTGAAAGACCTTTGGACTGGATATTGCGTGACTAAAATCAAAATGCAACACCGTACATTCACTCACCTCTGATGCCCTTTCTGTAAATAGCTTGAAAATACCGCAGTCCAGAGACAAATTCACGTTGGATCTTATTGGATACAGACCAAAAAAACGAAGACAACAATTCAAGAATCACGAAAAATCTTACTTTAAGTCTATTCTGTTCGGACCGCACGCCTGAGTGCAGAAGTCATCATCATCATTATCAGTAAGATTTGAGGCTTTGCATGGTGGAGATACTAAATAATGAAAGGTTTGCGGAAACACCATGTGCGAATAATTTCTCAACTAAGAGAATGGTTCTGAAAAGAACCAGAGGTATAAACTCGACGTTCCGGTCAGTATGCTCTGACCGTCTTTAGGAGAGTGCCTAAACTCTAAGAAAGTGAATACTTAAGTAGCAAAAGGCGAAGTCAATGAAGTGAGAAGTTGCATCCTGTGCGGATGCCAAGTAGACAGGATCCTAGAACAATCATCATTATCATTCTCAACCGTTATCTGCCCACTGCAAGGTGAAGGCCTTCCCAAGATGGCGAGAGCCTGTGCCGCTCTCATCCTTGATCTTCTGTATGCCTCCGCTAACGGAGATTAGCCTTCCCCGTCTCTGGCAGCCAACCGCACCAGATTCCTCCAAGATGTTTTCTCCTTGCCCGATCGGGATGCAGCCCCAATCGACAGACCTGTCCCGTTGCGGATGTCAGCTATATACTGTCGCCATTGCCGGCCTCTCTGCCTCTTCCCTGGATGGTATCCAGCAATTATGTCCCAAGACAAACCACCGTGGCCAAAGAAGCTGTGTCGTGGTTTTGACATTGGCGAGCAGGGTTCTTGTGGTGCTGAGCTCCTAGAGGATGCTGTCATTAGTCCGTTTGTCTCTCCCGGTAAAGCGGAGAATCCTGCGATAGACCCACATTTTAACAGCCCTAGAGCGCGTTTCTCTGCAGCTCGTATTTTAGGACATGCCAGATGAGGGCACATACTATATGGAGTTTGACTTTCCTGGAGTGACACCTCTATCTTTCCAGATGGGCACCTCGCCCAGTGTGCGCTTCTTTGCCATTGTTATTCTGCTCTTGATGTCTGTTGAGCAGACGCCGTTCGTTGTCTTGAGGGAACCCAGATATTTAACCTGTGCCACACGCTCGACCTCTGTATAGTGCATGGACCATATACCAGCCAAAGTGGAATATTACACTTTGGACGGCATTTTGTGGTGAAAGCAGGCAACCATGTCAGATCAGTTAGTTAAAGGATGGAGAAGAAAAATAGGTGGATGCCACCCTTAATTTTTAAGGTAGATAGATAGATAAAAATATAGACAGATCAGATGAGATAAGATAAGACTAGATAGATTAGATAGATTAGATAGATTAGATAGATTAGACAGATTTGACAGATTAGATAGATTAGATAGATTAGATAGATTACATAGATTAGATAGATTACATAGATTACATAGATTACATAGATTACATAGATTAAATAGATTACATAGATTACATAGAGACAGACAGACAGACAAGCCCGACAGCACGACAGACAGAAAGACAGACAGATATTATATATTTATTCCCATATTTCGGTATATTCTTCAATTTTTAAGAAAAAACAAGTATTTTAGTGATCGTACTTCACACCCTTCCCTAAATAACATGTACTTCAGGTTCGGCAAGACTACTTGAAGACTACTTGAAGATATCTGGAGCCAGGTAAATTCGCAACTTTTGGGTATAATAGTAGCAATTTTGGATCGTTACTACGTCCTCATAATTATTCAGTAACTTATATGCTTTAGAAAAATGTTGATAAAGGAAGGCTGTGCAAGTAGAATCACCTTTTTTTCAAAATAAAAAAACAACAAATATACCCAAATATGGGGGGAAATATGTTACACGGATGGTATTAACGTTGCAAATACATGAACTGTCTCTCTTGGTCTCCATTGCACAGCTTTGTCCATCTGTTGTCATTTGTTCAGGGCATAACATGCCCTGCCCGCTTCCATTTTCACTTCATCATCTTCTATGATGTCTTATACTCTGTTTGCTCTCTTATTCGTTAACACGTTTTATTCTGTCCTTTTAGCTTCTTTGCGTTGTTTGGATCATTATTACACGACAAATCAAAACTTTTAATTATTAGTCGTTTTTAATGAATTGATGTATCATCACAAACATTTACATAGTTTCAAAATATCAAACCCGTAAAATATGCAAGTAACAAAAATAACATCATCATGGCTGCCAGGACATCAAAAAAAGACAGCTTGGCAGTCTTGCAAACCCCCAAAACACACTGCAAATAGGTTAAATATTTAAGTTACTTTTTCTCAAAATGTCCTTATAAAGTGAGATACATCAATTTACCGAAATAGGGCTTGCGGCACTGAAGAGTTTATGCAATACTGTACACAATTGTCTTATTTGACTCCTTTTTGAATATTGATCTCTCAATATCTCAATATATATTGATCTTTCGCTTTCGGTGTAAAGTCTTTTGGATGATATTCCCCAGCTATAGATTTTCTAAATAATCTGTATATAACTTTGATGTATTCTAATGCCTTCTAATGCCTCCTGATGCCTCTTGATGCCAAATGGCTAGTGATGACTTAATTCTGATGCCTAATACTGATGTCTCTTTGATGCCTCAATGCTCGATGGTCAGTCATGACTTCTATTGCCTTACTGGTGCCTCTTTGAAGCCTCTTTGATGCCTGATGGCTAGAGATGACTTTATTCTGATGCCTTGGTGATGCCTCATTGATGCCTCAATGCTCGATGGTCAGTCGTGACTTCTATTGCCTTACTGGTGCCTCATTGATGCCCCTTTGATGCCTGATGGCTACAGATGACTTTATTCTGCTGCCTTGCTGGCGCCTCATTGATGCCTCAATGCTCGATGGTCAGTCATGACTTCTATTGCCTTACTTGTGCCTCTTTGATGCCCCTTTGATGCCTGATGGCTACAGATGACTTTATTCTGCTGCCTTGCTGGTGCCTCATTGATGCCTCAATGCTCGATGGTCAGTCATGACTTCTATTGCCTTACTTGTGCCTCTTTGATGCCCCTTTGATGCCTGATGGCTAGAGATGACTTTATTCTGATGTCTTGCTGGTGCCTCATTGATGCCTCAATGCTCGATGGTCAGTCGTGACTTCTATTGCCTTACTTGTGCCTCTTTGATGCACCTTTGATGCCTGATGGCTAGAGATGACTTTATTCTGATGCCTTGGTGATGCCGCATTGATGCCTCAATGCTCGATGGTCAGTCGTGACTTCTGATACCTTCCTTGCAGGTGTCCTACCACTCGACCGAGCTAACGGGATCGGTTGGCTGGTTCGAATCTGATGTACATAGCAGCGGGTACCGCATAAACTATTATAAGATGGAATTTTGCGTCGGGGTGATATAAATCAAATTAGTTTGCCCTTCACCGACGTATAAATGCACGAATGGCAAACCTAATTTGATTTATATCACCCGACGCAAAATTCCATGATGCCTTAATGTTCGATGGTCAGTCGTAGCTTCTAATGCCTTCCTGGTGCTGCTTTGATGTCTGATGCCTTGGTGATGCCTCTTTGATGCCTCAATGCTCGATGGTCAGTCATAACTTATGATGCCTTCGTGATGCCTTGCTGATGCCTGATGGTCTGTCATGACCTCGAATGCCTTCCTGGTGCCTCATTGATGCCACTTTGATGACTGATGGCTAGTGATGACTTAACGCTAATGTGTATTGTTGATGCCTCTTTGATGCGTCAATGCTAAATTGTCAGTCATAATATCTAATACCTGGTTCCTCTTTAATTGATGCCCCTTGGATGCCTGATAGCTAGTGATGACATACTTCTGATGCCTTGCTGATGCCTCTTGGATGACTCAACGCTCGATGGTTAATCATGACTTCTGCTGCCTTTATGCTGCCTTTCTGGTGCCTCTTTGATACACCTTTGATGCCTGATGGCAAGTGATGACTTAATTCTGATGCCTTGCTGATCGAGCCTCTTTAATGCCTCAATTCCTCGATGTTCAGTCATAACTTTTAATGATTTCCGGATACCTCTTTGATGCCCCTTTGATGCCTGATGGCTAGTGATGACTTAATTTTGATGCCTTGCTGCTGCCTCGTTGATGCCTCAATGCTCGAAGGCCAGTCAGGTTTTATGATGCCTCTTTATTCCTCAGTGCTCGATGGTCAGTCATGACTAATGATGCCTTCCTGATGCCTCTTTGATGCCCCTTTGATGCCTGACAGTCAGTGATGACTTCTGATCGATGCCTGTTTGATGGCCGTTTGATGGCCGTTTGATGCCTGTTTGATACCTGCCTGTGATGCCTGATGCTCAGTGATGACTTCTGATGCCTTCCCGATACGTTATATTTATGCCTAAACAATGCCATGTGCTTCAGATGAACATCAGCAGTCATCATTTTTACATCAATTATATGTTTCTTGATGACTAATTAATGTACGCCTTTAATGTTTTTCTTTATAAACTTTGCTCAAATTGCTACTCTTTTGATGACCATTTGATGCCTATTTGATGGCAAAGCAGCTAATTCATGGCAAGTTCAGCCAAGCCGCCTGAAAGGTAAAGGGCGTTATCTCGGCATTGGGAGTTAAAGGAAATACACAACTTTTGCTTTTGCTGTACTTTTCAGAAAGGATGTAGTTGGGCGGAGTATATTGCAGCAAATATCGTCATTGAACTGACCTGTTAAAGTTTGTGTTTATACATGCAGATGCTGAAAGAAATCCGTTCACGGATGTGTAACTTCAAACAAAATGTGGACTTATTAAACTTGTTAACATGGGGGCAGTATTTGAACCAAAATAGTATTTTTTCCAATGATGGGCAGTACAAAATGATCAACTTTTCTTGAAAATGACAGCACACCAGGTGCAATGATTACACATGACGCATGGGCCCTGGACTACGATTTTTATTTTTTTTTATGTTGCAAATGATTAAGGTGTATATATTCCCTTTTAAAAATTCCAAGTATGCCCCATGGTTTGCACATTAGCAAGAACATAATCCCCAAAATATTCTGGTTGGTGTGTTTTCCATGATTCAATATTTCAAACGCAGGCTCCGATATAATAGAATCTACTCACCTTGAATTTGATTTTATTAATCCTAAATTTGATTTTAATCTTCATGCTACGCACAATAGCGAGATTCATAATGTGGCTGTTGCATTTCCATTGATGCAATTCTTGAAAGGCAGGCACTGACAATATAAATTAGAATCAACTCACCCTGAACTTGAGTTTAATCCTGTACTCGGCGCCTTCCTTAACCACAATTGGGTTTTGCTTCAATTGAGACATATCACCTTTGAACATGCCAGAAACCGGAGACTTTTTTTTTGGCCTTAGCAAGAATATGACAATCCCAAAGCAATCTGGTTGTTACTGACTTAATGTAAAGTACTAGGTATACTTAGCTCACCCTGAATTTGACTTCAAACCTGTAGGAGATGCCTTCCTTAACCACAAATGGCTTCTCCTTAAACTTAGAAAGATCACCTTGGAACAAAACAAAGAGGATGAAAAAAGTGTGACAATCCAAGTGAAAATTGGGAAAACAAAACAATTTCAAAAGAAGACAACATAGTTTAAAGCCACATAGGATCACTTGCATTTGTTGCGATAATGCCAAGGCTAAGTCCTTAACAGTGTGGCGTAACAAGGGTTAAACGTCTAGGCAGGCACCTGCGGGTCCATTTTTTTTTAAGGGGAGACTGAAGTGAGAATATGGTCAACTGCATTTTTGTTAAATATTTTTTTGGGGGAGGGGGAGGGTTGTTAAAAAAAATATGGCCGTTTAGAAGTTATTTAGGCACCTTTTTCACATACAAAGTGTTACATGTAATGTGAGTTTCTTTTTTTAAGGCAGAGAAGTAAGGTACATTTTTTTATGCGAATAGCCTTTGGGGGGGGGTCGGCTTTTAGTATTGTTTTTGTTGATGTGGGCGGGGGGAGGGGCAACATGGGACACTCGCACATCCATGCTAAAATGTACACACTTTTTTCCGGGCATTTGTTGGCATCCGTAATATCAGAAAATGGTGGGGGAGGGGCTGGTATACCATCTTCCAATGGGGGCGGTCTTTACAACCGACGATTATGCAAACTTGGCGATTTTCAGGGCGCATTGTAATGCATTTGTCGTTCATGTCCTCTCTATACCAATTTTGGGAATATCGTTACAAACAAAATATTATATATTTGCCAACGTGGACAGACTGCATTGTGAGATACCTACCATAACGTAAGTTACCAATATTAATATCCCTCTAGAGAGTTTACGATTGTTTTTTTGATAATTGAACTGGCAGCTTGCACATGACTTACACCCGACCGACCGCTAAATGTCCACTTCGCCGACAACCACTTCGCCGTACATGGAGCAGTGTGGTGCAACATAATTGTTTTGCTTTGTCCTTTTCTGGTAACGTGAGTTATGCCTACTAATAACAAAAACATTGCCAGACCAATAAAAGTTGGTTTTGTTGCCCTTTTTGTAGAATGTGCGCTTAATTTCAAGAGATTTTCTGTGAGAAAATAGTCCGAAGCCCCATTGGTCCGAAGTCCCATTGGTCCGAAGTCCCAATTGTCCGAAGTCCCATTGGTCCGAAGTCCCATTGGCCCGAAGTCCCATTGGTCCGAAGTCCCATTGGTCCGAAGTCCCATTGGTCCGAATTCCCATTGGTCCGAAGTCCCATTGGTCCGAAACAGAATACTGTGGCGGAACCGATCCTGACACCATTTGTGGCGGAACCGGCGGGTGTTGGCGGGAACCCGAGGGGACTGGTCTTACTTATCCCGGGACTCCAACCCACACCAATTATCCCACAAAAATATTTATTAGCCTAACGAACGGGTAAGCGGCTACCCATACGAAAGGGGGGACAATTAACGAACGGTGGACTAAGCCTAGGGGCTGTTCGTTTGGTGGAAATTTACCATCGTTTTGTGATTGAGTAATTCATTGAATGTAAATAGAGCAAGACAAGTAGCGACGATTGGCCTCAAAGTGAACTCAGGTAACCCTCACAACAGACCTAGGTAACCCTCAGTGAACTTGGTAACCATCACAGTGAACCTAGTAACCCTCAAGGTGAACCTGAGTAACCCTCACATAGACGAGTTATTCCAAAGACGATTATCAATAGGATTTATTCAAGAATAGTTATAACAAGGGTCACTTGCAGTTACTGCACCCTTTGTAGTAAACTTAGCCTTGGGTAACCCTCACGTGGTCAACTGCACCACATGATTATAAACTTATACAAGTATAATCCCTGTTATTATCACAGTTCCAATAACCCTCACACAGATTGAGCTGTCCCAATAACCCTCACAGAGGAAAGGTAACCTCAACCCAATTTACACTATGTGCCCGATGTACATATAGCCCTCGCACAAGAAAGGTAACCCTCAACACGATTTATCGTCAGAGCAGGCTGTACTTTGTAATCCAAATAACCCTCACACGATCTGAGCGGTCCCATTAACCCTCACAGGAAACCAGTAAACCTCACAGTGAGTTATACAATATAAACCTTACGTGCAATAAATCTCACATGAAACAGGTAACCCTCACAAGTGCTCAGAACACGGCAAAGAGTAAACTCGTTAGGCAAGCTAATCCAATGGTTACGGCAATGATTGCCTCAGTCGTAAAACCCCACCGAATGGTGTCCAACCCACGACAAGCAATCTACCAGCGAATCACAGTCTCACTAGCCTCTCAAACCAAGTTGTACAACTCTAGCCCTTTGTTCTAGCATTAATCAAGACACAATAATCAGTCTTAATTTCCTACTAGATTCCATCTAAATCTTTGACCCCAATTATCTTAGACAGCCGACACTAAATAACAGACCTTGAGCTACAACTTCCTCAACATATGTTAGATAACACTTAGCTTACTGCTAATAACCCGGGGCTACAACTCCCGAACCCGGCCGCACCAGAGCGTCCACCATCAGAGATGAGCTCCTACTCCCGACCGGGAGTACGTAACAGCAACGAAGCCCCCAGCAACGGTACCGTGACTTGACTCGTCCCTGAACCCTGAAGCTTGGCTTCTTGCAACTTGGCAACAGCACCAGAACGCGTTCCTACTACATTGACGTCATCTTGCGAACTCACGAGATGATCTCAGGACCCCACGCTAAAGCATGCTAATTCGCGCACAGCCTTCACAATACGCGTTGCTGATTGGTCACTGTACACCATGAATTATTAATCTCCTGATCACGCAGAACAATTTATTGCTAATTGGTCCACGCGCACTTTGGCATTATAAGCACGCACCAAATGTCCTAGATCACGCGCATAAATAATTCCTAGGACTTAGACTCTACACAAGTCGTCATATACATGTCCCCTGTTTCGTCACAATACTGTGTAGTTCCACTGTTTCAGGGTGACTGACTCTAACCCTAACCCTAATCCTATGAGGCGTCGGACCAATGGGACTTCGACCAATGGGATTTCGACCAATGGGACTTCGGATCAATGGGACTTCGGACCAATGGGACTTCGGACCAATGGGACTTCGGGCCAATGGTACTTCGGACCAATGGGACGTCGGACCAATGGGACGTTTATACCAATGGAACGTATAGACCAATGGGACTTCGGACCAATGGGACTTCGGACCAATGGGACTTCGGACTATAGAGACGTCCCCGAAAAATCAACCCTAAATGCTTTGGATTTATAGAATGACAGCACAGAGTTTACGAAAGACCCCCCTCTATAAATATAACTGTGGAACTGCCCTGTGTTTTCGTTTACCTGTCAGATCCAGAACAGTTTCCTCGTGGTCTACTGGAGCAAATACCATGGCCTTCAATAGTACATTTGGTCCGCCTTCATCTGAAATTTAAGGAATTAAAAAGGTCATCTAAAGCACATGTATACGTATTTATAAACTGGCTTATCCATTTTGTGCCAGCAACAAAAGAGATATAGCGCACAGCCGCACATAGGCGGGCGCTTTCGAATTAAAATAAACCAAACAGGTGACGTCATCTTAAAAAGAAGATTTTAAGTTTTATATCTAGAGAACTACAGGTTCGATTGGGTTGAAACCTTGAAGGTGCATGGACAGGGATGTGTTGTAGACGAAAATTGAAATGAGATTATTATGACGTCATAATGTGATTTTATTCAGATCTTTGAAATTTTGAAGATTATAATCATATCTCACGAACACAACATGCTCAAATCAAAATTGACAGTCACAACTATCAGCCCAATTGTGTTAGAAAGTTGTGACTCGTTATAATGTCAGCCAAAACATAACTTTTTTTATATATCGATCATTTACACGCATATACACTTCCACAGGGAAGCATAAACCAGTAACAAAATCATAACGCTGAAAGGTCCTATATATTCTGTTCTTAGACAGATATAGACTTTGTCTTGTTCTTCTTTTTTTTTTTTTAATGTATTTGCACAGTACCTAAAACATCTGCAGTGCTACCCAGTAGAGCTTGCTTGTACTTGACCAGACTTTCATCATCGGCGTCAAGTTCTTGAAGCGTCTGCAAGTCCACTTCTTGGCGCGGTATGTACCCTTCAGTACCCCTCTGAGCTGGCACGGCTTCTGGTTCATCTCCCCTCTTTACTGCACTCCGACAGGGACAGACAGAATTAACCTTAACGCTTGTATTACATTATACTACATTTAAGAGGATTCCCTGCTGAAACTGATAATAAAAAAGAACTTTCCGTGGTTTGGGGCAGTACCTTACATAGAGTTGCAGTAATTTTCTGCAGACTGACGCGGTACAGGGATGCATGGGTTAACACGTACCTTTTCCAGACATGGCGTTTCAGAGTTGGACTGTACCAAACTATTCCGAAGATTTAAATTACTACAAGCAAATGTCAATGTCTGAAATAGCAGAGACTACTTCCAACTACAACTGCCTGAAATTATACAAATGTATGTGCTATTTTTCGTGAACATTTCACAGACTTTCAGGAAGGAAGGAGGATTGTTTTGTTTTGTAACTTTTTTTAATGTTGTCCATCGTCTAAACACTGCTTAAGGATACCTTTAAGGGTGTGCTTCAATTAACCAAGAACACACACTAACTCCGCATGGCAAAGAATTGCATATTTTAAAAGTTTACTCTATTTTTTCAATATTTGCACAAGTTTGGCAATGTGGCCATGACAAATCAAGATAGGTCCGCGTGACCATGTGACACATTAGTGTGTTTGGCAGTTTGGCTTCATCTGATATTTCTGTTGTGAATCTCTTAAAAGTCGCACACTCTCCACGAAGAGATGCCATTTTGTTAAAGCAGTAATAAAACAGGTTCAGCAGAATTTTATTTGCTTAATTTGTCAAAATTAAATACAAAACCTACTCATTTTTTGAATGAGATCTCGTCAAAAAGCGACATTTAGTTATTTAATTATTTCTTCACAAACCTTGAATTATTAGCTGATGGACAATTTGTCAGGAAGTGTTTAATTTCGGCAAAACGCCCTTTTTTCCCAAAATGCCTAAAAATGGGATGAAGTACAATTTTCACTAAATTAAAAATAATAAGAGCCAGGAAACATGCTTCTTCTTTAACCCTGAACTCCAAAGAACTTATTGGGGATGCAGTACCAAATGCTAAAAACACTAATGGTAATGGGCTTTGTACATGCCAGTAAATGGCACATTTGCAACGTATGCTCGTCCCTCCGCTGCAGATGCTTTTCGCCGTCATTTTTATTGAACCGTCATGAGGCGCTTAAGTTATTTGCGTATCTTCTACTTGCGCGTTGCATTTTAGAGTACACATTTAAAATTCAATCCATCTATTTTGATTGTGTTCTACAAACACGTACATAAATTCAAAATGTCTGAGCCCAGAGCGGCTTCAGGG
>CM057146.1:11864611-11900694 GCA_029964075.1 Patiria pectinifera | reverse complement strand
TTCTAGTCCCCTCCTTTCTCCTTTAATCTGACATACTCCCCCCCCCCCCCGCCCCCGCTTCGCAACGCCCGTGTTTGTTTTCAGTAATACACTTTTTTATACGAGAACAATAAACCAAACCGGCAATATTAAGAAAGCTGAGGCAGGCTGAACACCTTTATATGAAAATGTAATAGGCCTACCGGTATTGTTGCAAAAAGAAATGGATCAAAATCAGGTTTGCCTGTATGCCTAGTTCAAATATTTCTGATCTTAATGACTTTTCTGTGGAATTCACTGTTCGAACTCTTTCATTTCGACGAGATAATTTTGGCGAAGAAGCCTCACTTAATGTCAAACTAGACAGACGGGACACACACATTTCTTACCGGTAGCTTTGTCTTTCTGAAGGTCCAGAGGACGTCGATGCACCTTCATTACTACGGCCAAATAGAGACAAGGAAACATATTGATGAGAATGTGACATGTGTCCTAAGAGTAGCTTTGATAATGTTTGATACATTCAATGTCATGTTGCTTTCGTATGTTTTCTGGTGTTGAATCATGTAAAGTAATCTAATATGCCCACGTTAGACCGCACTGTAATCATCTCATTCTCTGGTTTATCTAATGGACAGGATTGTCTTACTAATGCGAACAAAAAATCTGAACAAAGAACACTTGACTATTTTACAAGAAGCTATTCAGCTACAGGTATGTAAAAACATACATTTCTGACCGGTGTGAAGAACCGCTGGTACTTGGTTCTGCACTGGGATGCGCAGTTTTGTTGGTTTGGGGCTGTGGTGGGGTTGGGTTGACATCAGTGGAAGGTAACACGGAGGTGACCCTTTGACCTTGTCTTCTCGGCCTTCACCAAAAAAAAATGAACGTGTAGCGTGTGGTGTTAAAATTAATTGACAATCGTTCTCTGCAAAAAAAAATCAACATAAAAAGTGATCAATTGTTTCTCACAAACATATCCCTGTTTAGTACACAAAGTATTATCCAAACAGAATTGACTCTTTTATGTCATTTTTGCAGTAAAAAGCATTATGTTTCGACAAATGTACTTTATTATGAAACAAAAAATATACCACAAATGTATCACGTAAAAACTATCGCTTACTTTTTATTCCCGATACTTTGGTCGGCGACAGCCGTTGATGACTGATGAGCAGTCAGGCTTCTCATTTCTGGCCAGTCATCACCAGACCTTCAATAATAAAAAAAAAGGGTTTGGGATTACATGTATTGGCGAAATTATCTTTATGACTACTTATAACAAATATACTTGAGTAGCATATCAAACAAAAATATTGAATACAACGTACATTTCATGTTCCTCCACGTGCTGTTGCAGGGACGACATGGGGAACATTTCCCCGCACGTCAAGCACCGCTCTTGCACGTGTTTTGATGGAGACAATTGCACTTCCTGAATAAACAGAGATACACCCAAGAAAAATGATTAACTTCAATTACGTGGCGGAGAGGGTAACATTATTCAATTTATCCAGCGAACGAATTCGAAAAGCATTCTAAAGTTAGCGTGTTTTTTTTCTGACTGGGCTGCTTTTCACAAGCCTTTGCTTAATTTAATAGCTTCATGTTCCATTTTACAGTTTAATACTTAATTTATATTTCATGAAGTTTCCCCGGTTATTTTATTTTCGATGTTCTTATTTTGTTATCTTGCCATGTGGGCTTACTGATTTCCTCTATTTGCGGATTTATTTCAAAAGGAGCATATGTCGTCTTCATCTTGAAGTTTTCCACCCATACCCTCTACCCAGACGAAACACGTGCCATATATAACAAAAACCAAAATGCGTTTTCTTGTCAAATGGGGGTGTTGATATTGATGGTCTGACGTTGTTTTCAGACGATGAAATTTTTGAGTGTTCTAACCATTATTACTCATCTTGACCACCGCGATATACCGTGTTTACGTAAACAGCGATTTTCAGAGTGAAAGGAGTGAACTCTTTTGTTATAAAAAATACTAATTGAGTTACATTTAGATAATGGTGAAGTCTTTGGTGAGGGAGGGGCTGGTTTAACAATCATCTAATAATAAGGAGGAGTCACTCAGTACTAACAGAGAGGTGGTCATTCCTTTCCTTTAGGTAAACTGGGTGGAAATGATTAGTAACGTTCATCGTTAGTACAAAGAGGGGATATTATGTACCACGGGGTCCAGATTGAGGTCCCGCTGAATTGGCCTGATGAATATCCTGCCAGTTTTTGTCACCTCCTTCAGGTATGTTGCCGTATATCCTGATTCGGCAACTGGTACTTTTGTGAGGGTTTTGCTATTGGATGGAAGTCTCAAAAGGTAAACCCTCCCGCGTCCTTCAGTTTTGGGAATTTGCTGAACAGGGTGTCAGCCACTTGATGGGCTGACGCATCAAGCGGCATCTCGACAACCCTTTCCCCCAAACCAGCCAATGTCAACTCCTCCTTGTCCGCCGAGGACGGGGCCTTCACCTACAAAAGAAAAGGGGGATAGGAGAACGTTCTAAAATGTCCTACTAATGTATTTTCCCTTCATGTTTTAGACCCGAGGTCACGCAAAGTCGTGTCCGCCCCAACTTCGTCCCCAATGCTTCCTTTTTTCCAACCTCGATTCCAATAGTAAGCCCTAGATATTTATTCTTGTATCCTGATTCGATACCTGATTCAGCAAGTAAAGAGGATTTATATCGTGTATTTGGTGTTGTTATTTCCAACGTGAATTACGTGTTTTCATGTTAATTGTAATTATTACATCCCCAATTACTTAAAAACAAAATATGCAAATGTAATACATGTATCACTATTGAGTGTAGAAGATTGCAACCTAAGAAAGAAAGAAAACCTTAACGAAAGAATGTAGCATTCTGACGCCAGTTCAGCGACTGTGTTCAACGTCTATGCAGAATTAACAGAATGTTATAAGTATTTCCAAATAACTTGAATTGGAAATGTTTTTAAGTCCCAAATTCATGTCCTAAACAATACACATAATTAAATTCCATGATTACATATTTACCGTCAAACGGTCAGACAAACACACGAACTTCAGACATGCTCGTTTACTTGCAGATCTTTTCAATCCGGGAAGTCTTGGGGTGGTTTTCGGTAAGAAACGGAAAAGCCCGCTTCGCTCTGATTGAAGGGCAGAGGATTGCGACGGAGCTGAAAGAATAAAACAAGATCATCTTAAAATTGTCGCAAGTAGAAACAAAAGGGGGAAATTTACAATATCCGACTATGGCAATTTAAACGGTGCGCCTACATGCATTTGCACCATTTGCACACAAACACCGCGCCATGGAACGATTATAATCCCTACTTGTTGTACTTGTATTTCCCGTTCCCCACAGGCGAAAGGGACTTTGTGAGCCCTAGCTTGAATGAGAGCAGTAGCTAAATGTGACGTGAGTGAGTTCCACCAATCAAATGGCAAGGGTCGGTATGTCAGTTGTACTGTAAAATGTCAAATTAAAATACCCACAAAATATTAATAGACGCGAACGCGCAAAATCTGAGACAACCACATTTGTTGCGGCCCCTCCAAAATAAATCGAAAGGGTTGTGAGGCTGCGAGGATAACTGGTAAACGGCTATGCATAATACTAGATCCTCCTCAAATTATGTCATTCCCTTGACGTTTTATCCAGAACTTTTTCGCTCTTCATTTCCCTAATTTGATACGTTGTCACATTTTGTAAATTTATTAGAATGAAAAAGTAGTCTCTTTTTAAAACTTTTCATTTACTTCCAAAAAGAACCGTGACACAGCGTCAATTCAAATTTTGTATTGACAAATTACCCGCTTTACACGTATATAGCTCCTATTCCGAGTGCCAAGAATTCGGTTTCACGTAAACTCTCGTCATTTGTAGGGATCAACTTACATCGACGAAATAGGAAAAATTAAGACAAGACAGTCTCCTGACTTCAGTGTAGCTCTTGAAAACGAAGTCAGCCTAGAAATAATAAATATTTCAATTCGTTCCAGGGGAATTAAACAAGAATATGTGTTTATTACACTCGCTTAGGCTACATTGTTAAAACTCCTGCAATTATGCCCACCGGCCCTCAGTGCAATCAAATCGTTCTTAACTTTTGTTATAGAAAAAATAGTCGCGTCACTGTCACTCCACACAACCAGGTTGCTTTGAATTTTTCTTCATCATGCATACAAGCAACACGATTATGAGGCAAATGGCACAACCAATATTTTACTTGGTCTTACCTGGAGTTGGGGGAGCCGTGTCGACGCGACGACATCTTTGCTTCAAAATCACTTGATCACCAAGACGAGTGACACCCAAAGCTTTCAGCTCGTCGCTGCTCAGAGAATTCACGACAGCCGCAGTTACCTGAAATGAGTTGAATTGATGTCAGCGCTCAGTGATGAAAAGTTCAAAACCTATTAATATGCATGTAAAACGACGACTCATTATTTCCCAACACCGACAAAGACAATTTTATCAAATAATTTCAGGGCGAAACAAAAATCGGCTGAAACAGACGATGTGAATTTAAAGGGCAACGCATAAGTAAAGTACAAAGTTTCACTATGGAAGTGAACTTGTTTAATAATCGTACTCACACAAATCCTACCGATACATTGTCTATATCCGCTAATAGTGATGACTCATTAGCAAATGTTGTTCAGCACGTAAACAAATATGAACAGATTGTTTCACATGATATGCAGCTGCGGTTCGGCGACGGTTTTAGGGGTGCTTTAGCCCCCCCCCCCCGGAATAAAAAAAAAACACTGACAACCAGTTGTAAGAATGTTACGTACATGCGAACGGTCTCTCCCCCTACATTCGGGAGACAAGCCCCCACCAATTGATTTTCGGAGGCCTTAATAAGTGTCCGGAGAAAATAACCGGTCTACATTTCAGCACGCCTCCCAGAAACAAAATCTGGATCCACCTTGCTAGCCCCCAAAATATTGGCTCTAGAACCCCGCCTGATGTAAATGGATATTTGTTGTATATACTTCATTCATTTCGTAAAAAACTTTATGATCAATCGCTTGTTCAAATATATACTACATGTGTATACGAGTGTGAATGACAGCATTCGGGATAGTGATTCGTTTACAGTATAATCCAGTTCTTTTTTTGAGTAATTCCTCTAACACTAACAATAGGTGGCCATAATACGCGTTGTCAGGATTTTTTTCTACAGGGGCAAAGCACATTCCACCTCTCGAAAACCCTGTACTTCCTCGGCAAATTTGTGACTCTTTAACACAGCGAAGCTGAACCACTTCGCAACTCTTTCTTTCCATTCCCCCTTTTGTTTTTTTTTCTTTGCAACGGCCACGGGTATAATAAAAGAATGTTTTTCGGCAGTTCCAAGCTACGAGCAACAAAATTTCTTTCGCTCTACATCGCCGATCAAAAAAGCAATAGGGCGATTTTGGGTGCGGACAATAAGGAAGTTCATTTCCAGCAAATTGTTCATTTATGCCCCCTTTTTAGATGGGGGCATATTTTACATCCTTTTCATGGGCTAGTTCTTGGTTTATTTTCTTGTCTTGTCTTGTTTCCATCTTCTCGTGGTAGCTTGATGTCTGTTAATTATGGGAACCTCTGCCAAAGAACGGGTGTATGGTCTATGTTCAGACCGTTCAGACCTCCTACGCCCACGCGGGGCTCTGTCGTAACAGGTCTGTAAACTGGCGCTGGCCCATTATTGACCTATCAGACCACTTAAACAGGCGTTGGCAGTTTTACGGTCAAGCGAGCAACCCTGGGGCAGGAAGTAAATGGTTCTGTGTACATGTAGCAACCCAAGACTTATAGTTTTCCTCCTGTTGATGTTTAAGCAAAATAGTCCATCATTTGCAGCTGTCCAAAAAGTAACCGGTGTAATTAATTTTAAAAAATTACTTTTCTTTTTCGCATTTGGACAGTTCACCCAAGTGCTAGCCTACATCACAAGAAAAAAAAATCACAATTTTGCCTCTTTTTGGGGTGGGGCAACATTTTAAAATGTGGGGGTCACATGTCGCTAACATAACAGAAAATCGATATGTAAAATGCAATCTTGAGGTTTTTTGTATTTGTTTTGTTTTTGTTTCAATCCATTAAAAACGTTTACATGTCAACTCATAAATTCTTTGGCTCGCATTTGGGGGGCGTGTCACACTTTTCTCATAAAAAGGGGGCATACGTGTATTCCAAAAGGAAGCTTGTGAGAGCCCATATGGATTATTGCACATTCTTTCAAACTCTCACAAACACCTCTGGACACCTCAACAAGTAAAAATCTGCTCCACCCTACTCCCCCATTGGCCATTAAAATGGCAGCCGTTTTTAACATATCTGGCTTATGAGACATTTATGTTTTTATATACAGTGAAATCTCGATAAGTCAAACTTTAAGAAAATGGGCTCAAGATGTGAGCTAAGCTGAGTTTTGAGATAAGCAGGGTTGTATATCACTGTTATACAACTGAAGGAAATAATTAGTCTTTGTTTGACTTAACAGGAGGTTTTATTTATCAACAGTTTGACATTTGAGATTTCACTGTAGTTTATTTTGTCCTGACAACAATGTTGACCTTGTTTTATAACATACAAGCTGTTATAGCCTTTTTAACTTTAAATGTATTTATCTTCACTTCATTTATCAAAATGATATTATAAAATGTGGTACTCGATCATTGAAAATAAAGTTTGAAAATTATAAACTGCAATATTAAGAGTAAAACTTGCCAAACTTGGGTGATTTAGTGAATCCTGCATAAGTCACTTGTAATTGGACAACATATTTGGTATTTAATATCCATGACGTTATCTATATATATAAGAGAGAAGTTTACTCTGCCTCCGAGACGATGTTTGCTCATGAAAGGATCCGAGACCGCGGGCTCACGCGGCGCCAAAATCGCTCCACGTCCGTGGAAAAATGCGGAGGGTGTCTTCCGCCGGGTCGGACACTTCGGGTCGTCCTGATTTTCCCGTACGGACCGGCGATCCGTTTCGTCAATTTTTCGTGAGGAATTTTTTTCGCAGGAATTTGCCGTCGTGTGCGCTTTCACGTTGACTGCCTGGCCGCCCCCTGTACTGGCTTTTCTGCGTGTCTAGACTGTGCGAGGTCAGCGAGGCCAGCGAGGCCAACGTAGGGGTTTCGTACGTGTTCTACTCGGCCGTTCGGCAAAAGCGTTCACCAAACGTTAGTATGGGGTGACCTTGGTAAAATATTTTTTGTCCATGGTGCGTGGCCACCAAGTGTCCCTATTTTTTCATAAGTTTCGCTTGCCGCCCCTGCGCCGAGTGCAACGAATACTCAGAAGGACTACACATTAGTATCCTAGATATGCCTAGCGCGGTCTGACCAATCGAAAGTCTACACTGCGTGGCACTTCCCGGCTACGCGTAAAACCGTCACTGGCAACGCGTACTGCAGCCTGCTCCACACCCTGCAAACGAGGTTGGGTCTACGGTGCTCGCTATTTGAAGCGCAAGCATGTGACGTCGCGTGATAGAGTGCTGTTGCTTCCATAATGTGTTTACAGCTCCATGCTTCCACCACCAAGGCTGAGCGTTGTGAGTTCGCTGCCCGCCACGTATAATTCAGTGTCGCGTTATAATTTCGGGGGCCTGTTTGGGGTCAACGAAGGATCGATGCATTGCTTCAAATATCGCGATCTTAAAACGAAGTCACAAAGAAATCGACGAAAAAGTGTCCGACCTGGCGGAAGACACCCACATTTTTCCACGGACGTGAAGCCGCGGTCTCGGATCCTTTCAGAAACAAACATTTCTCGGAGGCCGAGTAAAACTTGCTCTTATATATATATAGATGGTTGAACCAACTTGAATAAAAGTTGAATCGCAGACGGTCTCGCAAATTGTAAGAAGTTCAAGTTTACGTTTGTTGAAGAGTCCAATACTGAAACTTAATTATGACCTTCCTCCATGAATCTACCGTTTGTAATTTTTGGTAACACTCAACATTTTCATTTTAAATGACACCTTCACGTTTTATTGCATTATGATTTATTGTCAAACTGTACAACCAGCCTTCGCCTGTGTACTACAGTCACCTTTTCACTACGTTTTCCAAATGCGACTGCCTCACAAAAAGCCAATTTAACACACCAACGGCAACATTTACAGACAGTTGCCATAATACATAATTATCATGTGCGTAAATCGACGGGGGACAGGGGACCTCCCCCCCCCCCCACACACACACACACATTTTCAGGGGGGACATTGTTTGGTCTCCCCCCACACACACTTTTTCTTCCCCGAATAAAAATATTGTAGCCTACAATAATGATTCTATTGCTCAGAATACATGTATGATGTAGCTGATTCAATTACTCAAAACTCAAAACTTTCACAGATGATCGTTTGCTCAAATTGGTTTTAGTGATCAGAAATCGCCTCAGATCACACCACAGAAATTGGTATTCTTTAACTGCATGTCTCCCCAACTATATCCCCCATTTACATTTAACTCCCCACATTTTCATCCCCAACACTACGCCCTACCCGATCTATGATCGGGTAAACCAGCTTGTTAGTAATAGAAAAGTGTGAGACTATATTGTCAATAGTTTCAGAATCCAGATCTGGATGGATTACACAACATTTTGTGTGTGTCACAGTTTTCAATATGGCATATCACTGAATATAATGTATCATTAATATAATTGGTGCCATACTTTAAGATTGGATTTATCAGAAGGAAAACTTGATATCTCAAGCCTCTGTCAAGAGGTTTGCCTAACTTTTGAGTTTTTTGCTTTGGAAAACCATGCTGGAATGTTAAGGTAAAGGATTTGTAGTTATTAAAATACTTTTATAATTAGACTAGTCACATGCTTTTCTTGAATCTTTGGGGAGCCAGGTTGGCGCTTGGGGAGTCAGGTTGGCTCATTGGTTACTTTTCTCGCCTTTCATCGCAGGGTTCGATTTCTACCTGGGCCTTCATGTGGATTGGGTTTTCAGAAACTATTGGCAATATAGTCATCAAAGTTTCAGCCTAAGATGTGTTTCTCTACTCGGTGGCTACAAATCCTTTTGATATATCCAATCTTGAAGTACATCACCAATCATATCATTTATGGTGATATGCCAAATTTAAAACTGTTAAGTGAAACAAATCTTGTGGAATCCATCTTGTGTAATCTGGATTCTGGAACTATTGACAATATAGTCTCACACTTTTCTATTACTGAATAAGGTCATGGATATTAAATGCCAAATATGTTGTCCAATTACAAGTGACTTATAAAGGATTCACTAAATCACCCAAGTTTGGTAAGTTTTACTCTTAATATTGAACTTTGTCATTTTCAAACGTTATTTCCAATGACCGAGTACCACATTTAATAATATCATTTTTATAAATGAAGTGAAGATAAATAAATTTGAGGTTAAAAAGGCTGTTGCAGTTTGTGTGTGATAAAACGATGTCAACATTGTTGTCAGGACAAAATAAACTACTGTGAAATCTCAAAATGTCAAACTGTTGATAAATAAAACCTCCTGTTAACTCAAACAAGGACTCTATTCCCTTCTATAACAACAGTGAAATACAACCCTGCTTATCTCAAAACTCTGCTTAGCTCAAATTGGAGCCCACTCTCTTGAAGTTTGAGAATATGGCGATTTATTTCAAAACATAAATGTCTCTCAATTATTTGTCAATTTGTATGTGTACAATATATGCACGATATGTTAAAGAGGACTGTTATTTTAATGGCCAATGGGGGGTGGGGGGGTGGAGGAGGGAAAAGTAAGGTGGAGCAGTTTTTCACTTGTTGAGGTGTCCATAGGTCTTTGTGAGAGTTTGAAAAAATGTGCCAAAAATCCATAAGGGCTCTCACAAGCTTCATTTTGGAATACACGTATGCCCCCTTTTATGGGAACCAAAGAATTTATGAGTTGACATGTAAACATGTTTTCCACACCAAATTATAAGGGAGTGTAACAAATACAAAAACAAAACAAAAAAAGCTCAAGATTGCCTGTTACAGGTCGATTTTTTGTTAGCAACCTGTGCACCCACTTTTTTAAAAGGTTGTCCCACCCCAAAAGAGGCACAATTGTGTTATTTTTTTTCCTGTGATGTAGCACTTCATTTAAATGTCCAAATGAAAAAAAAAAAAAATTTTGAAAGATTATTTTACGCGCGAAGCCCCCACTTTTTAAAATCATGGCCACGCCCACAAAAGGGTCAGAAAAAAATGGCATCAAGTGATTTTGAACTTCTTGAGGTATTCTCTAGTGATCCTGAGAGTTTCAAAGAATGTACCCGAAATTGAATATGGGGGGTCATTTCCGACCGTAAGCCCACTGAATATCAGTGCAGTGCGCAACATCGCGTAGCTGGAGTGTCTTGGACGCTGAATTTAGGCACAATTCAAAACATGATTCAGCAACTTTTGATTCAGAATCGAGATCCTAGAATGATGTTTTTCTCGGAATATACACATGGGCGTCGCGATGGGAGGGGGGCAAGGGCCCCCCCCCCGAAAAAAAGGGGTGGATGAAAAAAAGAAGAAAACGAGGTGCGAAGCCATATAATAATTACAATGCCAAACACCTACTTTTTTCCAAACTCAAAACCAGAAACG
Source organism: Patiria pectinifera (assembly GCA_029964075.1). Classification (NCBI taxonomy): domain Eukaryota; kingdom Metazoa; phylum Echinodermata; class Asteroidea; order Valvatida; family Asterinidae; genus Patiria; species Patiria pectinifera. The sequence continues at coordinate 11,890,106 of CM057146.1, read as the reverse complement.
GTTGCAAATTGAGCTGTTTAAAAAAGTGCGTAGTCCTATAGTGGATTATGTTGAGTGTGAGGAGAGAGACAACCAGTGTTAGAGCGTTTCAGCATAAAATGGAGTATCGTGATTCAGGATCGATTAAAACAATAATATCCCATGTTTCATTCGCTCAAAAAAAACCCACCCAAAACACCTTAAATACGTTCAAACAAATTAATTTGAACGCTTGACATATGGGCCAAGTGAACTTCGATTACCTTTTTTTGTACACAGCCTGTATATTGCAGTGATATAACGCTTAAAACTATAACTGATGCCAAATAAAATCCGGTCCACTCTATACATATATATTCATGTTCTCACTGCCCTCAGTTTTCTTAGTTTTTCATAAAATAATGAGCTAATGTAATGATATTACTGAAATGTACAACAGTTTTACTTACATTCTCATTGTTGAAGTTAGTACAAACAGCCTCGAAGTCCGGCAGGTTCAAAGTACGCAGTATGTTAATGACGGGCTCCATAATGTAGGCTGAGGAAAGAATTATGTGACGATATTCAGTGATTTGTATGACAAAATAGGTGTGAGCATTTGTGGCTGTCAAGTTGTATTTATTTTTAAAATTCTTTTCATCTTTTTAAGTAGGCCTATGAACTATGCATGTTATAATGTGCAATCTTGAAAGAAAGAAATATCGCACCTATAGTGCATGGTTCCACAGATCCTCTCGCAATCAACGGTTACATTTTACTTTCAAGAACGACATTAATACCAACTTAAGGAAAATGTGACAAAAAGTGAAAAGAGATATGTCTGGGCCTGATATCTGCTGGCATCAATCAGTGTCAAAACAGCACACCCTGCGTACATGGTATACACCGTTGTTTTGTTGCTGTTAAAAGAATGGTTACAGTGGTCAGAAATTGCCTCAGATCGCACCATCATTGAGTACCTACGATTCACAAAAAAGTAAGAGGGTCACCGCGCCCCACACCCAACGCCGTAAAGTTTTGACCCACTGTTTGGGTTAACAAATATGTTTTGGGGTCCTAACAATTTTGGTATTTATTTATTTGATTTTATTACACTTCTCTACTGGCTGATATATAAAAAAATGATAACAAGATTTACAGAATCACTGATTAAGAAATTAGAGAGTTTACAATGTCAATAAATTGTTGAAATGAAAATGATGAAAATGAGGAATCGGATCGATCTGGCTGCAAACGAGAGCTGGTTTTAAGTACTAAGATGTTTTAAGATGACACTCTGTCTTTCACTGTATATAATTTAAGCTTTATATAAGCCTACGCAATCATGGTAATTTCAGTACACACAAAAAAAGGAAATATATACTTACATGTAGTATTCTATGATGCCTTACAAGTCATACGTTGACAGCATGTACAGAGAGAACTTCAATAACGTATATTTCAACAAGTAGTCACCGACAGAACTAACGAACAATTGCGAAGCGCACCGATAGCAAAAGTCATGCAAGGTTGATCACCGATCGTTAAAGACCATCACCCATGGGCGTCACAGGGCGGGGGCACGGGGCGCTCCCCCGGAAAACCCTCCCCCCAAAAAAAAGATGGGAGAAGAAGACAAAATAAGATGAAGTAATATTGTTTGAAAAATGCCCACCCTCGAAAAATGTTAAATCGTGAATATGCTGGAAAAAATCCAGGTATTTCAGGGAGAAAATATGTTTTGCCCCTCTGCAAAAAAAATCTGGCGACGCACAAATCGTTGTGTTTTATAGCCACATTACCAATGATAGGGAAAACCGGTCGAATTATCAGTTGTTATGGTTATATTAATAACGGCAACACCAAACCGTAGTGGGCAACACCGGAGACTCAAAGCCACGACATACACAATATGCTTGACAATAAATGAAATACATGAACATGAGATATGTGGCAATAATAACAACAAATGAAAATTATACTTGAATTCCACATCATAGCCTCATGACACTTGAGAGCGCTACGGCCAGTATCAAATTAGCCTAACAAAATAGAAAAACAAGGGATTGAATGGTTCCATTTGCCCCATAAATATGAGGAGCAGGCTGTCTGTATCCTAAAAATTGCGAACATTTTAATCCTTGTAATTTGTATGGTCTCTTGAAACCTTGGAGCACTATAACTGGCGGATGTAAGGGGGGTGGGGGTGGTGGTGGAAAAAAACATTTGCAAGGAAAGTTCATCTGTGTACTGTCCATCATGTGCTCGCTTAAGTGTGCTTAAGTGACCAGAGGCCCCCACATATCTATACCAAGATTGGCTATTAGATGGATTTATGATGATGATGATGATGATTTGATTGCATTCCTGTGCCCCCTGGACGCCTGGTCAGGCCCCCAATAACCCCGCCATATGCTGTCTCCAATGACCCACACATCAATCATCATATTACGCAAAAAAACTTTTATCACGTATTAAAAAAAATACTCGGACTCAAATTTAAGGACATGAGAAACACATTGCTGAGATGATTGGTAAAGCTAATAGAAAATTATTCATGTTCAGGAAACTGAAAGAAACTGGTTTTACTCACAGAACATGTTACCCTATGTTAGACCAGTCCTAGAAAACGCATCGCCGGTTTGGCACTCAAGCATTACACTCAAACAGACCAATCTAATTTAGTTGATCCAAAAGAGTTTGCCGTATTACTCTATCTCTGGATCACCTTCATGATAGAAGAACCACAATGTGTACAAACTTTGCTCTAGGTGCTTTTAAATCCGGCAGATTTAATAAGTGGTTCCCTCAATCAAAAAGTTGTCACACTATGAATCTTAGATCGAGTAGAACACTCAAGGAGTATCCCAGTTCATCCGAGAGATTTCAAAATAGCGCGGACTCATGAATAGTTCAACATAGGATTTTCAAATGTATACAATTTTAATAGCTATTATCCGAGTGTATATGTTTTTGAGAATAATGGATTGTTGTTGTGCATTTTGTATGTGTTTCGATTTCTCGTGAAATGTGTTTATTTTTAATTCATTTCAATTTTTAATGCAAATCACTGTGCAATTCAGCTTCTGAGCTGCTTGATGGTGATAATCAACCCAAATAATAATAATGTTAATAATAATGATACAAAATACTAACTTATAATAACCCATAATTGGCTATTTGGGGAACACTTCCATAAACTAGGGCACACATTTTTTCCACCAACTTTAATGACCCTAACTCCAATTTTACCTTATTTCGCCGGGTAATTTTTACTAATTCGACCACGAGCAATCGAGTCTATTTGCGACAAAAATATTTTGCCTCTAAGTGTATGACGCTAAAGTGTCTCCCAAAGGGTATATGCCTATTGTAAAACAAATCATTCTGTTCATGCCACATCCACAGAGGAGTGTTTTATTCCGGATACCTGTGATATGGCATATACCGTTTGAATTGTTAATTGTTATGGTTATTGTTATTGTTATGTTAATATGGGCAACACCAAAGGCCAAATCCACAGCGGCATACACTAACTACAAACATTTCACGGACATTACAAAAAATGGAGTTCGCAAGTGAGAACGGCCATATTATAAAACATATAACCGTATTAACACAATTTAGGGGCAACACCAGGCCCGACCAACACAAGAAACCCAAAGCCACGGCATACACAATATGCTTGACAATAAATGAAATACATGTAGGCCTATATGAAAATGAGATATATGTGGCAATAAATGACAACAAATGCAAATTAAACTTGAATAACCAAAAATAGCTTCCCACAGATGTACATTCAGTCAGGAAAACATCATAGCTTCGTGACACAGTGAGATCGCTACGGCAAGTATCAAATAAGCCTAACAAAATAGAAAAACAAGGGATTGAATGGTTTCATTTGCCCCATAAATATGAGGAGCAGGCTGTCTGTATCCTAAAAATTGCGAACATTTTAATCCTTGTAATTGATATAGTCTCTTGAAACCTTGGAGCACTATAACTGGCGGATGTAAGGGGGGGTGGTGGTGAAAAAAACATTTGCAAGGAGAGTTGCTCTGTGTACTGTCCATCATGTGCTCGCTTAAGTGTGCTTAAGTGACCAGAGGCTCCACATATCTATACCAAGATTGGCTATTAGATGGATATATGATGATGATGATAATGATGATGATGTGATTGCATTCCTGTGCCTCCTGGACGCCTGGTCAGGCCCCCCAATAACCCCGCCATCTGCTGTCTCCGATGGCCCACCCATCAATCATCAGATGCAAAAAACGTTTTACCATTTATTGTACCAAACAAATCATTGTGTTAATGCCACATCCACAGAGGAGTGTTTTTATTCCGGATACCATCGATTGGGCATTTACCGGTTGCACTAGGGCAGCACCAAAGCCCAAAGCCACAGCGGCACACACTAACAACAAACATTGTACGCACATTAATAAAAAAATAAAATAAATGCACTTCACATATAAGAAAGACACTTTCAAACACAAAAATACCGTAAACAAATATCACCGTCAGGGGCAACACGAGAAACCCTAAGCCACAGCGGTATGCACGTTCAATAACTGATGGATTTTGCAATCTGTGATGGGTCGTTGATCATCGGTCGCTAAAGTCCATCACCGATCGCAAAAGTCCATCACCGATTGCAAAGTTGATCACCGGTCGCGAAAGTCCATCACCGATCGTTAATATGCATCAACAGTTAAGTCCATCACCGATTGCGAAAGTCCATCACCGATCGTGAATATGCATCACCAGTAAAAGTCCATCACCGATTGCGAAAGTCCATCACCGATCGTGAAAATGCATCACCAGTAAAAGTCCATCACCGATCGCGAAAGTCCATCACCGATCGTGAATATGCATCACCAGTAAAAGTCCATCACCGATTGCGAAAGTCCATCACCGATCGTGAAAATGCATCACCAGTAAAAGTCCATCACCGATCGCGAAAGTCCATCACCGATCGTGAATATGCATCACCAGTAAAAGTCCATCACCGATCGCGAAAGTCCATCACAGATCGTGAATATGCATCACCAGTGAAAGTCCATCACCGATTGCGAAAGTCCATCACCGATCGTGAATATGCATCACCAGTGAAAGTCCATCACCGATCGCGAAAGTCCATCACCGATCGTGAATATGCATCACCAGTAAAAGTCCATCACCGATCGCGAAAGTCCATCACAGATCGTGCATATGCATCACCAGTAAAAGTCCATCACCGATCGCGAAAGTCCATCACCGATCGTGAATATGCATCACCGATTGCAAAAGTCCATCACCGATTCGATGATCACATTAAATGCCTCTTTGGCGTTCCATAGGCCTGTTTGTACGAGCGAAAGAAAAACATCAGGTTTGGGCAGACATCACATCACAGGCTGCGGTCCTCGTAGTCTTTGAGTCCAGTGGTTGAATAGTCCAGTTTTTATAGCGATTGGTAATCGATGCCCGCGGCGTGTTATAGAGCCGATCTAGTACACCTGGTACCCTGCTATGGCGTGTCAAACGTTGCAATATTCAATATTTTGCAATGTATATGTTGGATGTTCAATATGTGCTTGTTATCTTTTACATTTATGTGCGATGTTCAATATAAGTGTGCGATGTTTTTCATTGTTTGCGCGATGTTTAATATATTTGTGCGATGTTTTACAATATATGTGCGATGTTCAATATATGTGTGCGATGTTTTACATTTATATGCGATTTTCAATTTATATGTACGATGTTTGTGACGATATACATGTATATGTGCGATGTTTTCAATATTATGTTCGATTTTTTGCATTAAATGTGCGATGTTTTTTCGATACAATTGTGTGTGTTGTTTTACAATATGTTTGCGATATTCTCAAATATGTGAGCAATGTTTTACACATATGTTTGACATTTCGAGCTATTTGTATTCGATGTTTCATCGGTATGTTTGCATTCGATCTTTTGCAATATGCATTTGATGTTTCCCTTTTCATTCGATGTTTCGTTAAGAGTCAAAGTCTGGTTACTAGACCGCGAAAGTCTGACTATTTTGTCTAAAGTCAGTGTATGAGACGTCAGGGGATCGCGTAAAGCGATTAGAGCCAGACCTAAACGGTAAAACCGGAATTGTGGGTAATTCTTTAAGCATACGCAATGCGTTCATCATTGTTTGGGCAGTACCCCCAGCTGTGCCTGTACTACCCATAGTGTTATGGGCATCATCTATGCATTGACGAGTGCATGACACATGGTCTGAGCTCCAAGGCCGATGTGCACCTGTCCCGTTTAATGATCCAGTTACCTGATAATTTGTTAGCATAAGCTGAATGTAAAATTGGGCAAGAGTAGATGTTTATGAAAAAAAAATCAAATTGTAAGGGGTTAAAGGGAATATACAACATTTGCAAACATCGAAAAATAAAACTACCTAGTTTTTACGAAATACCTTACTAGGATGTTGGTAAATGACAGTCTAAAGCATCTTGTAAAATTATGGCATCTGGTGTGAAGTCATATTCAAGAAAATTGTATTTTTGTAAAAATTTCCAACGGTGGTCGGCCGACGGTGGTTTTTCCAGCATTTTCGAACACAAACCTTCAAACATGTCTGTCTAACATGATTTGATTTATTATACTAACCCCTCAAATAGTTCATTTCTGAAAATTACAGCAAAAGCCAATCATGTATATTCTCTTTAACCTTGCATTTGTTTTAGCAAAATCGGGAAAAATCAGATGTTTCTGGAAAATTGCAGATTGTACGGGGTTAGATGTTTATGAAACATTTCAAATTGTAAGGGGTGAACATTGCATATTTTAGCGAAATTGGGCAAAATCAGATGTTTCCGAAAAATTTCAGATGTAAGGCCAAAAAAAAAGTCTCCGGTTTCTGGTATGCGCGCGCGTCGCCGTAGCCATGCGCGTCGGCAAAATGAAAAAGGTTTTTTTTTCAATGAAAGATGATGTCTCAAAACCGCCAAACTTACTGGTTTGACTGGAATCCTGCTGCTGCACAATTTTAACGTGTTTTTAGATTGGGTTATGGTCGAGAATAAGCTTTATGTGGCCTCTCTGGACTCCCATGTATTTGCACTCAGTTTAGTCGGGCACCATGTGCAGTCATCAGCCGACATTTAAAGCAAAAAAAATCAGGTAAAAAAAAAAAAAAAACGCGTCGCCGCACCATTTTTCGGGCAAGCTCCATACCAGAAACCGGAGACTTTTTTTGGCCTAAGGGATTAACCATGCTTTTTTAGTGAAATTTTGCAAAGTTACATGTTACGAAAACTTTCAAATTGAAAGGGGTTAATCTATTTTTAAAGCGAAAATGGGAAAAAATCAAATGTTTCTGGAAAATTGCAGATTGTAAGGGGTTAACCTTACTTTTTGAATAAGATTGGGAAAAATTAGATGTTCATGAAAAAAATTCAAATTGTAAGGGGTTAACCTTGCATTTTTTTAGCAAAATAGGACACAATCAGATGATTCTGGAAAATTGCAGATTGTTAGGGCTTAACCTTGTATTTCTAGCAAAATTGGGCAAAAAGAAATGTTTATGAAAAATTTAAATTGTAAGAGGTGTACCTTGTATATTTAGTAAAATTTGGCAAAATCAGATTTGTATGAAATATCTAAAATGGTAACGGGGTTAACCTTGCTTTTTTAGCAAAATTTGGAGCATATTTTACTAAAATTGGGCAAAATCAGATGCCTCTTAAAAAATCCAGATGTAAAGTTTCCGCAAAAACAGCTGTTGAAAAAGAGCCCAATGTTGAACTTTACTGAGTCTGAGGTCTTTCGAGGGGACGATCCTTATTTCAACTCCCGGAGATTTGCTGACTGTCTCTATTTTTCTTTTTAAGAAAGTCGAAATAGGTGAAGAGGGAGGTGAGAATCTATATGTGCCCAGATACAAAGAGTAGAAATCTACGCGTCTGCCTTTTGAAAATACACAATTACGGTGTTCATTGTTGCGTAATGATCCGCCTAGCACACGACTGTTTTGCACATTAGGCTGTGTTATGCAGCTTCCTAACAAACCAAACACACTGGGCTCATTATATCGACTTGTTTTTACCCATTAAGGTAAGGCAAATAGACCCAGTAATCTTCCTGGCGCGTTTGCTCACCTATTAAGACAACTTTTCTCAGTTTAAGGAAAATTCTAAGGTAACGAAATGGCCGAGTGGTTACGATTCGTCGTCCACGGTTAGCGGGGTCCCGGGTTCGAATCCCGCTGGTGTCTTTTTGGTTTTTAACGTATGAGTTCAATTATTAACTATAAGAGATTTAATTTTCCGTCGTAAAGTACCTTAGCTTAATCGGTAAGCACTGCTGCTGGTACTGTCCGCGAGTTCCAGGTTGGCGCCTTCGTACAGGTTCAGGGCATTTGGTCCACTCGGAGGATCAGGGCTTAGGGGCCGCCCTGTTCCTCCCTTAGCTCTTTGCTTTTACATGGTGCCTGGCCCTCCGGGGTTATATGGATGGATAGGGAAGGAAGTGTGTATTGGTCGGGGACGCCGAGACCCCGGAAGAGAACTAAGGGATCGGCTGGGGCATTGTTATGGCTCAGACCGATCCCTGAAAGCTTGGCTAGCACATAACTTTTTGATTTTTTTTTACCCTCTATCTTTTATACTTTGGTTTAGTTTGATATCTACAGCTGCTCGGCAGGTCTACGGGTAGTATCAAAATTGAAACAAAGGTGTATGTCATAAATCAATGAATATTTCATAATTGACTATAATCAAAACGAAGCGAATTGACGTAAGAAACGCCATAAATTATACCGGGAAAGAATAAAGATGTACATTGTAATATAAATATTATTTATACATCTTTCAAATAACGTGTCTTTAATTGTAAGCATTCCAAACAATACAGTAATTCGCAATAGTAATAGAATGGTATATGATAGCACGATCAATGCCTCTCTATTAAATTTAAAAAAATGTAATTTAGGCCCCTATGTGTGAAATATTCTTTGATTGACTATGAGCAGTCCATACGAATGAGTTAATTCGCAAAATATAACAACAACAAAAGAGAAAGGAAAAAAGAGAAAATTCCTTTACCCTAAAAACTGGAAAAATAATTTGTTTTAAAAAAGTCAAATGGGACACTTCGTGTATTGATTTAACAGTTTGCAAGGGGTAACCTTACATTTTAGCAAATTTGGGAAAAATCAGATGTTTCTGAAAAATTGCAGCTTGTAAGGGGTTAACCTTACATTTTTAGTAAAGTTTAGATGTTTATGAAACATTTCAAATTGTAAGGGGTGAACCTTGCTTTTGTAGTAAAGTTTGGCAAAATAAGATGTTTCTTGAAAATTGAAGATTGTTAGGGGTTAACTTGGCATTTTTAGCATAACTGGGCAATATCAGATTTATATAAAAAATCTCAAATTGTAAGGGGTGGACCTTGTATTTTTAGCGACATTGGGCAAAATCAGATGTTTCTGGAAAATTGCAGATTGAAAGGGGTTAACCTTGCTTTTTTAAGCGAAATTGGGAAAAATCAGATGTTTCTTGAAAATTGAAGATTGTTAGGGGTTAACTTGGCATTTTTAGCATAACTGGGCAATATCAGATTTATATGAAAAATCTCAAATTGTAAGGGGTGGACCTTGTATTTTTAGCGAAATTGGGCAAAATCAGATCTTTCTGGAAAATTTCAGATTGTAAGGGGTTAACCTTGCTTTTGTAGTAAAATTTGGCAAAATAAGATGTGTATGAAAAATTTCAAATTGTAAGGTGTTAACCTTGCTTTTTTAGTAAAATTGGGAAAATTTAGATGTTTATGAAAAATCTCAAATTGTAAGGGGCGAACCTTGCATTTTTTAGCAAAATAGGGCAAAATCAGGTGTTTTTGAAAAATGTCAGATTGTAAGGGGTTCACCTTGCATTTTTAGCAAAATTGGGAACAATCAGATTTGTATGAAAAATCAAAACATTGTAAGGGGTTAACCTTTGCCAAATTAGGGCAAAATCAGATGTTTCTGGAAAATTGCAGATTGAAAGGGGTTAACCTTGCTTTTTTAAGCGAAATTGGGAAAAATAAGATGTTTCTTGAAAATTGAAGATTGTTAGGGGTTAACTTGGCATTTTTAGCATAACTGGGCAATATCAGATTTATATGAAAAATCTCAAATTGTAAGGGGTGGACCTTGTATTTTTAGGGAAATTGGGCAAAATCAGATCTTTCTGGATAATTTCAGATTGTAAGGGGGTTAACCTTGCTTTTGTAGTAAAATTTGGCAAAATAAGATGTGTATGAAAAATTTCAAATTGTAAGGTGTTAACCTTGCTTTTTTAGTAAAATTGGGAAAATTTAGATGTTTATGAAAAATCTCAAATTGTAAGGGATTAACCTTGCATTTTTTTACAAAATAGGGCAAAATCAGGTGTTTTTGAAAAATGTCAGATTGTAAGGGGTTCACCTTGCATTATACTTGGACGCAAAAGAGATAAAGGGGAAACAAATAATCTTGGTTCTTTGCTGCAGCCAAAAGCAGCTATTTATTAGACCAAAACTTTTTGAGATAACCAAACGATGGACCATCACTATGGTCCCTTAAACTTGTTAGTGGGCACACCTGACCCAAACCAATTGGGTCAGGTGTGCCCGCAAAAGATGACCAAGGTTAAGGTCCAACTGGTTTGGGTCAGGTGTGCCCACTAAAAGATGACCAAGGTAAAGGTCCAACTGGTTCGGGTCAGGTGTGCCCACAAAAAGATGGCCAAGGTAAAGGTCCAACTGGTTCGGGTCAGGTGTGCCCACAAAAAGATGACCAAGGGACGACAGAACACTGACGTATTTCATCGTTGACGCTGTAGACATGCCTTACAAAAAGAAGACAGCAGTTCGACCAGCCGGAGAAGATGCTGATGGAGCGCCTCAGCCGAAGAGGTCGCGCCAACCTGTTGCTTACCAATCGGAGCCACCAGCTCGTCGTGGACCGGAGCCACCAGCTCGCCGTGGACGAGGGCGACCCCGAACACACCCCAACCCGGCCCCAGAGGAGATTCATACGGATGAGCCGGCAATCCTGGATGTGCATCCTCCCCGAGTTCAACTACAAGATGAACTGCCTCATGCCAATATGAACAATGACTCTGTGTCAAGGCCTAGTTTGATCACTTCTAGTAGTCCTGGGGGTGGTGAGTATGGTATTCAATGTACTTCTTACACTAAGCAGACAATTCCATTTAGTGGAGTTCATGTGGAGGATGACCGCCATGTCCCATTGTTTCAAATCAGTAAGTGTGCATCGTTGGGTTTTCATGTGTCCCAGAGTACAAAGGACAAGATTTGGTCCGGGCAATATGTGGATTTGGCGCCACTGTTTAACGATACCGCACATGCGGTATTTTCACGGTCTGAGCCTTCCAATTTAACCTTTGCAAAAAAATCAAAACATTGTAAGGGGTTAACCTTTGCCAAATTAGGGCAAAATCAGATGTTTCTGGAAAATTGCAGATTGAAAGGGGTTAACCTTGCTTTTTTGAGCGAAATTGGGAAAAATCAGATGTTTCTTGAAAATTGAAGATTGTTAGGGGTTAACTTGGCATTTTTAGCATAACTGGGCAATATCAGATTTATATGAAAAATCTCAAATTGTAAGGGGTGGACCTTGTATTTTTAGGGAAATTGGGCAAAATCAGATCTTTCTGGATAATTTCAGATTGTAAGGGGTTAACCTTACTTTTGTAGTAAAATTTGGCAAAATAAGATGGGTATGAAAAACTTCAAATTGTAAGTTGTTAACATTGCTTTTTTAGTAAAATTGGGAAAATTTAGATGTTTATAAAAAATCTCAAATTGTAAGGGGTGAACCTTGCATTTTTTAGCAAAATAGGGCAAAATCAGGTGTTTTTGAAAAATGTCAGATTGTAAGGGGTTCACCTTGCATTTTCAGCAAAATTGGGAAAAATCAGATTTGTATGAAAATCAAAACATTGTAAGGGGTTAACCATTGCCAAATTAGGGCAAAATCAGATGTTTCTGGAAAATTGCAGATTGAAAGAGGTTAACATTGCATTTTAAGCAAAATTGGGCAAAATGAGATTTTTATGAAAAATCTCAAATTGTAAGGGGTGAACCTTGCATATGTTAGCAAAATTGGGCAAAATAAGATGTTTTTGAAAAAAGTTCCGATGTAAGGAATTAACCTTACTTTTTTCTTCAGTGAAATTTGGTAAAAATTAGATGTTTATGAAAAATTTCAAATTGTAAGGGGTTAATATTGCATTTTTTTTTAGCAAAATAGGGCAAAATCAGATGTTAATGGACAATTTCAAATTGTGAGGGGTTAACCTTGCATTTTAGCAAAATTGGGCAAAATCAGATGTTTCTGGAAAATTTCAGATGTAAGGGATTATCCTTGCTTTTTTAGTGAAATTTGGCAAAGTTAGATGTTTATGAAAAAATATCAAATTGTAAGGGGTGAACCTTGTATTTTTAGAAAAATTGGGCAAAATCAGATCTTTCTGGAAAATTTCAGATTTTAAGGGGTTAACCTTGCTTTTTTAGTGATATTTGGCAAAATAAGATGTGAATGAAAAATTTCAGATTGTAAGGGGTTCACCTTGCATTTTTAGCAAAATTGGAAAAAATCAGATTTGTATGAAAAATCAAAAATTGTAAGAGGTTAACCTTTGCCCAATTAGGGCAATATCAGATGTTTCTTGAAAATTGAAGATTGTTAGGGGTTAACTTGGCATTTTTAGCATAACTGGGCAATATCAGATTTTTATGAAAAATCTCAAAATTGTAAGGGGTAACCTTGCATTTTTAGTAAAATTGGGCAAAATCAGATGTTTCTGAAAAATTTCAGATGTAAGGGGGTTAACCTTGCTTTTTTAGTAAAATTGGGCAAATTTTAATGTGCATGAAAAATTTCAAATTGTGAGGGGTTAACCTTGCATTTTTTAGCAAAATTGGGAAAAATCAGATTTGTATGAAAAATCAAAACATTGTAAGGGGTTACCCTTTGCCAAGTTAATGCAAAATCAGATGTTTCTGGAAAATTGCAGATTGAAAGGGGTTAACCTTGCATTTTAAGCAAAATTGGGCAAAATGAGATTTTTATGAAAAATCTCAAATTGTAAGGGGTGAACCTTGCATATATTAGCAAAATTGGGCAAAATCAGATGTTCCTGAAAAAAGTTCCGATGTAAGGAATTAACCTTACTTTTTTCTTTAGTGAAATTTGGTAAAAATCAGATGTTAATGGACAATTTCAAATTGTGAGGGGTTAACCTTGCATTTTAGCAAAATTGGGCAAAATCATATGTTTCTGGAAAATTTCAGATGTAAGGGATTATCCTTGCTTTTTTAGTGAAATTTGGCAAAGTTAGATGTTTATGAAAAATTTCAAATTATAAGGGGTTAACCTTATAATTGCATTCTTTAAGCGAAATTGGGAAAAAATCTGATGTTTCTGGAAAATTGCAGACTGTAAGGGGTTAACTTTCTTTTGGAATAAGATTGGGATAAATTAGATGTTTATGAAAAAATTCACATTGTAAGGGGTTAACCTTGCATTTTCCTTTTTAGCAAAATAGGGCACAATCAGATGTTTCTGGAAAATTGCAGATTGTGAGGAAGAACCTTCTATATTTAGCAAAATTTGTCAAAATCAGATTTGTATAAAAAATTTAAAATTGTAAGGGATTAACCTTACTTTTTTAGCCAAATTTGGTGCATATTTTACTAAAATTGGGCAAAATCAGATGGTTCTGAAAAATTCCAGAAGTAAAATTGGCAAAATTAGATGTTTATGAAAAAAAAATCAAATTGTAAGGGGTTAACCTTGCATTGTTTTAGCAAAATCGGGAAAAATCAGATGTTTCTGGAAAATTGCAGATTGTATGAGGTTAGATGTTTATGAAACATTTCAAATTGTAAGGGGTGAACATTGCATATTTAAGAAAATTGGGCAAAATCAGATGTTTCCGAAAAATTTCAGATGTAAGGGATTAACATTGCTTTTTTAGTGAAATTTTGCAAAGTTAGATGTTATGAAAAATTTCAAATTAGAAATGGTTAACCTCGCATTTTTTTAAAGCGAAAATGGGAAAAAAATCAAATGTTCATGAAAAAAATTCAAATGGTAAGGGGTTAACCTTGATTTTTTTTTTTGCAAAATAGGACACAAACAGATGATTCTGGAAAATTGCAGATTGTTAGGGCTTAACCTTGTATTTCTAGCAAAATTGGGCAAAAAGAAATGTTTATGAAAAAATTTAAATTGTAAGCGGTGTACCTTGTATATTTAGTAAAATTTGGCAAAATCAGATTTGTATGAAAAATCTAAAATGGTAAGGGGTTAACCTTGCTTTTTTAGCAAAATTTGGAGCATATTTTACTAAAATTGGGCAAAATCAGATGCTTCTAAAAAATCCAGATGTAAAGTTTCCGCAAAAACAGCTGTTGAAAAAGAGCCCAATGTTGAACTATACTGAGTCTGAGGTCTTTCGAGGGGACGATCCTTATTTCAACTCCCGGAGATTCGCTGACTGTCTCTATTTTTCTTTTTAAGAAAGTCGAAATAGGTGAAGAGGGAGGTGAGAATCTATATGTGCCCAGATACAAAGAGTAGAAATCTACGCGTCTGCCTTTTGAAAATACACAATTACGGTGTTCATTGTTGCGTAATGATCCGCCTAGCACACGACTGTTTTGCACATTAGGCTGTGTTATGCAGCTTCCTAACAAACCTAACACACTGGGCTCATTATATCGACTTGTTTTTACCCATTAAGGTAAAGCAAATAGACCCAGTAATCTTCCTGGCGCGTTTGCTCACCTATAAAGACTTTTCTCAGTTTAAGGAAAATTCTAAGGTAACGAAATGGCCGAGTGGTTACGATTCGTCGTCCACAGTTAGCAGGGTCCCGGGTTCGAATCCCGCTGGTGTCTTTTTGGTTTTTAACGTATGAGTTCAATTATTCACTATAAGAGATTTAATTTCCCGTCGTAAAGTACCAACAGTACCTTAGCTTAATCGGTAAGCACTGCTGCTGGTACTGTCCGCGAGTTCCAGGTTGGCGCCTTCGTACAGGTTCAGGGCATTTGGTCCACTCGGAGGATCAGGGCTTAGGGGCCGCCCTGTTCCTCCCTTAGCTCTTTGCTTTTACATGGTGCCTGGCCCTCCGGGGTTATATGGATGGATAGGGAAGGAAGTGTGTATTGGTCGGGGACGCCGAGACCCCGGAAGAGAACTAAGGGATCGGCTGGGGCATTGTTATGGCTCAGACCGATCCCTGAAAGCTTGGCTAGCACATAACTTTTCGATTTTTTTTTAATCCTCTATTTTATTAAACTTTGTTTTAGTTTGATATGTACATCTGCTCGGCAGGTCTATATGGTGATATTAAAAACGAGATAAAGGTCTATATCATAAATCAATGAATATTTGATAATTGACTATAATCAAAATTAAGTTTCGTTCGATCAATATGAATACCATTATTAATGGCGTAATTTGCAATTGACGTAAGAAACGCCATATACAATATTACACGGGAACAAATAAAGATGTGATGTATATTATGGCTCGCACCATGCTTTCAATGGGGGTGCTGTTCAAATCCGACGATTATACATTACTATATGACAGAAAAGTGTACAAGTACCCCCCTAACGGGCCAAGCTGCCTCTGTCCTATCCGTACTTTGTGCACAGTCGGACGTCACGGTACCAGCATGATTTTTTGGGTGTCGGAGAGATAGAGGGGGGGGGGGGTATTTTTTAAAGCAATTTCTATGCACAATCGTTTTGACAGAGCTGGGGGTGGGGGTGGTGTGACCCCCGAACACCCTGGATCCGCGCCTGGGCGACTCCTGTACAGTGCTAGTGTGAATTCGATAGTATATGCCGGCGCAACGTCAGATCATACGTCAGGTCAAAAAAAGTCTTTCTTATGATCCTCAATAACTATGTTGTTTACAAATAGAACTAAACAAAAAAAGATCAAACATTTCTGTGAGCTTTCAAATGAGACATCGCACGAAAACAAAAACTCGGCCCATGTCAATTCAAGCAATCAATTAATTAATTAATTTCAACTCTGGAATTAAGTGCAGGACGCTCCTTATATCGTTATTTAATTCTTGAATATTGCGCGCAATTTTAGAAGTGAAGCGCGCCATTTAAAACCAACTTTTATAACTGTGTAAAGGCCTGCAAAAGCAAACCAGCAAATTTATTTGTTAGGGACCATTCAAAAGACTGTCAGTGTTTTTAAATTTGAATATTTTTTTTCCAAATTGTGGGTGGGTGGGTCAAGGTAAATAATTGAAAATCCAAATTCACTTTTCATAAAACAGCAAGAAAAACAAACAAAAAATCTAGATATTTGGACTTGCCTATGCACCAGCGTTCCTTGCGTGCATTTGTTTTCCAACTTTGTCCCCAATACAAACCGACAGTACAGACGGGCCTGTTGTACATGTACTGTGTAATAATAATAATATAATAGTATCTAATTCTTGTATAGCGCCAAATCCGTCAAAATTGACGCTCAAGGCGCTTCACAGAAATAAAAATGAACAGGTTAAAATTTAAGAATAAACTAAAACTTATACAAGACAAAACCTTTAAAATAACTATAAAATAATATGGTTGATAAAAGACAGCCAAACTGTCAAGATAGGCAATAAGAATAAGACAAACGGGCAATTAAAAATTGACGCACAAGGCGCTTTACATAAATACGGATATACCAGTTACATTTTAAAATACAAGAGGTGTACAAATTAAAATTGTCTAAAACAGGCAGATAAAAACGGACAGACACAGAACATCAATCAAGTAAACAGAGAGATGACCATGACAGAGAGAATTAACAGCACGACAGCCATAACGTATATCAAATAAAAAAGTGACGCTCAAGGCGCTTCATTACAGAACTACAAATAACCAGTTACAATAAAAGTCTTAAAAATAATTTAAAATATGCAAATACAAGTCGGTGAACAAGTTTTGTCTAAAATAGACAGATAAATAAATGGACAGACATACAAGACTTACATCTACACAACAGAGTGGGAAACATACACTAGACGAACAGATGAACGGACTAACAGTAGACAAGACACACACACACACTGGTTGATAAAGACAAACTGTCAAAAACACATACACACGATTAAGCTTGAGACAAACGATGGACAGGCAGATGAACTAACATACAACACACACGGCACAAAATGTAAATAGCACGACGGTCACGACAGAGAGACGTAAACAACAGACTAAGAGACACACACAACAGACAGACAAGACAAACGAACGGACTGACAGTCTAAAATCAGCCTCTCCCAGAACCACCCGACCCCTCCAGAGCATTTTCTCGGTGCTACCAAAAAAAAACCCTCGCACTTAAGACACATGCTGGCTATGAATGGGCTACATGAGAAAACAAGTGAGTCTTCAAAAGTTTCTTGAAAGAGTCAATAGATGTGGCCGTGCTGATGTGTGCCGGTAATTGATTCCAAAGTGAAGCTGCAGAATGTTGAATGGCGCGGGGTCCCCATGAGTGATGAACACGGGGAACAACCAGAGAGATGGTCTGGGAAGATCGAAGATTCCGGGTTGGTTTATACCTTGGTAGAGCTTCGGTGAGATATGCTGGTGCGGATCCACTGAGTATGTGGAACGCAAGTAGGAGAATCTTGAAAATGATTCGGTTCGCGACAGGTAACCAATGGAGAGACTGCAACACTGGACTGATGTGCTCTGAACGTTTGGTCAAAGTTACTAGTCTAGCCGCGGAATTTTGAAGACGTTGGAGTCTGTCAAGTTGATACTGGGGCAAGTTATACAAGATCGAGTTGCAGAAATCCAGTCGAGACGATATGAGTGCATGCACAAGTTGTTCCGTTGCTGTGCGAGTCATGTATTTGCGGATGAATCCAAGATTTCGTAGATGGAATCTGACCGACTTGGATAAGTTGGATATATGATCATTGAAGGTCATGTGACTATCGAAGATGACCCCCAGGTTTCGAGCTGTTGCAGATGTACTGATGCAGCAAGCACCGATGCGTATCGACGAGATATTCAACTTAGCAAGGTTAGTCTTGGTGCCAAACATCATGAAGCATGATTTGGCATCATTCAGCTTGAGGCAGTTGGAGCTCATCCATGTTCTGATGTGATCAATGCAGGCCTCGAGTTTCGTCATAGCAACTACAGCACTTGATTGAAGTGGGCTGAATGATGTAAACAGTTGAATGTCGTCTGCGTAGCAGTGGTACTGAATGCCGTATTTCTGGATTATTTTGCCAAGCGGACTGGTGTATATAGAGAAAAGAAGAGGTCCGCCAACTGATCCCTGTGGAACACCGCAGCACAGAGGAACAGATGCAGACTTGATGTTCTGGATGCAAACTGACTGATGGCGATCAGTGAGATATGACGACAACCATTGCAGAGCTGTGCCCTTGATCCCAAGTGAAGATAGACGGTTGATGAGTATGGTGTGATCAACTGTATCAAAGGCAGAAGACAGGTCTAGCAACACGGTAGCTGTGA
This sequence comes from Patiria pectinifera, assembly GCA_029964075.1. Lineage (NCBI taxonomy): Eukaryota > Metazoa > Echinodermata > Asteroidea > Valvatida > Asterinidae > Patiria > Patiria pectinifera. Next base: position 11,871,602 of record CM057146.1, on the reverse strand, counting down.
CTTTGCCTGTGTCCATTTGTTGAAGAATATGACCTGACATTTGGGCGAGAAGAGTTTCAACGCTGTGGTTTGAGCGATAGGCTGACTGGTATTTGTCAAGGAGACCATTCATCCGTAAAAACGAAGACAGTCTGGCAAAAACCACTCGCTCGTGTAGCTTGGAGAGATACGAAAGGTTCGACACAGGATGGTAGTTATGCATGATATCAGGATCCAGATTTGGCTTTTTCAGCAACGGTCGCACTAGTGCTGATTTTAGGGTACCTGGCACGACCCCGGATTTCAGACTCTGGTTGATGATGCAGGTGATAGCTGGAGCAATTGCATCCACACAAGGCTTCAGAATTGATGTGGGAATTGGATCAAGCTCACATGATTTAGGAGGTGTCTTCAAAATGAGCTTCCGAATTTCCTCGAGGGAGGCAGTTCTGAAAGAAGACAAATACGGCGATCCTTGTGATGGTGATGTATCAGCAATACTTGTAGTAGATGGAGGTAAGCTGGCACGAATGGTCGACACCTTGGAAATGAAAAACTGGCTGAATGTGTCAGCAAGAGTTTCTTTACAGTCATGTGATGGCAAGGGGGAGGTTGTTTTCCTGTGGAGCAGTTGATTAACAACCTTGAAGAGTTGTTTCTGGTCACCAGAGCAGTTGCCAATTACACTGGAGTAATACTGGCACTTGGCTTTCCTAATCACTGATATAGTGTGATGACGTTGCTTGCAATACAGTTGACGGTCAATCTCAAGGCGTGAAGATCTCCATCTGCGCTCCAGCTGTCTACGCTTGCGTAAAGCTTCAGACACCTCATTGTTATACCAGTTCGTGTTTGGACGTACTTTGAAGGTACGTGTTGTTGCTGGTGCATGCTTGTTCAGGATGCCAAGCAAAGTTTTGTTGTACATTTCAACTCCAGATGCAGGATCCTTAGCGGTCTCGGAGCAAACCTCGGTAAACCGACATTCTGTAACGTCAGTGGAGAAGGCATTTGTGTCAATCGAGCGAAGGTTCCTTGAAACAACAGTTGTGGTAGGGACAGCTGGTTTGTGAAAAGGAACATCAAATAGGAGTGCAAGGTGATCAGAGATGCCTTCAACGACTCGGATGTTTGAGAGATAGTCATGATCACCGCAGCGTGTTATGAGTAAATCAAGAATGTGGCCACATTGATGGGTTGCTATATTTATGTGCTGTTGCAGTCCATGTGCAGATAACAGATCTGCAAACTGCGCAGATTTCACCGCTGAGGGGTTGTCCATGTGAATGTTAAAATCACCTGTTATAATAAGCGACGACTGGTCGAACAGGTGACTGTCGATGAAGCAAGCAAACTCATCAAGGAAGGTACTGAATGCCACAGTGGACCCAGGCGGTCGGTAAATAATCACCAAATTTGTGGAAACAGCGTTACTCACTAACTCTGCCTGCAGAACTTCAAACGAACCGAACGTCCTCGTATGTTTGCAGATTTTAACACTGATGGTGCTCCGGTACAACAAGCCGACACCTCCTCCCCGCTTATTGGCTCGTGGTACGTGATGGAATGAGTACCCATCAGGAGTTAGACCAGCAATAACAGCCGGGTCATTTGGAGTCAGCCATGTCTCAGAAATCCCGATGACATCCAGATCATTTTCCCGCACAAACTCCACAAACTCATCTGTTTTGTTTTTGATACTGCGAGCATTCAGCATGCAGAACGTGGTCAACATGAGTATTTACACACCGGAAATCGTGGACCAAGGACAAAAAGGTAAGGACACAAACAACACGTCCACAATTGACCGATAGTCCTCGATTGATGTACAAAACCAAGGGGGTCCACGACTGCCGGTGTTTACGAATGTGTGTGCATGCAAGCGCATGTATTTGATTTTTGATACTGCATAACAAATCACATTTTTCAAATCGAATTTAGGGGTGGGTAGGTGGGTCAAAACAATTTGGAAAAAAAAATCCAATTTAAAAACATTGAGAATTTTGAATGGCCCCTTACATGATGTTATAGTCCTTTAAAGGGAATGTACATGACATGTACACCATTGGCTTTTGCTGTAATTTTCAGAAATGAACTATTTGGGGGCTTAGTGTAATCCAAATATTGTTACACTGACATGTTTGAAGTTTCGAAAATGCTGGAAAAACCAAGACAAACACAAATGTTCATATAGTCTGGTTCCTTGACTCCACTAAAGATGAAATAGATCAAAAATGCCGGAAAATTGTAAGGTAAGGGAACCAGTCTTGCTGGCCTGCACCCGTTCATGAACACGGAACCAAAAGCAAACACAATTTGAACTGGAAAAAATGGTAAATTTGGAGCAGTAGGCTAGTTGAAAAATAGTTCGGTTTTTCCAACGGTGGTCGGCCGACCACCGTTGGAAAGGTATACAAAAGTACCATTTTTCTTGAAAATGACTTCACACCAGGTGCCATAATTTTACAGGATGCTTTAGACTGCCAGTTACCAACATCCTAGTTAGGTATTTCGTAACAACTTGGTAGTTTCATTTTTTCGATGTTTGCCAATGCTGTATTTTCCCTTTAAATTTCGTCCAGGAAAATATGATCTCAATTTTTGAAAAAAAAGCAGGTATAGGCCCTACACTAGCCTACACACCAACTTTAAAAAATGTCATACTTTGTGAAATGTGTGCGTGGTGACGATGCAGTATTTCGATTAATTATCACTCCAAAATAGCTGCTGGGGGAGGGGGCGGGTGTTGGGTGTGTTGCAGAGTGGCAAATTGCAACCGGCTAGAGATTTTAAGAGCGAGCCAGGCGGGGACGCGTGATTGAGCAAAATCGGGCCGGCGACATCGGCCTGTCGGAAAAAGCGTGTCACGTCAGTCGGCAGGGATGAAGAGCGCCACCTACTGTCCGAGAGTGTTCATGAGTGTCCGCTTTTAAAAGTGACCCTTTGGTGCAGTAAACTCACCCATGATGAGTGCCCAAACTTCAAAAAGTCAGGAAAAACACTCACAAGTTGCTCTCCAAGGTGTTCGAGACACCGTCAAAATTAAAGCTCATTTGACCATCTTTCCTTTTCTTTTCAGTTTTTGGGGGTGAGTAGATGATTTTGGGAGAAATTTCCATCCGAATTATGATCACCCCTTAAAAATAGTCCTGAAGCCCAGCGCCATTTTGAAAAACGGTGCCTACACTCCGTTAAAAAATAGAGCGCTTCGGGGTCCCAATTTCATCCCAATTGCACAGAAATACAAGCTCACGTTCATGCGCACGCCTTCCACCCTTATCGTTTACGAACCCTCAAGTGCATGGCCCTCAATATGCTCAAGTACTAAGGAATTTGAGGGCATGCAAATCGTGATTTGGTCGGCGTATACAATTTCGGACCGCTTTACTGGTGTGCACGCTTTAAACAGCTGCAGCTTTATAACAAGGTCATCATAAGTTACCCACTATACCATCCCCACTTCCTTCACAATATTCCGTGAAGCTCATCAGCCCATCCCTGCCCAGCGCCCTTGGGCCTGCTTGCAAGGAGGGGTGGACGGGGGAGAGGGGGTACCGGGTACGAGCGAAGCGCTATACATAACATAAAGATGGGCATGTATCATAAACAGCCCCCCCTAGCGTATTGGGCTGTCCTGGTTAATTTCGGTTTCGTCTACGTTTTTATGGTTTTTGTTTAATTAAGGATGAGAACGTACTGTTGACATTAATTTCTCATGAAAATACAGGTAGAAGATGGACTGTTGGGGACAGCGACGAACGTTGATTGCCTCTGGTAGTCCACTGGCGGTTTTGGAGCGGCAGACCGCCGGTGGTATACCGCTGACTGCCGCTGACGGTCCGCTGGCAATTTTGGAGCGGTGGACCGCCGGTGGTATGCCGCTGGTATGCCGCTGATGGTCCGCCGGCGGTTTTGAAGCACTACTGGCTGACCGCTGATGATTGTTTGGGTCGGCGTGCCGAATGCAGACAAGCCACTCCCCAGCCACCGGTGGTCCGACGTCGGCTTGCTTGCGGACTGGGACTCCCCACGTGCACGATTTCACCACAGTGGCCGTGGGTTGAGGTTTCTTTTAAAAAGTACAGATACAGAAATCGATCCTCATTTATTAAAAACAGGATGTGCAGATAGCAGTTGTTTTCTGAATAGCTAATAAAACTCCAGATCCCAGTTTTCATCCACATACGGTCTTCTAACATACTGCCGTCCCGCACAGGCGAGGCATGCCGCGCCTCGCTCACCCTATGACGAACAGCTCATACAAGATAAGGGGCTTTCACACTGGACGAATTCCCCGGCAATTCCCCGGGAAATTGCCGAGGAATTTTGCTCGCTCTGTTCACACTAGAAATCGCCGGGAAAAAAGCTTTTCCCCGGGAAATATTTACCCCTGCTCGGGAGTAGGGTTAAAGGAGAAATCCCCGGGGTTTAACGTTTTTCCCGGGGGAAAGCAACTAGTGAGAACAAAAGCGGGTTTGAACTTACCCCACCTTTTATTTCCCCTGTATCGCGACACAATATTCAAGTGCTCCGAACTTTTGGAAATAAATCGCAGTGTGCGATGCAAAGGGTGTTCAGTTTGTCGATCAGGACGTCGCGTGACTGAAATACTCACAACTTCAGTTCGCGGCGCCTGGAAATGCAACTTTTATCCTCAAAAACATAACCATTTTCCAGCAACGTTTGAACGAACATGTAGGCATTATCCATGATAATTTTCTAACTGAAAGACTCCGAACTTCGCGTACGCTGCGCCTGGAAAATCTCACCCACTTTTATCCTCCAAAACGGACAACTGTCTATTTTGAATCCCGGGACATACCCTTATTTCGTTTTACCGTTTTGGATTTCCTCAAAAACAAAAACAGTAAACGAACCATTGACCGTTTTGTCGTTTTACAATTTTAAAAAACGGTCAAAGTGTATACGGTTATTCCGTTTTATCAGTTTAGTAAAATTCATTACAGCATAACGATCAATGATTTTTGTTTTACAGTTTTACACAAACAACTTTGAAAAACAGCAAAACGGTCAGTATTGAATACAGACTGTTTTTTTTTAAATTCAGTGCCATAGTTAGGGCCTAAGTCCGTAGTGCATTTTGTGGCGGTGGGCAGGGGGGGGGGGGGGTGGAGGGGGACCATGCCGCGCACAAAGAAGTGTTACCTCGTCATAATGGTGTGATTCCTGGCGTGACCCTGACCCCCATCTTTACTACGATTCAGTCGGTGGGGCTTAAAAAGAGTTGCAAGCAAAAATGGCGCTGGAAAATTTCAAGTAGGAAATTTCACAATGGATACAGGATGGTAAGACGTATAAAGAAATTGCAGATATTTTAAGAAAATTGTTCGGCGCGGCTCTTCAATAGCCAATATTCGCAAATTCTGTCGTGAGAACGACACTAAAATGTAAGGAGGGCAATTTGGGTCCCAGGCATTGACTCGATCCCAGGGCCAGGACACATTAACATTGCAAGGTGCATTGCTAAATTGCCGAACCTGAATCAAAAAATTATCGACAACACTATTGACCGTTTTGTCATTGTCATGTTTTTGTAAAACAACACTCTACAAATATAGCAACTAACCGTTTATCAGTTTAACAATTAAAAAAAAATTGGTTTTTTTTGGTCACTTAATACTGTTTGACCGTTTTACAAAACTGTTAAACGACAAAACAGTCAACGGTTCGTTTACTGTTTGTTTTTGAGGAAATCCAAAACGGTAAAACGAAATAACAGTATGCATGTACCGGGATTGAAAAACGTATTCGTACTCAGCGCGTGTCCGATGTAAACAACCCAGGTTTTTTCCCGTCTATTCTCGGGAACGGTAAGACATTAGTTTGGTTTCCTTTGAACCCTGCTTTGAGCCAGAATGTTTGAAATAGGATAAGTAAACGACCCAAAACATGAAACTTTCGGGGATTTCAGGACCTAGTGCCCTGTACTGGGGTGAACCGTGGTTCTTGTGTTGAATGTAACGCGCGCGACGTGCCTATGTTCAGTATGTCCCGTTTTATGAGGCAAATGAAGAAAATGCAATCAGTACAACCATAGGCGTAGCCAGCGGGAGGGGGGGGGGAGGAATGGAGTATTTACCCTCCCAATATTTTGTAAAGACTGCCCTGTTCCATTCAAAGCCCTTTTTTCACCAGCGCTTACCCCCACCCCGAATATTTGTAAAAATTGGGCTTTTTTTCTGAACAAGTGCCCTTTTTTTTCTGAACAAGTGCCCTTTTGTGAATTAACTAGTGCCCTAAGTTTCTGTGCCATGCGGGTGCCTTTTTTTTTTTAAATGTCGCGCATATATCGCCCTAAAAAGCACCACACAATGTCCGTTAGTGTGCATCTTGTCGATTTTGAACAGCGCCCCCATTGACAAATGGTACTAACTCTCTCCCCCCCCCCCCCCCCCTATTTGATTTTACGGAGGCCAAGTGTCCAGAGAAGAGAAAGGTGTGTACATTTCAGTACGGATGTGCAAGTGCCCTTTTCAAGAAATGCTTAACACCCCCCCCAAGTGCCTTATTACGCGCCTGACAATGGTTGTTATTTCAATACTACAAAAACAGGACATTAAGGGTTGATTCTTTTTGTGTCATTTGCTATTCGCTTTCGTTTTGATAGTCGGCCAAGATCATGGGCGTCGCGAGGGGGGGGGGCAAAACAAAGGAAGAAAAAAAGAAAAAAAGAAACGAAAAAGAGGCGCGAAATCATATTGGTGTAAATTTAATAGGTGGGGGGCAAAATGTCCCTGTCCTACTCTAAAAGTGAAATCTAGAATATGTTGAGAAATACAGGATTTTGGGGGGAAAATGTCCCCCCCCCCCTCTAGAAAAAATCCTGGCGACGCCCATGGCCAAGATGCAAGGTATTGGTGTTGTGGACGACCGTTAACCACTGCGGTTATCCCGGCGAAAATGGTGACACTGACAATGGGCATACCCTCCTTCTATCTAGTTTTCCTTTGTTCCTGTTGAAATCTCCATAGCGTTTCACTCCTGAGGTACT